>JARHVA010000052.1:7955000-8055000 GCA_037957365.1 Torreya grandis | reverse complement strand
GAATTTAATCTTCATCGAGATTGTTATGTACCTAGGGATGTGATATATTAATGTAAATGGGTTAATGGAGATGTCAACATGTGGCACACATCCCCTTAGTTATATGGGTCCAATATATTAGGATAATGGCGTAACTTATGGAATTGGTGTATTTGGTAATGGTTGGCCTATATTAGGATTAGGAGGTTACCCATCCATTGTTAGTTAGATAAAGGTCTATATAAAGGAGATGATTATCATTGTAAAGGTATCAAATAAGCATTGAGTCTTCTATTGTAAGAGGATATTGGAGGTTGTCCCATCGAAGAGACATTATGGAGTTATTCCTTCCTAAAAGAGTATTGTATTGTGTTTCCCTACCTTAAGGGTATTTTGTTTCTAAATACATTGAATATATGGACATGTTGGTCCACCAATATCTATTGGGTTATGTTTATCTACATTATATTTTGCATTATTTCTAAATCTTATAAGTTGGATCATAACAAGTGGTATTAGAGATTTGATTGGCTAATTTGTGTGGAGTGAAACCCTAGTTTTTTGTAATCGTCAATATCTTTCAATCTGTTAAAAAAATTTTCACAATTTTTTTATTAGATATGAATAATATTACAATTAAGTCTTAGTAAAAAAATGAGCCTTTATGATCAGTTTTGAGGGAGTTATTCATATTTTAGGGTTTGTACTCATTTCATCATATCTTTTCAAATATATGTAATTTTTTGGTGAAATATTTACTTATGATGTATCATAATATAGGAAAGCTATGAAAAAAATTAGATTTTTTTGATATGTTTCGAGTGAATTATTACGATTTTATGTTTTTTCACATATTTGATCTATAGACCAAAAATTTTGAAATTTTTTCACAAAATTTTTAAAAAAGTTCCACTATCATAAGGAAAAGATACAATCAAAATTTGGGACTATTTTGATTAGTTTTGAATGAGTTATTGATATTTTAGGGTATTTCATTAACCCTAGTTTTTTTGTAGATCATGAAGTTGCAAGTATTTGCAAGTATTTTCAGGGGAAGATGATATTAATGCTAGATAATGGTGGATCCTTTTTAAGGAGAATAATACTCAAAAAAAATGTGGAAAATGTGTTTGTCTCTTTCTTTATCTGAGCTTGCACAACATTGGTTTAATCAGTTGAGCTTTGTATAAAAGTATTCTTCAAGGGAAGAAATGGAACAAGTCTTCCTAGATCGATGGGATATAAAACAAAAAGAGAATGAAGAAGAGGAAGAAAATAATAATGTTAATGAAGGAGAGAATGAAGATGTTGAATAATAAAAATCATTGGAAGAAAATAATGACAATGAGGAATAACATGCAAGTGAAAAAGAAGAAGAAGAAGCATTGGATGATAAGGGTTCAAATAATTTGGCTCCAAAGAAATCCAAGTGAATTTTTTGATTTCATGGATGCATTCAAAAGAAGGAGGTTGTTGTGTCCATAAGCCCTACCAACAAGTATAACTTCATCAACATGTATGTGGTCAAGCATCTACATGTTCAAGCAAAGAATATTAAGGAGGTTCAAGTAGATGGTAAAATATTCCAATGTTTGAATATTTGAAGTTCATTATGAAAAATATGTTTTGCATTTAGATTTGTATGCTTTGGATATGGATGATGTGGATATAGTTCTTGGATATCCATGGTTAGAGACTTTAGGAACAATCAATATTAATGTTTAAAAAAAGTTCATGAAGTTTTGGTATGGGAAAAAGGTCACTTTATAAGATATTATAGTGGAAAAGGCACCAATAACAGTCCAGATAGATCATGAGGATGAGATTGAAACAAGTGATGAAGAGCATGAGGAAGATTCAGATGACATAGATAAAGACACACTACAATCAGAAATGAACACTTCATCTACACAAGAGATAAAGAAGGAAAAGGTGGAAGAGGTAGAATAAAAGGTAGATAATGTCAAAGTATTAAAAAAAGTTGAGGTATATATACACCCACATCATCATGAGAGGAAACAATCATCGAACTAGGTGACGAAGTGTCATAACAAAAATCATTTTGGCTATACAAGAAATTAGATTTCCAATCACTATGACTATGCATGGAAGCCAAAGAATAAATACTATGGTTATGTATGGAATCAGAGCAATGCATCAGTCTATGAAACATGGAATGAATAAGTAAATTAGTATGACTATGCATGGAAGAATACCTACTATGGTCATTGTTGGAATCAAAGTAGTGAAAAAAAATATGGTACATGGAATCAAAAGAGGAATAAATATGAATGGACACCAAAGTAGTATAGTTATGATCATGAACAGAATTAGAGGAGCATAATGGAATTTGGAGAGCTATCACCTGCCAAGATCACATATGGATGGCTAGATGATCAATATTAAAGACAAGTGTGCAATGATTGTTAAGCATGAAATATATTGAAAGGGGGGGTGAATCAGTATATTATATAACTTTTTACTTAATCAAATTCCTTATCTTTAACCACTTAACCACACATTCAAGATATGTAATAAAATTGAAACAATAATATGCACCACATAAGAGAGAGAGAGAGAGAGAGACCAGATTTTTAAGTGGAAACCCAAAGTGGGAAAAACCATAGAGAACAATCTCAAGTATATGAATGAGAACCAACTCAAATTACAAAGTTCTCAAGCACCAACTTGTAGGAGCATCGACAACTTTTCCATGCACTAACATAGAAGCTATTTGTGAGCACCAACCCATATGAGCACCAACCCCTTACAAACATTTGTGATCACTAACCCATAGGAGAACCAAACCCTCTTGTGTATAAAACACAACTATCTCTCAATATTTCTTACTCAACAAATGATAGAACTATATAATACCTCATACTTTTCTCTCTTTAAAAACAAATACAAACCATGCACTCTCTTACATATTACAAATGGCTTCTCAAGATTTTAGTTATAGTTTTTCAAATTACCTTTGGCATTCACCCTTTGTGACCCTTAAATCCTCATAGAAATGGCACCAAACTTGCATGACCCTTCATATCCTTACATTTGAAAAGTCAGATGGTGACGCTTCATAAGAAAATGCATCCTTTCCTCTTTTGTCTTTATCTTGGTGACTTTTCATATTCTTCAAAGTGTCCCTTCATGAAAAATGCACCATACCCTCTTTTGTCTTCACATGGTGAATCTTAGAATTCCTCAAGATGACTCTTCATGAGAAAATGCATCCCATTCCTCTTTTGCCTTTACCCTGTGACTCTTTGACTTCTCCATGGGCCCTCTTTTGACTTATATGCAACTAAAAATATATTTGTTAATATTAAATAAATATTAACACACATTAGCCAAGATACGAATATTAAAAACATCATTAAATGCAATGGGATCTTTATCACCAATGCTAGACCTTTGACATCAATGACAATATTTCCAACAATGATTTGAAGAATCATTATTTGGTTTTTCATATGTTTTGGGGATGAAGCATGTCAAGGAGGGAACTAATGCTATGCACCTATGGATATGCTATATTAATGTATATGGGTTGATGGATATGCTGACATGTGAAACACATCCCCTTAGTTAGTTATATGGGTCCAATATATTACGATAATGGAACAACTTGTGGAATTAGTGCATTGGGTAATGGTCAGCCTACATTGGGATTAGGAGGTTACCCATCCATTGTTAGTTAGATAAAGGTCTATATAAATGAGATGATTATTATTGTAAAGGTATCAAGTAAGCATTGAGTCTTCTATTGTAAGAGGATATTAGAGGTTATCCCTTCGAAGAGACATTATGGAGTTATTCCTTGCTAAAGGAGTAGTGTATGGTGTTTCCCTACCTTAAAGGTATTCTATTTCTACATATATTGAATATTTGGGCATCTTGGTCTACCAATATCTATTGTGTTATGTTGATTAATATTATATTCTACATTATTTTTTAATATTATAAGTTGGATCATAATAGAGATCTTAAAGTATTAGTGGGTTACCTCATAATTATTCTCAAGTGTTCATAAAACCCACATCAATAGAACAAAATAATTTGGCACTAGAAGGAGGGCCTCTTTCATTAATCAAAAAGGAATATCACCAAATTTGCACTGGATATACCTAAAATATTGACAAGATTTGCCTCTAGCAACAAACTGCTACATCATCCATTACAAACCACTGAAAGGTTAGGTCAAATAAACTATCTTGTGGAGGTCTCAGGCTAATTCATTTTCCATAAACAAAATATAACCCCATCTATTTCAAATGGCCCACCCATGGTTAAATGGTTTTGCCTTTAACATTACAAGAAGTTTTTGTGATCTTCCTCAGAATCTTAAGAAATACCTCCCTCTCTTTTCCCCTTTAAGAGGTACAACTTCTAAAGAACATGTCAAAGCCTTTTGAACTGCATTATGAATATTGAATATGGTCCATGAGGATGTAGATTATAATTTTTTCCATTTATGTTGCAAGATGCCACCTATGACTAGTTCCTCAATGTTGTTGAAGGGTTGATAAGGTCTTGGAATGAATACCAAAATGCTTTCCTAGGATAATTCAACTAAGTTACCAGCCCTAGTATAGTGTACCAACATGCATTAGGGTTGATCAGGTCTTGGAATGAATACTAAAATGTTAGTATGAAAAGAGAGCCTAGTGAACCCATTAGGGCATTCAATGTGAGGTTTCAAAATATGTATAGATAGGTATATACTTCATATAAACCATATGTTATTGTGGCCCTTGAAATGTAAAAGAATGCTTTAGATCCTACCACCATAGTGTTTATGCATAAGGAAGTGAATGTTACTAATTTAACATAATATTATAACAAAGCAATTGATGTTGACAGACAAATGAACCCCTATTCTCAAAGCTTAGTAGGGTTAAATTTGTATTAAACCTACTTCATGTTAAATCTAATTCTAAATGCTTATCAAAACACTATGGCCCAAAATCAAACCCATGCCCATATATAGTTACCTCTATCTCATGATACACCCAACCAAGATTTAAGTTTCCTAAATAACTTTACCCAAACTACCAATCCCCAAAAAGTTTAAGATTTAGTCTTAGTCAACACTTTCACCACCCATGGTGCTATTTCTGACTCTAATAAAGCTAAACTAGATACCATTCAAAAGATGGTATAGAAATTGAGTAATGAGTTCTTAAGCATGCAAAAAAGTCTGAGAAATGATAGTATACATAATACCAACCAAAACTTTGATTATCCAAGGTATAATAGACCAGTCAATAGGTCTGAAAACAACATCAAGAAACCACTTAATAAGGAGTTGTAGATGAATATTCTAGAGGCAACACTACCCAACTGGTAAAATTTTCATAACATAATTTAGCACATAGAGTTGAGTTTCATAGAGGATATGTTGTTGGAATAAGAAGAAGAAATGGATAGATAATAAGGTTTAACAAATCAATCTGAGCCTTCTTCTTCTAATACCTCTAGCCATTCCAATACCTATATGGTCTTAGACATGTATGATTTTCCCTTTCCAATGGAATATGACAATGAACTAAAAGATATTATAGATGAAGTCCATGCCTTCTAGTAATTTTATAAGAATAATTACAACTTGAGGAGAAAACAACCTTTCATTACTTTTATGCCTCCAAATAATAGTACCACCACTCCTCTAGATATAAACATCAGTAATAATCCACCTCCCCTAAAGGATAAAAATCAACCACAGCCCATAGAGTCATAAAGTAGAGGAGGGTACAATATTGTAGAGGATATGAAGAAGATCAAATCTAACATCACCCTACATGATTTGGATTATATCATTGAATATAGGGAGTTATTACTGAAAGCCTTGACTAGAAGATATTCTATAGACAATTCTAAGACTACCCAGGTGATTGTAATGATTTATAATGATAAACCTAAGATCTTACCCTTATTATTGGCATTCAAGATATTCCATAAGAATGTTCATAATTATCTAGTGGACTCAGTAGTGTCATCCAATGTGATGCCCATATCTATACATAAGAAACTAGGGTTAACCCCAGATAAATCAAAAAGATTATTCCTACATCTGGACAAATATGTAATACCTTGTGTCAAGGAATTACTAAATTTGAACATACAATTGGCCTCAGAATCATGTTTATAATAGTACTTAGATATCTCGGTAGTCAATATCCAAAAGCTTACAGTCTGTTACTCAATTGGGATTGGTCAAAAACATTAAAAGGGTATATACACACCAATTTGTCACATATGTGGTTATTATGTAAAGGTATGCCTAATCAAATTAGGATTGATCAAGAGCAAAAAATAAAGTACTTGATGATTGAGTATAATGAAAATTTTGAGAAGGTCAATTTTACATCCTCACATATTGGTATTTATACCTTCACAATGGAAAATAGGACCCCATGCCAAGAATTTGAAGGATCTTTGCAGCTATGGACTCTATATTTTGATGGAGCCCAATCTAAATAAGGTTTTGGTATCATTGTAACCCTAATAGATCCAAAGGAGAAATAATATTTTAATACATAAATATTATATTTCCCTTGTAGCAACAACCAGATTGAGTATAAAGTGCTAATCCTAGGTCTAAAGTTCACCTTGAAGCATGGAATTAAGCAGCTATAAATATTTGGTGATTTTCAAGTGTAGGTCAACTAGATCAAAAGAAAGCATCAATGCAAGATGGTTTATCTAAATAAATACAAGCATAGAGGCTAGGACCTAATTAAATATTTTGAGGATTTCAACATTGGAGCCTTACCAAGGTAAGAAAATTAGGGAACGAAAGAATAGGTAGCTTTGGAAACCAACATGGTAGCAGTAAAAGAGTCCAAGATGAAAAAAAATTGGTGGAGCTAGTGCCTTGTCACTTAGTCCCTAACAATGTAGAAACCTTACAAGTCTTTGAGAAAGATCAGTGAATTATCTAATTCATAAATAATCATAGTGATTTTGAAGCCTAGATTATAGATGAAAGGACATTGAATGTCTAGAATCATAAGACCTTGGGAATAGTGGTATCATGTAGCTCAAGGAGAATAGAATCCCCATGGTGATGTTATATTTAAAAAGGATATTTAACTTGGATACACAAAATAAAATTCAATAGTAACCAAAGATAGATCAATCTAATTTTGGAAAAGAAAATTTGGGAACTGAGTCCCCCTAGTATGTCAACATTAGTTTGACTTGCATGTATACTAAAAAGCAAAATTTAAATGATACACTGATGGAGTACAAGGACATGATTTCTTGGACCTATAAAGACTTGAATACTTTTGATCATGGGATAATCACCCATAATATTCCCTTGAACCCAAATAGTAAACCCTTTAGGAAATGTCAAAGGCATGTGATTCCCATTATGGGACCTCTCATGTATACAAAAGTTTATAAATTATTAGATGCCAAGATCACATTTCTTATTATACACTCTACTTGGGTGGAAAACATGGTGCTTTTCAAGAATAATAATGGTGAAATAAGGCTATTTATTGACTTTAAGAACATGAATTAGTCTTAAGAGAAGGATAATTATCCTTTGCCTTCCCTGGATGAAGTAATCCAGACTACTAGTGGGTCTAAAATGATGTCCTTCTTGGATGGTTTCTTAGGATACAACCAGGTATTGGTGGAAGTATAGGACTGGATGAAGATAGCCTTCATAATAAAGTGCGGGACATATGCTTATAAGAGGATGCTTTCAGCCTCATTAATGTTGGGTAAAAATTCCAATGAGCCATGAGCCATGTGTTCCAAGGACTTATTGGTAAGTGCATCATCATCTATATGGATGACCTCATTGTATTTTCTAAAGATAGAGTGGTTCATGCAAATCACCTATAGAAAGTATTTGATAGATGCAAAATATATGGAGTGTCCCTCAACCCTAAGAAGAACATCTTTGGGGTCACATAGGGCAAGCTACTAGGCCACATCATAGCCAAAGATGGGATTTATATTAATCATGAATGAGTAAAGGTTGTCCTAAAAATAACTCGTAATAGTAAAAAAGATTTGAAATCCTTCTTTGGCAAGATAAACTTTGTACACAGATTCACTTTTAGGTTTGCATAAATAATCAAGACACTAAATGCCATGCTGAAAAAGGAGACCAAGACATAATGGATAGTGGATGCAAATAATTCCTTTTGAGACATCAAGATGGCCTTTCTTAGGCACGAGTATTGATTAGTCCTAACTTCACCAAGGATTTCTTATTGTATTCATTTGCTTCAGAATATACCATTATTACAGTACTCACCCAAAAGGTAGATGACAATGAACACCCAATTACTTTTATGAATACTAATTTGAAGGATGTTGAACTGAAATATTCAATGATAGACATGCAAATATATGCATTAGTCAAGGCTGTAAAGAAGTTTAGGCACTATTTATTGAGGAATAAAATTAAAGTTATAGTCTTAGACCTTGTAGTCAAGCTCATGCTCATCAAAAATGACTTGGGTGAAATAAGATTCAAGTGGATGGAAAAGTTATAAGAGTTTGATCTAGAGATTAGACCAACCAAGATGGTGAGAGGCCAAGGAATAATCTAGCTAGTGACCAAGACAAACCATGCATTTGAGTTGAAAAAGTTAATGAAGTCCAAGTAGATAAAGGTGAATGGTATAGTCATATCATTCATTATTTTCTCATTAGAGCCTACCCCCTAAGTTGAATAGATATCAAATGTGAACTTTGAGGCTCATGTTATCCCACTACTTAATAAAAAGGGGGAGTCCTTTACCATAAAAACTATGAGGGTATCTACCTAAGATGTGTCTCAATAGAAGAAATTGTGGATATCTTGGACAACCTACAACAAAAACTAGGCAGTGATCATCCTTCTAGGACCATAATAGCCCACAAGATCTTGAGAATGGGGTACTATTGGCCCAAAAAATTTAGAGGCACCCAAAACCATGTTAGGACCTTCCATAAATGCCAAGTCTTTTGAAATATGGAGGTTAATATCTTTATACAACTACACCCTATCATCGAGGTTCATCTTTTGGCACAATAAAGTCTCAAATTCATTGAGTTGATCAATCCCAATTCTTTGGTATAACATAATTTAATTCTTACCATCACTTATTATCACACTAGGTGGACTAAAGCGGTGGCCACCATCAACTCTAGAGCTTAGTATGTCATTAAGTTTATATAGGAATATATACTAACCAAATTTGGTACTCTTATATATTTGGTCAATTACAATGGCATAGCTTTTCAATTGACTAAATTCACTAATTGAGACTATAATAATTAGATAATAATCAAGTCCTCTTAAAACTATTACCCCCAAGGAAATAAATTGGCTAAATCTATAAACAATAACTTCATGGGTTCCATTAAGAAGTCAGTCTAGGAAAAGCTAAGAGAATAGCACTTGTTGAAATACATGTTATGACCAAATAAAATAAGATAGAAATAGGCCCTCAATACTTAACCTTTCTATAGACATCGAAAAAGTGTCTACCCCTTGGTCGACTTCCCCTTGGTCCCCTTGGTTCACTTCCAAACATTTCTAACCCACACAATTATTAATTTAAAATTATTTTAATTATTTTAAATTAATAACTCCCCTTGACACATCACCCATGCCACCTCACCCCACCTTGGATACCTTTCCTTGGATGCCTTCCTCACCCCATGCCAAATCTTAATTACTTAAACCCCATTTCATCCCTCCCACTAGCCTCTCACGCTCATTTAATCTGCCTTCGACCATTTTCCAACGACAATTAGACCTGGCAGTTGCAAGAATGGGTAGAAGGCTAAAAATAGCCTCTTTTCCCATTCTTCAGCTATCGACGTCGGTCAATATTCAGCTGACATCAATAGTTTTGCCAGCATCAATTCCTTTAAGACTACATTCAGCTTTTGTTGCTCCCCCCATGAACACTAATTCTCTTCCTCTAAGCTTCAAGCTCTCTAGCTCCTTGACTTCTTGTACGTATCAGCATCTCAACAGCACTCTCCAGGCTCAAAGGTTCTGCACCAGTCATTCCACATTGGATTGAAGATTGCATGACATCTCCTGTATCAGCCACAATGGAAACAGACCTCTTGCACTTTTGCCTCTCCACCTACAGCCAAGTATTTCTACTGGTTTTTATTTCATTGTCTTTTTAATACACTAGCAATTAGCCCACTACCCATTTTCAAGCATTCTTGACACAACCCAATCTGCTCTTCCTAGAGAGGCTGAAGAGCCTTCTCTCACCCTTATCTCCTTTTTGACAACTTATCCTCTCCCTCTAACCCTCTGCAGACCTTATCAGTCTCCTTGCAACCTTGCATAGACCCTTTTACCTTTCAGACCATTCTATCAACCACAAACAACCTTGAGACTCATCCAAAGCCCCATTCCCCTGATCGATGCCAGCCTTCAGGCCCATTGCCCCTATCGACGTCGACAGACTAACCGACGTTGGCAACTTTAATCAACTAATGATGGCAGACTAACCGGCATCAGCGACTGTGGAAGCCAATAGCAAAATATAGGTACGCATTGTTTCTATTTCTTTTACTTAGTCTTTCACTATTTATCTTTATCCGACATTATTTTATCAACTAGTGGACTGTCATCCCTCAAGGAAGTCTTTGCACTTCTAGGACCGAGCTTTTGCTTGGCAATCCACCTTATCTCTATCTAACAATATCTGTGTTTGAGTCTCTTTCTCCTACAGGTGTCATCCTCCATAGCCAAAGAGGAGTCCCTTCAACATCTGGATACGGTACGCAGACCTCATCCGGGTATCATCTAACCCCTGACCATTTACTTTAGTTTTTTACTTCCTTTGAATGTAGAAAAGCAGAAAATTGTTAGAAACATTCTGGCATGCCCGGTGGGACCCTAGGAGTTTTCCTTGGGTTCATACTTTTTCTTCTAAAAATAAACTTTTCATATAGGTGCATTAGGTATCTTCTTGCATCCTTTTCCTCTATCTCTTCCAAAAAACATCATAAGCAAGTTAAAAAGAACCTTTCTTTTTCTTCTTGTCACCTTTCCTTCTTGCATCTTAGAGTTCATGCTCTTAACCTTTTCTCAACTTGTCTGCATCCAAACACACATTTCAATTTGGGCTTAAAAATCTTTTGCATTTCATTTCTACTTGCTTGCATTTTTAGCTCACCTAGTAACTTAAAACGCATTATGAATAAATCATAGCACACTTATGTTACACGACCAGACCACTTTCACAAACTAAACATCAAAACATACCTGAGACAAGGTCCGACTAGGATTTCATCACCTAGTGGATACCTTACCCTTCTTGGCAATCCTACTTGGACTTCACTACCAAGGGGAGAGCCCACTCTATTCTCTGGCAAAGTATAAACTCTAGGGGAAGTATATACTAGCTAAGTGATCCAGCTTATCTCTGGGCTCGTGAAGTGAGGGGAGCTTGCTCCTTAGCACTAGGCCATGTACAGAACCTAACACAGACTCTTGAGCACTGAAACTAACCTGAAACCAACCTTAGACTACTTCTTCTAGGACTTGTTTTAAAAGCCAACCTCCCACACACTCTTCTAAAGCATAAGCCAACAAGACTCTAAAATTTATTCCTAGGAATTAACGTTTAGGGTTTGCTTGTTTTCATCTATTTTTCTATCTCTATCTGGTTTTTTGAGTTGGTGAGGTCGCATTTTGAGATCTAAAGATAGCTCAGACTTTCTTCTTTCTTCCAAAAACTTTTAGTTTCTAGAAACACACAGTAACCGACATCGATTTTCCAACTGATGTCGGCAACATATTTTCACTAACATCGGTTATCTGACTAACGTCGACCACTTATTCTCACTGACATCAATTTTTCAACCAACATTGGTCACTATCAGCAATCCTTCTTCCAAAATAGCAAGCTTAAAACTTGAATTTCTTGCTATTAGACACACATTCTAAGTTTCTAAAACTAAAAAAATATAGTTTCTAGAACCTAACCCTTTTTGCCTTGAATGGTTTTGACACGTACTCAAATCAAGACTTTTGTTGACCACACAAGGCAACAACCACTCCTGCCTTCACCTTTCATAACAAGTCCCCTAATGGAGTGTACTTCAGACACTAAATATTCTCCTATCCAGTCAACCCCTGACTAATCTCCTATTGTTCCTGAAGGGGATCAAAATTTTGAGAGATTCCTTGACCATAACGTCAAGGCTCTCCAACACTATCTCGCTAAGAGCCAAACGCGAGACTCTTTAATTCAACCAAGTTCATCACATTTTTAGAACTTGATTGTCTCAACTCTGAACACTCTTGCACCCATAAACACAAGAGTGACTACCTATCCTTTTACCAATGCCACCACTCAACCACATTTGGCGGCCCCTATTCAATTTATGCCTTCTAACTTCATGACACAACCACCCTTGACTTCAACATCTATCCCAATGACTAGTTATCAATATATTGTGCCTATACAAGCACAACCGACTACGTCATACGCCCCTTCTAGGACCTTCCAAGCGCCTCACAACCTGGGGGGTGCCCCACTCGCAAATCAATCAGGTGATCTAATCAAAATGCTGATGGATAAAATGTCTAATCTTGAGACCTCAATTTTGGGCTCGAGAAATGTCCTTTCATATGACCAAATTTGTAATGAACCCATCCATCCCTCAGTCCCAATCTGACCGTATCCCAGTCAGTGGGAACTTCCTAATTTTACTCGCTTCCAGATTAAGGAAGACCCACAACAGCATCTACGAGCATTCAAACATGTTTGTTATCTCATAGCACATGATGATGTGTTATTACTACACACATTCCCCATGTCGCTTTCTAGCCGTGCCCTCGATTGGTACAGCTCCCTTACCAGACACTCCCTTTTCACATTCACCCAACTGGCTCAACTTTTCCTTGACCATTTTTTAATCAATATCACCAAAAAGGTTTCAATCACGGACCTATACTCTATCAGATAGTTTGACAATGAATCAATAGCTAATTTTGTCACCCATTGGAGAGGCTTAATCAATCAGCTCTCCTTCCCTTTACCTCAACCCGAGCTCATCAAGCTCTTTTCACAGGCGTGTGCCAAACATATTTCCTCCACTTTGTGGGTCCAAACATTCCGCACCTTTGACAAAGCTTTCACGATGGCTAGGAAGCTTGAACTACGTGTCATCGAGGAAAACAAAGTCAAATTGTGGAGTAAAAACCCTGAAACCAAGTCAAACGACCCTTCCTCTAAACCTTCTTCTTCCAACATCAAGTCCAAAGGATCAGCAAATGCTATGGTCCTTAGACCATCATCTTCAACCACAAACAACCAATCTCAACCTTCCACATCTCAAAGCATCACCAAATAATTCCAACAACGGTATGTGCAGCGTCAGTATACTAGGCTAGGAGAATCATATGCATCAGTGTTGGATAAACTTGTCAAACAGGGAGTTCTTAATCTCCCTCAAATTTGACCACCTCAATTCGACCCCTCAAAACCTATCCCTGCATGGTATAGGGAAAATGACTTTTGTCATTATCACCGTGTCCAAGGCCATGACATCAACAACTGTAAAACCTTTAAAAACATTATCCAAGACATGATAGATAAGGGGGATCTTGTTTTGGATAACCCAAACGCACCCCCTAATCAAAACATTAACATCTTTAGACAACCTTTTCCTAACCATCCTCCTAGCCAAAACAACGTGCAAACCATGGCCGATGACTCCCAAGAGTGTAATATATGCATAGTCAACATGGTCTCACCTCTTATGCCTAACCACCCTCTCTCACATTTTGACAAGATTAGCCTACCCATTGGTCCATCGCAACAAAAAGAGTCTCCTTCTCTCACTTCTCTTCCACAGGTGGACGAACCATCTTCTCCTGTTAGTTCTTCATTGACCTCTCTTATATTAGAGGATGCCTTGACCATACCAGCACCGGCTACCTTGCCTTCATCCTTCTTATCAACAATGGGGGATCATACTTTTCCTGTGCCTCAACCACACGCTGAAGCCATCACCATCCCTACGCTCTACCCTCTTAAAGAGCCACAATCTCCAATCCCTTCTCCACTGAGAGAGGAACTCGCCACTCCACCTACTTCAGTTGAAGAAGATCTAGTGAGGGTTGACTTCAACCTGACCCCCCACAATAGTGGCCCTCAAACCAAACCTAAGAAGGCTACTAAACCACATCGGAGAACTTTTCTCCCACCATCATCATTACCCTCCATTTTGGGCCCTCACCCATCCACCTTAATAGGAGTGTTTCCTACTCCAACACCCAACAAAAACAAATCACCTCCATTACGACCAACACCTAAAAAAAACATACCTCCTTCAAAACATCCAACGCCTCCTACCACAAAAGTGTCATCTACGCATTTGGCCACACCGCCAAACAAAAAGATCGTGCGAGACACTCCCTCAACAGCTTTGAAATAGAAGTTACCAACTTTTACTGCAACACAACATGCAGACCCATTAGCAAGTTCTTATACCTTGTTATTATGCCAATTGTTACAATCCTCTAACATCACTCTTCCACCTATCAAACCATTTCAACCTCTTAGACCAAAACTGTCTTGGTTCGATGACACTAAAATTTGCCTATATCACCGCACACCTGGACATGACACTAAAAATTATTGTGCCCTTAAGGTTGCCATTCACCATTATATGGACAAAGACACCCTTCTTGTTGGCGATACTATCAACAAATCTCCAACACCGTCTCATGTCTCCCAACCCTTTTCACCGTCACACTCATCAACTCTCAGATCAAAACCATCTTGGTTCGATGAGACTAAATTTTGTGCGTATCATCGCACACTTAGACATGACACTGAGTGTTGCTGCACTCTTAAAGCTATCATTCATCAACATCTTAAAAAGGACACCCTTCTCCCTAAAGATCTTCTTGACCACCCTTTAACCAAGCCATCGACACCATCACATGCCTCTCAAACCTCATCACCTAAATCGGGATCTCGACGCAAGACTGTGGTTCCTCTACCACCTTCAACCCCATTATTTGAAATCAACACCATCAATGTGGCCAACAGATCACAAATCATGAAGGATGAAGGGAAAGAGAAGGTTTCTCTCCCCCAAACATATCCATTTGTCAAGCCCCCACCACAACTAAAACCCAAGACTCTAATCTTGGGCACATCTCGACCAACTTTTTCAAAACCAATTAATGACCCCATGGTGAAACACCATCGCCAAACCTCTGTGAAGACATCTTTGTACGACCTCATACAAAACTCTCTATAGAATTGTCTAACTTTGATCAAAGCCTTACAGGCAGTGAAGGTCCAACTCGAAGACCCCCAACCACTAGCTGCCTTAGTCCAACCATTTCTCAAGCATTTTACTCATCACCAAAATAACTAGGGGAATTTGACTCTATCTTGACTATCACAGCATTGACCAACCTTGACCAAACATCGACCAAGCCTCGACCAAATATCAACCAAGCCTCGACCAAACATCAACCAAACCTTGACCAAACACCGACCAAATATCAATCAACCAAACAATGACCAAACATCAACCAACCAAACATCGACCAAACATCAACCCACTTCTTAATCATCTCCAACACGTGACCAATGTGGAAAGAAGCAAACGAGGCAAATTTGCTCCTAATTATCTCAGACCTTACATCATCATGCACAGGTATGGATCAAGGACTTATCATCTGTCTTCTCTTGAAGGCTGACCAGAACCTAAGCCCCTTAATGCCTTGCATCTACGACCATTCTATTGTTAGTCGAGTACTTGTTCACTTGACATTTACTTGAGCTCGTCCCTTGAGCAATCCCTATCATTTTAATCCTCATTCCTTTCAACCATGTTTCCCTAAGCAAACCCTATGTAACCCTTTTATAAAGTATGAATGCTTTGTGATAATAAAATGGAGCCCTTAAACTTCTATAGTCTTGTCCATGACTCACAATTTTGTCAAAAATAAATTGATGTCAAAATATCAAAAGGTCATAAATTTTAAATGCAGACTGCTCCCTCGACGAACAGCTATATCATCATTGCTATAGCTAATAGACTACTCCCTCGAAGGATAGCTATTCATAGCCCTCAAAAATATATAAAGCAAAAATATAGACCACTCCCTCGAAGGATGGCTATGCCTAACATCTTGATACAAACAACACTCTCTCAGAAGCTTCCTGCATCGATCAGCTTCACAAATGACCACAAAACAAAATGACATCCCCATGTAGACTTCCCGCATCGATCAGTCTACCTAAAAAAAAGTGTCATGGACTTGACTTATAGTTGTTCTCAAGGTCTCCTATAATAAGGGGCAAAGTTATCCTACTCAAAAGGGTTACCCTCTCTTGACATATCACATCACCTACTCAAGGGATTTCAAGCTCATTTTAATGTCAAAGTGATTCGATTACTTCTCTAACACAACCAATGGTCAAAGACGTAATGCATGAACGAGGCTTTTGTTTGCAAAACCCTTATCTATGCTATCATTATGGTCCTTGTCAATGAAAGAGCAACGCGCCTTTCACTTCTTATCCATACCTTTGTCACATTCAACCAAATCATTTTCTCAACCAAACCAAACTAACCCAAACATTTTTAGACCACTCACATGACATAATCCATTTCACATAGTTTCTATGGACACCAATACACATGAAAACTATCGACCACACACAATTTATGCCAAGCATAAACCATTACTAGCTAAAGCATAAACATACTCAATTCATTTTTAGCATACATCCATCACTAATATGGAAAATTGCTAGGGATGAAAGACCACATCACCAATGTTACAAAATACACCATCACACAATATGAAAAAGGTTGTAACATCATCATACCCTCATCATTTATGACCTAACCAAACTAACTTATCAACCAGCCTGAACTACATTGGTCTGAGGCCCTTTCTACAAGGGCTATGTAGGTAGCACTCAGATTACATGACGTCTTCTGGGGTTAGCTCGGCCACATCCATTTGTTCGTCTACTTAATGAACAAACCATTCAACCTTTCACCATGACTTAACCATGTCCATAACTGTCCCTTCCTCCCTTTTTAGGGAGAACTACATTGGCCTAAGGCCCTAATGACAAGGGCTATGTAGGCAGCACTCAGTTGACATGGGGTCTTCTTAGGTTAGCTCAGCCATTCCTTCATTTGTCCATCTAATGGACCAACTATCTCAACCCATCCCGACCAATGACCTTGCAAATTGTGACTATCTCCTCAGACCACAACCACTTCCAAGACAATTTTGCCTTGGTTATTTTTTCATGTATGCTACCTCACAAATGGTTAGCAAAATTGTTCACAACCCATATTTTGACCCTCACAAGTATTAGATCATGAGCAAGTTGATCCCCACTACTTGTGACATTTTTGTGTTTTCTAAGAGCACTTCCTAAGCCCGAGATACTTGGAACATGATGACCATTGGAGCTACAGCTTGGATTGAATAACCCAATCAGCTATGACTAAATGTTGGGGCCCAGTTATTTCAATTTTAGCACTCCTCGACCCTTGACCTGCAATAATTTGACCTGATCATCTCATGAAGTGGTATGCACACAATCTCAACTATTGCAATGTCCACATTCAAACTTCACCATATCCATCCACTATCTATCAAATCAGCACCTGATTCTAGATTCCCTTCTCTTGACTCTTACTTTGAGGGGGAATACCTCATCCCATAATTAGGGCAACCTACATTCATTTTTGTCTTGCAGTTCATTAGAACAACCAACAGGACAAAAACTACCTCATCCCATACCTGGGGCAACCTACTCCTGTTTTTGTCTTGCAATTCATCCAGAACAACCAACAAGACAAAAAGGGGCAAATGTAGACACCGGAAAAGTGTCTACCCCTTGGTCGACTCCCCCTTGGTCCCCTTGGTTCACTTCCAAACATTTATAACCCACACAATTATTAATTTAAAATAAATTAACTATTTTAAATTAATAATCCCCCTTGACACATCACCCATGCCACCTCACCCCACCTTAGATACCTTTCCTTGGATGCCTTCCTCACCCCATGCCAAATCTTAATTGCTTAAACCCTATTTCATCCCTCCCACTAACCTCTCACGCTCATTTAATCTACCTTCAACCATTTTCCAATGATAATTAGACCTGGCAGTTGCAAGAATGGGTAGAAGGCTAAAAATAGTCTCTTTTCCCATTCTTCAGCCGTTGACGTTGGTCAGTATTCAGCTGACATCGGTGGTTTTGCCAGCGTTAGTTCCTTTAAGACTACATTTCAGCTTCTATTTCTCCCCCCACGAATGCTAATTCTCTTCCTCCAAGCTTTAAGATCTCTGGCTCCTTGACTTCTTGCAGGTATCAGTGTCTCAACAGCACTCTCCAGGCTCAGAGGTTCTACACCAGTCATTCCACACTGGATTGAAGATTGCATGACATCTCCCACATTATCCACAACAGAAACAGACCTCCTACACTTCTACCTCTCAACCTACAGCTAAGTATTCCTACTGGTTTTTATTTCATTATCTTTTTAATACACTAGCAATTAGCCCACTGCGCATTTTCAAGCATTCTTGACACAACCCAATCTACTCTTCCTGGAGAGGTTGAAGAGCCTTCTCTCACCCTTATCTCCTTTTTGACAACTTATCCTCTCCCTCTGACCCTTTATGGACCTTATCGGTCTCCCTGCAACCCTGCACAGATCCTTTTACCTTTTAGACCATTTTGTCAACCACAGACAACCCTGAGACTCGTCCAAAGCCCCATTGCCCCAACTGACACTGGCCTTTAGGCCCATTGCCCCTACCGACATTGGCAACTTTAATCAACTGACAACGACAGACTAATTGGTGTCAGTGACTGTGGAAGACCAACAGCAAAATACAAGTATGCATTATTTCTATTTCTTTTGCTTAGTCTTTCACTATTTATCTTTATTCGACATTATTTTATCAACTAGTGGATTGTCATCCCTCAAGGAAGTCTTTGCACTTTTAGGACCAAGCTTTTGCTTGGCAGTCCACCTTATCTCTATCTAACAATCTCTTGTTTGAGTCTCTTTCTCCTACAGGTGTCATCCTCCACAGCCAAAGAGGAGTCCCTTCAATGTCTGGATATGGTGCGTAGACCTCATCTGGGTATCATCTAACCCCTAACCATTTACTTTAGTTTCTTACTTCCTTTAAATGTAGAAAAGTGGAAAATAGTTAGAAACACTTTCCTATTGGTTTATGGATGACAACCTATTTTCCCTATGTCCCTTAAACTCCTAACCTGTTAGTTTATTCAAGACTACATGGAATATATCAAAGATTTTGGTCTAGATTATTGGAAATAATCTAGCTTGAGGACATAAGGACCAAAGCATTGCAAAGCTTCAGTAAACACTAAGATGTTGTTAAAAGGTGTTTCAAAAAAAATACAAGATCAAATCCTTTTGGATCTTAGACCTAGTTCTTCTATAGGATAAATCTCATGAAAAAAGGGGCAAGCATGACAAGTTCACTCCCTTATGGATTGGAACATATCAAGGATCAGATATTTTAGGTAATAACACCTTCTATTTGAATGACCTTGAGGCTAATAACTTAGACTTATTAATCAATGGGTAATTATTGAAGCATTACTTCATTGCTTCTCCCATTGAGAACATCTCTGAGTAATGCCAAATGTTGTGGTAGAGATAAAATTAGAATAGGTGTTATTGATTTCATAGTTAGCTTTCCTGTATTCTATCTTTTATTATCATTAGAGTAGTTTTTGTGTTTTCTAGATTAACATTTCCTTATTTAAGCATTTTGTTTCCTTAGATTAACTTTCCTATTTTCTAGATTAGGTGTCTTTTATTTCAGAATAAACTAAATGACTTCTTTATGATTGATCAAGAGAATATCAAATCTATTATGCTTCATACACAAGTTTGCATTTATATACTAAATCCTTGAGGTGGGCCCTAAAGGGAGAGTAAGTGAATAAAGACTCTAAGTGGAGTACACCAACTGGTTGATTCATAGGTTTTTTACACCCTTGTATTTAAGACTTCCAAGATTTGGGTATGCCACAAGAAATAGACTGTGGTCATTTCACAATTAAAAACTTTTATCTGGTATATAAAAGTCACTCTCATTATTACATGAAAATTGAGAAAGTTTTTTATTTTTTAGGTCAAGCACATTTTCCATGCTAATACTTGTTTTGAAATAATACCCATCAATATGGAGGCCACTAATAGTGACATTATGGAAAATTAAGTTTTATTTCTTCCATGCACTATCTCATAGTGGTTCCCGACCCTGTCTCCCATTCATATTCTAAAAAAAGGATCAATACATCTTAAAGAGTGATCAAATAAGACAAAATATATATATGTGTGTGATCAAAGACACACATAATGAAATAAAATCAATAAATCATGCATCATACAAGTTTACAAAGGGAGGAAAGCGGGGAATCAAAGGTAACTCTATCAGGTCTATAAATACCTGGTTGGCAACAGAGCAATGCTTGAGCCCTTAATTTTTTTTATGATTTAAAAATCCATTATGAAACCTATAGTCTATTCCAAGTCTTTTCTAAAAATTTCAAAATAAGGATAAAATAAATTTCTCTTCCACACACAAACCCAAGGTATAAGGCTAGTATGTTGCATGTGGTTTTAGGAACCTCTTTTATGTTTATAGTTTAAATATCTTTATGTGGCATGATCCATGTTCACTTTATAATTTATAACCAAATATTATAGATTCTTGAATACTCAGGAGTATTCACCTATATGAGTTACCATTTGTTGTGTTCCAACATGCCCCCCATTTAATTTTTTTAAATAGGGACCCACTTTGTCAAATAAACTTCCTTCTTTCAGGATTTGTGGGGTAACCAAAACCTGTTTCTTGAAAATTAAAATGACATAACAGTGATTTTATTATTAAAACCCAAAGTTGTGCTTAATTTTGTCTTGAGTTACATCTCTAGCCTTTGGTTTATTGCATGCATGTCTATATAAGTCTTTTCAGAATCTGACAATTTATGAAGTTTCATTGTTTAATCTAGAAGCATGATAGGTTCTACCTCTTTTATACTAACTTACATGATTGTTAAGGTTTCGTTACTTTGTGTTTTATATTATGTAAATGGTTCTTTACTTATAACTCTTTATACTTTTCACTTGAACCCCTATTGAGTCACCAAAGCTTGCCACATGGCATTCACTCGCTCTCTCAAATCCTTGAAGGCAAGCAAAGTATGATTTATACTTCAATGTTATAAAATAAATTATATCGCTATGTGTCATGATCCTATTCACCTAATGACTAATAAACTAAATCTTAAGTGTATGAAAGTCTTAAGGCTCTTGGAGTAGTGACAATCCTCAATGTGCCATGATCTTGCTCACCCAAGAATTGGTAGATTGAATTTCAACATACAAAATTCTTGGGGCTTATGGGGGAGCCACAACTATCTATGTGTCATAATATTTTAGACATATAGCTTTCAAATAAATCCAAGAAGTTTATGTCTATCAGGTGAGTGGAGCATCAAGATATATCCATGTATCATTATCTCACTCATTCGAAGTCTACACAGTGATGAAAGGGGGTATGACATGTTGAGGTATGTTATTATTTTTGGTGTTGTGGTATTGATTTTGTCATTGATGTCAAGGTCAAGATAGATGTCATTAATGTCAAGGTCAAAGTTGATGTCATACATGGTGAAGTGGTATGTGACAAGGAAGTATTTTGATTAGAGAGAATTTGAAGGTAACCTATTGTCTCTCTATTGAGAGATAATTTGAAGGCAACCTGGTAATTCTTTTGAGGTTGATGACATGTTTCAAGGTCAAGATCAAGATACAAAGTAAGCACACTATTGAGTGTTAGTCTTAAGATCATTGTGCACTAGTCTTGAGGAGCATTATCATATCATGAGCATGTGTATGAATATGGTGGTCTAGTAAGGCAGATACACATAGGTATGAGTGGATGTTTAAGGATGTCCAAGAATGCATATGAAGTGTTCAAACACTTAGGAAAGTTTCAATGTAAACCTTTAGGGGTAAGGTCTTAAGCCTAAAAATGTAACCAGACTAGTCCTAGACCCTACCTAACCTCATGAGGAGTCTTGAGGTGTTATCAAGGTCTATGAATAATTCAAATTAGTGGTACATAATGTGAGAAGATTTTTGACATTATGTAAACATGTGTATAAGCTAGATAAGCTTTTATAAGAGGTTTCAAATCTAGTTCATGGCTTATTCATCTATACAAAAAGATCTAGTGTGGCCTAATGAGGGGTAAACTTCAATTTTAAAGGTGATAGATCTCATGAGAATAATTATCAAAGGTGTGAAAGGTTTTAACAAGTTTGTTGACCAAGTCTAAAGGACTAAGCATGAAAAGTGGGTTTTAAGGTCTCTCGAGTGTTAGAATGAGGTGTTACAAACCCAAAAAATAATTTCTCATGTTTTTTGGCATGTTTGAATGTTGCATGGGAATATAATCTCTTAGGGAGAGATGGAAAATGTTCCTATAAATTATTTTAAATCACTAGAAGTTGGTTTTAGGGGTAATGCTTTATGAAAAAATGTTAAGAAAGGAAACCAGTCTAAAACCATCATAGTGACCCGATATGGAAGGTCTTGTTGGAAATGGATTAGAATAAATTTGATGTCATAATTTTATGATTTTATAATGTTTAGGACTCTCCTAGGTACCTTTAGGTGGTAGTGGTTTGACAAATGAGTGAGTGGACCCTACAGTAAAAGCTATGTTTCTCAAAAATTTATTATAACAAGCAAAGTTAATTGAGTTAAAGTTGCATAATAGATGGAGGTTGAATATTTTGAATTTTAATTAATGTTCAAGGTGGTTTATAAGAAATTTATATATTTCAAATATGATAAACCATTCATAGAAGTTGACCTATTGCTAAAAAGGCCTATGAGGAAGACTAAGAAAAATAAGCAAAAGTGAGAATGAGATTAGGGATGTGTTGTCAATGATTAAGGATGGATTAAATTAAGTTGGGTTGTTTTTCAATACATGTAACACATATCCCTATTAGATATAATTTTTGGAGATGTGTGTGTATGGCAAAAATTTGTTTTCAAACTAACTTGTCTAACATAGTGAGGTTTGTGTACAATGAAGCCATGAGATTGGTCTGTAAGACAAATATTAATATTAGACCTTATAATATATTTGTTTAAATATTTTATAATGATAATTAAGTATTATATAAACCCATTTTAATTTAATTTAAGTGATTCTATAGGTGTTCTAAGTTTGTGTTTTCATGACTATGTTTTAAAGTCTTTGATAGTTTTGAGCAATCGTCTAATAGAGATGAATATGAGGTGATTTGTCAAGATTTGAATATTATAATGCATATGAAGTTATTATATATGTCTCATAAGTTAATTTTAATTTATTTTTATTCATTATAAATTACTATTAATGAGTGAAAATGCAAAGGTTCTTGACTAGTTTTTTAGGCATGTTTGTAGTTCTAAGTAAGCATATGAAAGTGGTCAGTTTGAGGTCTTTTGCCATTTATGGTGAAGTATAATTGACATGGTTATGACTATGAGGTATTATATTTTGTAATAAGTTATTTTTTGATATTTTTATGTTTCAAACTTGAGTTTATGCTTCAGATATTCAAAAAATACTTTATGGTAGTGAGAAGGCTTAATTGTGAGTAGGCCTAAAGGTGTGGTTCAAAGAGTGAAATGAGATAAATAGTGTTAGATAACTAAGGTGATATTATAATGGGTCTAATAAATTTTTTTTAAGTGTTTCATCCATTTATGGAGGCTCATATGTTATAAGTGGTCAAAGTGAAATGTGTGCTTTGAGAAGGCCTAATTGCATTAAGTCTCTTTTAGGCCTAATGGTGGTTTTAGTTCTTATGAGTAATGGTTAACTTGTGTAGTGCTTGTTTCTCCTAAGAAATTTATTTTTTGATATATTACAAGGGTGATCCAATTATGGATTTTTTTTTCTAACCAAGGTATTTGAAATAAAGAGTCAAGTATAAGAAGAAGATCTAATAGACCTTATTTGACTAGTTAGAATATTAAGGGTATGAAAGAATGAAATATAAGTTTGGAAACTAGGTAGAGGGTTTTAATACCATAATATAAGTTTTTTTGAATATTTCATTAAATTATAGTAGTGATTATATATATGATTAGTAAGATCATATGACCTAATTCTATAAAGAAAAGGGCTAGTTGAGTGAAGAGGCCTAATAGGTTGTTTGAGACAGATAGAAGAGTGTGAAGAGAAAAATAAAGTGATCATCATCAATTGAGTGAGAAAAAGGTGTCCAAATATGATCATAGGATCCATGTGGATAATTTAGTTCTGATTCACCTAGGGGGTTGGTTCCTCTTTGTAAGTTGTGCTTGTTAAAGGTCTAATTGAGTTCGTACTTGACTAGTGAGGGGTTGGTGCTCATTATGGGGTTGGTGCCTCATTAAATCTTGATTAATTACTTATGATATTGTATTCTAAGTTTTGTTTCAGTGATTTTTAATCCCCATGAGTATTCCCCACATATCTCTTGTGTTTATATGTTGTATGCTTGTGTGGATGCTTATTTATGCATCAATTGATATATGTGTTTGAATGAATGTTTCATGAATTATAAGTGAAACTAAATTATTGTTTTAAGGGAAATGATTCACCACCACCCCCCATATATATTATTTTAAAAATTGGTATTATAATATGTCCTTTGAATTAGGCCTGATAGCCTAAAGGAGATCCTAAGCAAGCGAAGATGGCTAGTAAAGAACAAGGTGGTTCTTTGCAAGTAAGGCTTCATTATTCAATGGATCTAATTATGATTTTTGAGTGTTAGGATAAGAACATATTTGATGTCTCAATTTCATGATGTTTTTAAAATATTTTGGATAGATATACTGCATCGTTTATTTCCCCGATAGATGCAATAGGTAAAAAGGCTAGTGACAATAATTCAAAAGCAATGAATGGTATTTTTTATGGCCTATTAGAGGCAAAGCTTGTGAAGGTCATGCACTATGTGTCTGCCAAAGAGATGTGGGATAATTTGAATATTGTCTATGAGGGATACTCAAAGGTTGAGTTAGTTAAATTTCAAACCCATAGAAGATAGTTTGAAATCCTAAGGTTGAATGAAGATGATACCATTTCAGTCTACTTGTTTAGGGTTGATGAAGTGGTCAACATCATAAGAGGCCTCTGTGAAGAATTTAAAGAGTCTAATTTTATTAAAAAGGTATTGATATTTATAACTCCTAAGTTTAATTTTAAATTGTCTGTTATTGAATATATGCAATATTTAGACAAGCTAGAAATGGATGGACTTCATGATATCCTAATAGCCTATGAGGTGAGGACAAGTGAAGGAATACCTAAAAATAAGGAAGTTGCATTCAAGGTAGAAAATAATTCAAAGGAGAAGAACACATAATTTAATAAATTAAAATATAATGATGTTTTTGATATTGATGATGATGAGTTGATAGTTATGTTTGCAACAAAAATGAAAACTAGTTCTAGTAAATAAAAGGGTAAAGTGCCCTTCAAATGCTTTAATTGTGGATAAATTGGACACTTTGATAAAAAGTGCCCTCATAATCATAATAAAAAGTATGATGAAGTTCATGATGATGAAAAAAAGTCATATAGGTATGATAAGAGCAAGAAAATTTTTAGAAAGTATGATGATAAGAAGAAATCTTTCAAGAACAAAAGAAGCTTTTACATCAAGGAAGACTTTAGATCTATTGATGAGAGTGAGAGAAGTGATTCTAAGAGTGACCATGAAGGTGTTGGTCATGATGTCAATGAAGAGTCCATGTGTTTTGGAGGTATTGTTGGTGATTCAGATGAAGAAGAAGATGAGGTGGACTTTGAGGCTAATTTGATGAATGCTCTAGAAGAGCTGAAGATGGTGAAGAAGAAGAATAAGTTGATGAGGTTTTTTATAAAATATTATGAAGAGAAAATTAGTTTGTTTAAAGATATATTAAGAGACAACTCCAAGTTAAAAGAAGAAATAGTCAAACAGGTGGAGACTCAAATTGAGACTATGACTGCAAGCCTAAAGGCTAAATAAGAAGAATGTGCCATGTAAGTAACTGAAGTAAATTCCTTGAGAGTTGAGTTAGAATACACATCAATTAAGTTGAAGTCATTTATTAAGTTTTATAAGATTACTATTGATATTTTTGTCTCATAAATGTCATCACATCTAATACCCTAAGGGAGACCCCCTTTGTTTTTTTATGAAAAACCCTAAAGCCACCAAAAAACCCTTTTTTACCTTTTTGCCTTGTAGAATCTATATTTTTGGATGTAATTTACACTTGTGTAAATTAATTCATGGGTTCTAAATTGCACAAAACACCCATATCCAAAATCAATGAAACTCATAACTCACTATGCACTTTTAATGTTTTCACAATGTGTAAAATGCATGGTGGGCTCTAGATCCTACCACACACCCAATCTGGTAGAATCTAAAACTTGGCATGTATTTTACATGTTTATAAGCATGCAAAGTTCATGATAAGCTCTATATCCTACAAAACATACCTCCAACCTCCACGGTAACTTCTAGGTGCTTTTATCACCTTCAACCTTTGTGGGAACTTTTAGGTGCTTCTAGCACCTCCAACCTTTGCAAGAACTTTTAGGTGCTTTCAGCACCTCCAACCTCTATGGGAACCTTCAAGTGCTTCTAGCACCTATAACCTCCATAATAACCTTTAAGTGATTCCAGCACCTCCAACCTTTATGGGAACCTTCAGGTGGTTCCAGCACCTCTAACCTTCATAAGAACCTTCAAATGCTTCTAGCACCTCCAACCTCAATGAGAACCATTAGGTGATAAAAGTGTAAAATCATTGAGTGCAAATTCCACAGTTCATTTTGGCAAAAGTGATAAAGACATAAAAATTTATAAAATTCTCACTTGAGTTTTGCACATAGGGTTTTTTCATGAAAAAGTAACTTGAATTCATTTCAAAGTTATCTTTTATTTTTGAAAGACCAATTCTATTTTGGGCACCTCTTTTGCATGAAGAGCTATTTTTAGCCATTACTAGATGAAAAAGCAATCCATATAGATCCAACCATGCCATACCATACCATGCTATGCCAAAGACCACACCATGCATGTCACTTTTTAGTCATTCCACAAGTCCAAAAATGCCAAAAATAGAATAAATCATCTCTCTTGCATGAGGGTTTCAGATCTACATGATCTTCTTGACTAGGTTTTTGAGTTTCAACAACTAGATGTCTTCTATGGCATATTTTGTCTAAAAATGGTTAGACCCCATGGCCCAATCTATCTTTTTTTTGCTAGTTATATTTTTTGCATTTTGAATGTATTTACTACACATTGTAACCTTTAGAGAGAAATAAATTTGAAGATTTGCCTCTCTTATGTTATGGAATTTTTGTGTGTGTGCACGTTATTTGTTTATTAGTGGAAGCTTTGTATTTTATTTTAGTCTCAAAAATATTCATTTGTGGTATTTTTCTCTCTTGATAATATTGTTTGGAATAAATATCCTTTTCCCTTTTGTGAAAAATAGTTAAAATATTGCCTCTAATTTCTATTTGCATGAGTTTATGCTTAAATAAATTCAATATAATTTTTTCTCTTTTGTGTTTATCAAGAAATAATTTAGATCCACTATAAAAATATTTGGTGCAACCACCATATTTTTATTTTTTGCAAATTTCAATTCTTCAACCCTTTTCCCTATCAAAATCATAGTTTGGGATTCAAAAGAACTAAAGAGCGAGATTTCCAAAAAATTGCTATTTTATTAGTTTGCATCAGATTTAGTGAAAGGAATTCAACCTTCCTAAAATATTAATCTCAAATTTCCAAGGTCCCATGACTTTGGAGGTTTTTCCATTGTGTCATTAGGAAATTGCAGAACAAGCTACAAGATCAAGATAGGTGCAATCCTATGTGTTAACAATTTTTGGCATGCCTAGTAGAACCCAAACCTATAAAGAGTGGAAAGATTAGTTGTGTGTCTTTCCTCTAATCAACTTTTGGAAGCAATAAACTTAGCACCAATGGTGACTCCAAATGAACATCAGTTGGTATGAGCAACCCAGGTGCTTAATCACCATCATTTAGTATGTATCATCATCCATTTGATCAAAATGCATGTTCTTTCATTCCTTATCCTTCATATCAAGTTATCAATGTTCATGGATTCACTCCAAGTAGCCCTCAAGATTCAATATACTAGCCTTAACAAAATCTGCCTCTCTCTAGTCAACTAGAAATGAGCCTCAAGGAGATGATGCTTTAATTTGAGAAAAAATGTAGAGAGATTGATGTGGAAAGGGGATATAATATGTAGTAAGAGGAGCTTGCTTATCAATATTATCTCCACCAGCAAGAGATGAGTGATTAATAAATATATCATAAGGAGTGCCTGGCTAGATAGATTATAGCCAAAGAGGAGCAAATGCATCAACTTCTTATATAGATGTAAAAAATTGAAGATCAATCTCAACCCACTCAAAAGGAGGCTCCCACATTCAAGACCCCAAGCTTCAAGCAAGGTAAATCTTATGAAGTTTCTAATAAGCCTCCTTGTTTTAAAATTCCAAGCTATTAGAGGTCCCCTTCCTTTGAGAAAGCCTATACCTATGCAAACTTAGCCTATCATCCCTTAGGAACAACCCTCTCAAAATCCCTTGTCACCTCAAGAACCTGAAACCATCCCATCATGGATCTTCTCCTATGCCAATGACCATAACTATGTCATATCCTCTCTTGTGAAACCACCCTCTTCCATACCCATTCATAAAAAGGAGAAGTTGGCCAAACCTTATGCTTTCCCCTCATGGAAATCAATCAAGGAGGGTACAATGAAGAAAATATAAGTACTAGTTGAAGTGGTCCAAGAAATAGTCCAAGGAGAAGAGGTGTTAGCTTAGCTCAATGAGATTACCCTACTAAAGTTTCAAGACTCTCCCTCCCTTCCCTAAAAACCACCTAAAAAGGCCTTTAAGGTCCCTAGTTGGAAGGATACTCTCCTAAGATACAATTAAGGTAAACTTCTTCATCCTCCCACCATCTCCCTCATGAAGGAGGAACCTATTTTATGAAGAATAGAGGAGGAGCTTGTAGTCAAAATTGAGCGTAAAAAAGACAACACAAGCGTCGATGATGAAGATTTCATGATAGGCAGTCCACTTATCTCAAAGAGGGAAAACCTAGGCTTTGATTAGAATTCTTGGCATGGTTTTGATGAATTAGAGCCTAAAGGTAGTTGTGAATCTAGGAATTTGACTTAAGAGAGGATGGTTAGTATCATGTTAGTTCCAAAATGAAAATAAAATGAAAAAATGCACTAACTAGCATAACATCTCTAGGTCTAGACACTAGGGAGAGCTTAGTTCCCAAACATGAATAAAATATACAAATAAAATTAAAAAAAAATCTTCTTTTACCTTCCTTAAATACTCCAAAATGCTTGTTGGAGTGGCTTACTCGGCTTGTGCTCATGAAGTCTTCATCAAAGGAGGCTTGGTTATCTCCTCTTCTCCTTAACACCTTTGGCTTGTGGCTTGGCTCATCTTGGAATAAATTTGGCATGGTAACACTAATTTAAATTGATATTAGAATAATATGTGCATTATAACTTTGCATTATCAACGCTTAGAAATGATGTGATAAGGCCTCCTATTTATAGATTTTTGAGATTGATTAGAATCAACTTGAACCATCCATCTCAGGATTGAGATGTGTGGCTAAGGATTAATCTAATTATGCAATTAAAATTGATAAATAGGCTCATCTATATTTGGGATAAAAGAGCAATTAAGAGGCATGGAGGGCTTTGAAGAGGCATGGGAGGCATGAATCTTGATATTTATGGCATTTGTGGCCTAGAGATGTCTTCCCAAGAAATGAGGTCACCTGATGATGTAGATATTCAATATTCATTTCCAAAAATAAGTTTTCAAAAAGTTTCCATGGAATTATTAATTAGGCCTTTATTTGGACTAATTAGCTCTTAAGCATGTTTAACCACTTTATGCATAAATTACTCAAATTGATTAGAATGTCTTATTATTGGTCCAAAATTTGACTAGATTAGAATTGAAAGGCAATGTCAGATGCATTGGATCCATTATCCCATTTAAGATTTTATCAATAGAAAATAACAAAGGCATGTGTCTCATGTAAGATATTTGAAAGGAAAAAGCAATCCAGAGCATCTAGGTGTAAAATTGGTATTTTGACTCGAAATGAACTAATCAAAGTTAGCTAGCCCATAAATTGCACTGCCCCATTTAGTGATACTCTAACCAAAATTGGCATTGAATATGTCAATTTCAACTCATAAAATGCATTTTAGTGTTTTTAGGCCAAATTATGCATTTTAAGTGGAAATTGGTCAAAACCCTGATTAGGGGTTATTGGTGCTAGTTTTAGGTGTCTATAGTTTGCCCCTATTTGGAAAGATGTTGCAAACTATAGGTAAAGCAATATATTCTCAAATAATGAGAAAATGCCTATATGCCAAAAATAATATGATGGTTGAATAATAAAGCTCCAAATGGTTTTGGGAAGCCTATGATGATGCCCCCTTGAAGGATTGGTTGTCACATTTGTCAATGGATGGTCCCTCAAAAAGAAATAAGAAGAAAAGTGTAATTAATCCATGGTTGAGATTAATCCAAATAAGAAAAATTTTGCATGAATTGATGTAAAAAGGATACTGATTTGCCTAAATGTGGTTACAATTAGGAATAAAAGTCAAAATAATGATTTTCCCATAGATAGTTATAAACATTAAGTAAACTTAGATTGGCTAAAATTGATGGTGCCCCAGTTAGGGATGATTAGCAAGCATAACTCAAGGATATAACCTAGAATACATATTAAAGATGAGTGGGCACAAAATGATGAAACAAATGAATAGATTAATGAGATTGATCAATAAAAATGATTCAGTTATACCTACCAATGAGGAGATGCATGTCCTTATTAGCAATCATACAACTAGAATGGGCAATGGGTTGATTTGATCAAGATGGGTGAAAGGATTTTCCAAGGTACCAAGGAGAAAATTCTATGGATCCATTGATTTTATACCTTTTTGAAGCTAATTTATACTATAGCATGTGATGGTAGGCATCATGATAGAACACCATGAAGACTTGGCCAAAATATGCATAAGAATTGACTCCAAATCTAATAAACAATTGAAAATAATGAACCAATGATAAAAACCCATGATGAAAATGTTGACATATTAATATGGATGGATTCAAGTATAGGTGTGCATAAGGAATCACCCAATGAACACACATAGACTAAATCAAGGCAACAATGCTAAAAGCAAACAAATAGGCAAGTATATAAATAAACAAACAAACAAGTTTAAATAAACAAACAAATAGAAATCTTGAAAACAAAATCAAAATAAGCATCCTAATAATGATAATGTTCCAATAAGGTGGATCAAGGATAACTAACTAGGCTTAGACGCGACAAATATTTTTGGATTTTGAAATATTATGAACGTTTTTGAAATTTTGAGGTATCTTAACTCATTAGAGAATGAAAAGATACCTACTCACAAAATGATGAGTGTTTGGCTTAGGTTGCTCACAAAATGATGAGAGCATATGGAAAGGGGGACTGAGGAGACCTCAACATGAATTTAACATGACCCATATAGTCCTGAAATGACCTCAAGTCATAGTAATTCCATCCACACAAAAGGTAGGGAAAAACCAACTAGGTCCCAACAAGTTTTCAGATCCAAAAAATGGCTAGTCAAATGAAAATAGTAATGGCAAGGTGATGCAGCAATGCATGATAAACAAGTGTTGCACCTAGTTTACCCATAAATGGTTATAACTAGGATATAATGGCATAGGTCAATTATACTAATTTTCTCATAGGCAGCTATAATTAGTAGCAAGACTAGTGAAACATTGATTTTCCCATAGGTAGTTATAATTAAGCTCAAATAAACAAACTTTATAGGATGAAATATTATCACCAGATCAACTATCACACTACTTTCATAGACTATCATTAAAACATAGATTAGATTGATTGTTGAAACTTGATCAGAATCCTCTCACAAAAAGTGTGGGAAGAACCAAAGGAACCAAGATCAAAATAATATTAGGTAGGATGACTAAAAATAGGCTTTGGTCTAGATAGGAATAAAATGATAGGATGGTATAAAATGGTAAGAGGGTTTTCCCCCAAGTGATGGGGTGAATTTTAGGATACATGACAATGGAAAAAGGATATGTAATAGTGGCAATGGAATGGTAATGTGAAATGGTATGGTACATGTTTTTGGCCTAGGTGTGGTAAATGGCATATGATTCTATTTTTCCAGTTGAGAAGGAGATGCACATCCTAATCAATAAATGATACAAATAGAATACTCAATCATGTTAATTGTTATCCCACACCTCATCTAAATAACTACTTCATCAATAACTGGCTATAGATTTGGTTTTCAAGAATGCTTTTATGATCTTCATTGGTTGTTAATTCTAATTTCTTCAAACATTGAGACAAGGTATCTTTGTAGCCTCTGCAAAGGAAAGTGTGGCCATGGATGGTAAATAAGGATAAAATTTGGATGATAGGTTTATTTATAAAATGGAATGGTAGATGATAATAGAAAGGGTAATGGTGGGGAAACAAATAAAGATCAGGACTTTTAGTCACATGTAATGTTGTTAATGATAGATTTAACATAATTTTAGTTGTGGTGGGGCCAAAGACTTGTTCTCTCAATAGGACCAGCAGATTTTTCTATTTTTTGATCTTGAGAGTAGCTACCATTTGATTAGGCTATAGATAGGAAGCTATTTTGATATGATATTTGATTTGATCTTTGATTTTATCTTCATCAAGCAGTGAAGAACTTTTTTGCTCAACTATTGGTGCCTTGAAGAGGTTTTCACCAATGAATTTATCTTGATTATCTCGTAGCACCTTTGAGAAGGTTTCACTAAGGAATGTTGACTTTTGACTTTGATTATCTTCTAGCACTTCCAAAAAAGTTTCCCTAGAAGATGTTGAGTTCTAACTATGGTTGTCCCTTAGGGCCTCCAAAAAGGTTTCACTAAGAGAGTGTTCTTTTGTTATATGAATGTGGTCTTGGCCTCCTTTCTCTTCTTTAAATGCTATGTTTCCATGGATGTAGTTCAAAAAAGTGTGATTATATCAATCTCAATCAACACTAGTGGGAGATGGAATGTCAATGATATGTCTATTTTGGTTGATGTTAATAGCCTATGGAATGGTAATGGAATGGGGAGAGCTTGCATAATATTTGTAGAATATACTAGGATAACTTATGTCAAAGCTAAATTAATCATCCTCAAAAACTGTAGAAGAATCACAAATGTATTCAAATTGATTTGCAAGGCATGCATAACCAATGTTATTGTAATCATGAACATATTCTTCTTCTGAATCTGATTCTAACTCAAGGGACTCTAAATTTGATGTTGAGACTGATGTTGATTAAGATTTTGATGGTAAATTCAATGTTATTTCAAGAATAAAACTTGGATCTAACTCTGATTCTTCATCTAACAGGTACTCTGTTACAATGATGTCTTTTTAAATATTTGGTTTTGGATAAGTAATGGCCTATGATGGCATAATGGGCTCCACAAAAATTGGTTTGTCAAAGTGAGACTTCTCTAGGATGGGAAAAAGGTCAAGAGGGAACTCTTTAAAGACTAGTTTTCCAATAGGTGGTTCTTCAAAAATAGGCATATGGTCAAGGTAATTATTTACCCAAAGTTATAATCATTAAGAAGTGACTCAACACATACTGGCTTGTCAAAGTGAGACTCCTCAATAATTGGTATAAGATCAATAAGTGATTCATCATAGGTTGACTTATCAAAAATGGCTGGTTTAACAAAAACATCTTAGATTGGTTGGTAATTTTGGCCTTGGTTTCTAATGAGTTAGAAGATACCAGTTTTGAACATAACTTAGTCTTTGAATGATTGGATTGGTTAAGGTTTGGATGGGATTGGTACTGAATAAGGAATGACTTGTGATTGGATAATGGTAGGGTATTGTGGATCATGATTGCTCACATGAGCTAAAGGACAAAGTCCTAAATGGTATGATATGGCATTTTGGGGCTTGATTTCCCACACAAGCTAAAGGACTAGGTCCTAGAATGATGAAGGGGCATTGTGGAGCTTGATTTCTCACACAAGCTAAAGGACTAGGTCTAAGAATGGTAATGGTATTCCTTGGATATTATATAGCATGATAGCTCATATAAACCAAAGGAGGGTTAGGGGTATTTAATGATTAGATAACAAAAAGATGTCGTGGAACTTGATTGCTTGTACAATCCAAAGCATCTAAGTCTTTCTCATAAACCATATCATCCCAGTCATGAGTTGACTCATAAGTTGGTTCTTGATTGTGTTTCACATATTGATTATTTCAAAGAGGGTATGGATTCATATTCCAAAAAACATTATCTATAGTTGGGTCTTCAAAGTCCTCCTCACAAGCCTCTTCATACCAATAAAGGTCTTGATTTGGATCATAAGTTGTTTCATGACTTTATTCCCATGAATGATTAATATGAGGCAGATAGAAATCTATCTCACAAACCATATTAGCATCATTGGGGTCTTGACTAAAGCCATAAAGTTCATTTTGTGCAGCCATTCTATCATAATTTTGATTGTACTTGATTACACCATAAGTGGAACTAGACATATCTACATAAATAATGAAAGCTCTAAAATAAAAAGGCTTAGAGTTCTAAAAACTCTAAAAAAATATGTCCAAAGGACAAATGGTTCAAGTTTGGTCGAACTTGGTCAAAAGGTGTAGCTATATCTCCAATGTGGTCTGAAAGTGGAGTTGTATCTCCAAAATGATGTGTTTTAAGACTTGGCATAAAATAGCCTAACATCAAATGTCTAATGTCAAATGTCATATGCACAAAAGGTCAAGTGTCTGAATAAAAACTAGCATGTCAAAGGTCTAGGTCAAAGTATTCTAAACAAGGCCTAAACTAGGAAAGGGAAAAGTTGAGTTGTTAGGTCTTTTGTCCAAATGTGGATTCAAAATCTAGCCTCAAAAAAAAATGCATATGCTAGGACTTGAAACAAAGGCTGATGTGATTTGATTTAATCTAACAAGTTTGGAAACAACTTTGACATAAACTAGGCACATAGAATCAAACATAAACATGATTAGTTCGCATAAGTCATAAGACAAAAGGATCTTTCAAGAAAGATTAAGTTTTCCCAAATAAAGGAATGAACAATGATGAAGATAGGTGTTGAAAAAATAAACCATCAATAGTTTTAAAATTTGGGTAATCGATTTATCAAAGTTATGCAACCCAAAAGAGAAAGATTTGTGTATCAGCTCCACAAATTGAAGTCTAAACAAAAATCATTCAATGTTTGAATCCAAACTTGACAAGGCTAATTGAAAACTCAATGGTGAAAACTAATATTTGACCAAACAAGCTAGACAAGATTGGATAGCATGACAGCACGAGACAAAGGTCCAAATGGTATACATGACATGGTTTGAAACAAATGGTTTTTGATACAAGGTAAACTAGTGTTGAAATAATTTAAGCATCCTAATGGCATAAACATGCTTGAATGATGTGATCAATGTTATGTTTCAAAATACTCAAAGGCATAAATGGTTTGACATGATTTGGGTAGCATAACACTACCCTCCTCAATTCAAATGCATTGTTTTGAAATGGATTATAAATAAAAAAAACAAGTTTTAGTCTCAAAACATACCAAGCAAAAATGACAAAAATACACTAAATATAATCATCCAAATTCTAGTAAGGGTATGGCAATGTGGGGTTGACTAAACTAGCAAGCTTTTGAAAATTTCTAGGGGAATCAATTGCACAATGACTTTCATGTCAAATGATGCAAAATACAAGCATAGAAATTGGGTGACCATGGCATTGACTAGTTGTAAAAAGGTCTAGTCTTTTTTACAACCACTACATCATGTTATTCACTCAGTGTAGTGCAATGTCCAAATGTAGATATGTCCCATGTGCAACTCAAAAGGAGTAAGTGAATTCAATGTCAGGAGATGAAACCCTAGGTTAAAGCTTCCTTAAAGAACTTTTAGGAGGTAATGATGTCCCCCTCGCAAGCTAAGTTTGCATGAAAATAAAAGACTAAGAGAAAGACTTTAGGTTCATTTTCAAGGTCACCCAAACTTTGATGAGTTTTTGGGGAGTGATTTAGATGACATTCTTTCTAAGCCTTAGACTAGGCTTTATGCAATAGGAATGGCTCTTTTGATTCCAAGGGTTCCCTAAAGGGGACAAATGGAAGAGCATACACGTAGCACCCCTCTTTATACCAGACAAAAATATAATTTAAACAACTAAGTGAATACAAAAATCTTGGAAAGGTGAGTTCATTTTTAAGCTCAAATTCAAAAAATGAGGTGGTGTTCATTTGACCCCTTGGTCTTCATTACAAACTTTGAAAACATTCACCATAAATATCTAAAATTTTAGTTAAACACCAAAACAAGGTTTATAATTGATTGTTAAGCATGCAAAAGTGATCTAAAACATGTTTTTAGAAAATGTCAAGCTTGGTCATGCAACAAAAAATTTAGCATGTCCTTTAGCCTTGAAGCTCTTTTAAGTTTGAAATAATGAACTTTAAAAAAAGAGCTCTTGAGTTTGTGTTTTAAGAAAAACATAGTAACCAACATTGGTTATATAATCGATAATGGTTACACTGGCTAACCAATGATGGTTATCTAAAAAACATCAGTTATACCAATAGTGATCGATGATAGCTATCCAACTGATGTCGATTTTACTAACCGACATCAGTTACTGTGTAAATCGGTGACAAAGGAAAATGGCAAAACAAAGTTAGAAAATCAATTTGTAAGAGTTTTAATGATCCAAATGAAGATTTTAAACTAAAAAATGAACTTCTTTATGTTTTGAATGTGTTTGGTCCCACTGGGCATGCCATATGTGAATCTGAGAATTTGACTCAAGAGAGGATGGTTAATATCATGTTAGTTCCAAAATGAAAACAAAATGAAAGAAACACACTAACTAGCATAACATCTCTAGGCCTAGAAATTAGGGAGAGCTTAGTTAACAAACATGAATAAAACACACAACTAAAATGCAAAATAAACCTTCTTTTACCTTCTTTGGATACTCCAAAATGCTTGTTGTAGTGGCTTGCTTGACTTGTGCTCATGAAGTCTTCATCAAAGGAGGCTTGGCTATCTCCTCTTCTCCTTGGCACCTTTGGATTTTGGCTTGGCTTGGCTTGGAATCAATTTTTCATGGTAACACTAATTTCAATGGCTTTTAGAATCATTTTTGCATTATAACTTTACATTATCAAGACTTAGAAATGATGTGGTAACGCCTCCTATTTATAAATTTTTGAGATTGATCAGAATCAACATGAACTATCCATCTCAAGATTATGATGTGTGGCTAAGGATTAATCCACTTATGCAATTAAAATTAATAAATAGGTTCATTAATATTTGAGATAAAGGAGAAATTAAGAGGCATATAGGGCTTTGATGAGGCTTGGGAGGCATGAATCCTGATATTTTTGGCATTTATGGCCTAGGGATGTCTTCCTAAGAAATTAGGTCACCTGATGATATAGATATTCAATATTAATTTCCAAAAATAAGTTTTCAACAAGTTTCCATGGAATTCTTAATTAGGCCTTGATTTGGATTAATTACCTCTTAAGCTTGTTTAAGCACTTTGTGCATAAATTACTTAAATTAATCAGAATGCCTTGTTATTGGTCCAAATTTTAATTGGATTAGAATTAGAAGGCAATGTTAGATGTGTTAGATCTATTATCCTATTTAGGATGTTATCAATATAAAATAATAAAGGCACATGTCTCGTGCAAGAGATTTGATAGGAAAGATCAATCCAGAGCACCTAGGTGCAAAATTGGTATTTTGACTCGAAATGAACTAATCAAAGTTAGTTGATCCATAAATTGCACTACCCCATTTAGTGATAATCTGGCCAAAATTGGCACTTGAATATGTCAATTTCAACTCATTTAATGCATTTTAGTGTTTTTAGGCCAAATTGTGCATTTTAAGTGAAAATTGGTCAAAAGCCAGATTGGGGGTTATCAGTGGCCAGTTTTAGGTGTCTACAACAGTAATGATGCCTTCATATTTAAAGAGGTATGTATTCAAGTTATATCTGAGAGCAAAGGGGATTTTGACTTGTTCCAAGAGTTTTCATTTGGTGTAAATGTAGATGAAGATGACCAAAGTATAGAGATTGACATAGTCAATTAGTCAGCTAAAGAAAAGAGTGAAATAAAGAATAAGGAGGATCAAGATAAAGTATGTCAATAGTTGTACCATGACTTCATGGACCTGGTGGAGGTTCTAAACTAGTCTATGCCTCTTTGAAAACATGAAGATGAACTTGCCAATCAGGTTAAAGATGCTGACCAATCTTAAGATGAATTGTCCATTGAAATTAGTACTAATATCTTCAATAATGAATAAGAATGGTCAGATCAAGAGCCATAAGAACATGAAATTTTGGGCCTTAAGTGGATTGATGAACTACCATATGGATCCTTTCAAATAAAATAAACCAAAGATGGTGTTGAAGCTGGCATTGTCTCAGATGACCAAGAGTAAGTTACCTTTTGGGGTGACTTAGACTTTTTTTGTCTAAGCCTAAATAATCAACCAAGCACCATTTCAAAGGAACCATTACATGTTATTCTTACTTTAGAGCACAAAATTGAGCCATCAAATAAGGAGGTTGCAGGGGGCCCTATAGTCCAATTTGGAGCAAGCCTTGAACAAATGGACCAATATGTCTACATTAGAGATATGTTTGTCCCATTTAATCCACTTGAGAGTATGCAAAAAGAATCAGCTATCAGGCATCTTAACTCACCTATTTTGATCTCTCAAAATCAAGGTGTTTTTCATGCTAGTTTATCCCCAGTAATTGATGTTAGATCTTTCCCATTTGACCCAGGTGGAAAGTACTTGTAAATTATAGATCTGTACATATTAGAATAGTTTTCATGTTTTCCTCTAAGTGCCTTTGTGCACATTTATTTAGTAGGTTAGTTGCGTTTTTCAATAAGTGATTATGCAAAAGTCAAACTCATTAAGACTTTTATTCCTTAGGTTGTGTTGTTTTTCCTTATTTTATTTCTCTATTTTTTTTTGTTCGTATCTAGGCAAATCCCAGTTTCTTCTTCCCTAGGTTAGAGTTTGTTTAAACTAAGATTGACTCCATGCCCAATGCCTTAGAAGGCTTCTAGATTGTAAATGATTAGTAGGAAATCATCCCATATAGGTCACCAAAAATGTTGATATTTTTGTCCCAAAAATACCATTACATTTAATACCTTAAGGGAGACCCCCTTTATTTTTTAGTAAAAACCTTGAAGCCACCAAAAAACCCATCTTCCTTTTTTTACCTTATGAAATCCAAAACTCTTGATGCAATTTACACTTTTATAAATTACTTCATGGGTTTTACATCCCAAAAAATACCCATATCCAAAATCGATAGAACTCAAAACTCACCATGCACTTTACACATTTTCACAATGTAAAAAATTCATGGTGGACTCCAGATCCTACCATGCACCCAATCTAATGAAATTTAAAACTCATTGTGTACTTTGCATATTTTCAAGTGTGTAAAGTGCATGATGGGCTCTAGATCTTACAAAACTTACATCCAACCTCCATGGGAATTTTTTGGTGCTTTCATCACCTCCAACCTCTATAGGAACCTCAGGTGCTTTTAGCACCTCCAACTTCCATGGAAACTTTTAGGCGATTCCAAAACCTCCAACCTCTAAGGGAACCTTCAGGGGCTTTTAGCACCTCCAACCTCTGTGAGAACATTTAGGTGACTCCAGAACCTCCAACCTTCATGGGAACTTTTAGGTACTTCTAGCACCTCAAACCTCCATGAGAACTTTTAGGTGATTTCAGTAGTTCTAACCTTTGTGGGAACCTTCAAATGCTTTCAGCACCTCTAACCTCTTAGGGAACCTTCAGGTGCTTTTAGTACCTCCAACCTCCATGAGAAATTTTAGGTGCTTCCATCACCTCCAACCTTCATGGGAACTTCAGGTGCTTCCAACACCTCCAATCTCTATAGGAACCTTCAAGGGATTCCATCACCTCCAACCTTCCTAAGAAATTTTAGGTGCTTCTAGCACCTCCAACCTTCATGTGAGAACCTTCAGGTGCTTATAGCACCTCAAACCTCTATGGGAACTTTTAGGTGCTTCTAGCACCTCCAACCCCCATGGGATCTTTTAAGTGATTCTAGCACCTCCAACCTCTATGGGAATTTTTAAGTGCTTCCATCACTTCTAACCTCCATGATAAATTTTAGGTAATTCTAACACCTTTGACCTCCATAATAAAAGGTTATTGTAGAATTAAATGGATCACTATAAAATAATCAGAGGTAGAAGGAAAATCTTGAAGAAACAGATCAATAATGACTTTTAGAAGAGAACTATTTGATGTTGAGAAAGAGAAAACATATTTTACACTTTAAATTTTTTATAATGTGGAATTTTAAAAAAGTGCAAGTGCAAATTTCACTGTTCATTTTTGATAAATGTTAATTGATAAAAGTGTAAAATCATGAAGTGCGAATTGCATGATTCATTTTGGCAAAAGTATAAAGACTTAAAAGTTGTAAAAGTCTCACTTGAGTTTTTTACATAGGGTTTTTGCATGGAAAATCAAATTTAATTTATTTTAGAGTTATCTTTTATTTTTTAAAGATCAATTCTATTTTGGGTGCCTCTTTTACATGAAGAGCTATTTTTAGCCATTACTAGATGAATAATCATTGCATGAAGATCTAGCAGGTGTAGTGACACCATACCTTGCCATGCTACATCAAATATCATTCCCATCTCATGCATGTCATTTTTTAGCTATTTCATAAGTCCAAAAATGCCATAAATAGAAGAATTCACCTCTCTTGCATGAGGGTTTCAAATCTGCATGATCCTCTTTATTGGGTGTTTGAGTTTCAACAACTACATGTATTCTATGACATATTCTATATAAAAATGGGTAGATCCCATGGCCAATTCTATTTTTTTTTCCAAGTTATATTTTCTACATTTTGAATGTATTTACTACATGTTGTAACCTTTGAATAGAAATAAAGTTGAAGATTTGCCTCTCTTGTGTTATGGAATCTCTGTGTGTGTGCAAGTTATTTGATTATTTACGGAAGATTTGTCTTTTATTTTAGTATCAAAAAAAATTATTTATGGTATTTTACCTTCATGATAATATTGTTTCGAATAAATATCCTTTTCTCTTTTGTAAAAAATAGCTAAAATACTATGTCTTATTTCTATTTGCATGAGTCTATGCTTAAATAAATTCAATATAATTTTTCCTCTTTTGTGTTTGTTAAGCAAGCATTATATCCACTATAAAAATATTTGGTGCAATCACCATATTTTTAGTTTTTTATAAATTTTAGTTCTTTAACCCTTTTCCCCATCAAAACCCTAGTTTAAGATTCAAAAGCACCAAAGAGCGAGATTTCCACAAAATTGGTATTTTATCAGTTTGCATCAGATTTAGTGAAAGGAAACTAGCCTTCTTTAGAGATTAACCTCAAACTGCTAAGGTCCCATGACTTTGGAGGTTTTTCCATTATGTAATTAGGTAATTACACAATAAGCTATAGGATCAAGACAATTGCAATCTTATGTGATAATAAGTACCAATGATCTAGATAGCATTTTAAGTAGTCAAAAGCCTGCTAATGACAAAATAGGTCTTGGTTTCAATAGAGACCAAAATAAGAATACTAATGTGATCAAGGAGAATAAAACCTTAAAGAGCAATGGTCAATCAAGCAATAATGGTGCTGGCAGAATGAAGACTAATCTTATCAAGCAACCTAATGTTATAAGGTATGTTAATCCTTTCAATGGCTATTATTATTCATTTAACCAATTTGGTCATAGAGCAAGGCATTGTAAAAGACCCTCCAAGAATGAATATGAATGGAACTATTGTTGGAAATATTATCATTGATGTCAAAGGTTTAGCATTATTAGTGATAAAGGCCCCATTGCATTTAATGGTGTTTTTAATATTCATATCTTGGCTAATCTGTGTTAATATTTATTTAATATTAATAAATATATTTTTGGTTGCATATAAGTCAAAAGAGGGCCCATGGAGAAGTCAAAGAGTCATGGGGTAAAAGATGAAAGAGGAATGGAGTGCATTTTCTCATGAAGAGTCATCTTGAAGAATTACAAAAGTCACCATGTGAAGACAAAAGAGGTATGGTGCATTTTTCCATGAAGGGAAACTTTAAGGAATACGAAAAGTCACCAAGATAAAGATAAAAGAGGAAATGATGCTTTTACTTATGAAGGGTCACCATATGACTTTTCAGATGCAAGGATCCAAAGGGTCATGTAAGTTTGGCACCATTTTCCATGAGGATTGAAGGGTCACAAAGGGTAAATGGCAAAGGTCATTTGGAAATCTATAAATAAAGGCTTGAGAAGCCATTTAAAATATGCAATAGAGTGCATGGTTTGTATTTATTTTTGAAGAGAGAAAAGTAGAAGATATTGTAGAGTTATATCATTTATTGAGTAAGCAATATTGAGAGATAGGTGTTTTTTATACATAAGAGGGGTTGGTGATCTTGTGACTTGGTACTCATAAATCTTTGTAAGGGGTTGGTGCTCTTATGAGTTGATGCTCACAAAGATTTATTGTGTTGGTGCTCAACAAAGGGGTTGGTGCTCCTACAAGTTGGTGTTTGTGAACTTTATATTTTGAGTTGGTGCTCATTCATGTACTAGAGATTGTTCTCCATGGTTTTTCTCACTTTGGGTTTTTACGTAAAAAATTAGTGTGTCTCTCTCTCTTGTGTGGTGTAAATTATTGTTTTTGTTTTATTGCATATCTTGAATGTGTGATTAAGTGGTTAAAGAAAATAAATTAGATTAAGTAAAAAGATATATAATAAATTGAGTCACCCCCACTCTTAGTATATTTTGTGCTTAACAATTAGTATCAGAGCAGGTTCTTTTTGAAAAAGTTTTACAGCTTGCAAGTAGATCAGAAAAGCACAATGGTTGGATCACATGAAGGATTTTCTAAAAATAAGACACATTTGTTTGATGGGATGAATTATGTTTTTTGGAGCATAAGGATGAAGACTTATTTGATTGCCCTTGGATTCGACATATGGCAAGCAGTGGTGGAAGAATATGAAGAGCCACAAACACTTGTAACTATTTCAGTAGAAAATAAGGTAAGTGAAAATAATACTAAAGCTTTAAATGTTATTTTATGTGGTTTATGTGATTCAATTTTTTTTAAAGTTATGTAATATAAATCTTCCCATGAAACTTGGGTAAAACCTGAGAATATTTACAAAGGTGATGGAAAGGTTCAGCAAGCTAAGCTTCAGACTTTCAGAAGATAGTTTGAAGGTTTGAAGATGGAAGAAAAAGAAAATATAGCAAGTTATCTTTTATGGATTGATCAAATAGTTAATTAGATTCAAGGTTTTGGAGAAAATTTATAAGAATCAACTATGGTTCAAAAAGTTTTGAGATCTCTACCATTGAGATATGATGCAAAAGTTTTGGTAATTGAAGAGATGAAGAATTTAGCCAAGATAAAGATGGATAAGCTTTATGATATTCTTATACCATATGAAATGTGGATTGAACAAGATATGCCCTCAAAGAAAGAAGTTGTTTTCAAGATATCAAAGAAAGATAAGGCTAAGATTTAAGAATCAAGTGATAGTTTTAGCGATGATGAAGATGAAAATGGAGCTCTATTCATTCACAAGTTGAAAAAGGGCATTAATAAATATCAAAGAAAATTACCTTTTAAATGTTTTAATTATGGAAAGATTGAACATTTTGCAGCTAAATACCCAAATAAGGGTAATGATGATAATGAAGAAGGAAAGCTTACATACAAGAAGAATTTCAAAGGTAAATTCAAAAAGGGATTCAAGAAGAAGAGTTTGTATTCTAAATATCCTAACTCAGTCGAAGATAGTGGAGTCAATGATTCAGAAAAAGAAGAGATTTTATTCATAGTCATACATGAAGATGCCACCACAAGCAAAAGTATAGATGATCAAGAAGAAGAATAGGATGAAGCCGAAGTGAATCTGGAAGAACTTATTTATGCCTTAGAAGAGTTAAAATCTCTTGAAAAGAAGAATCAATTATTAAAGCTCCAGATCGAGAAAAATGAAAGGAGTCAAAGGAAATAATTGAAGATCTACAAGCACACTTTGAAGAAGTCAAGAAGAATGAATAAGATCTAACGACATAGTTGAAAATAGTAAGTAAAGAATATGAAAAGTATGTTATTAAAATTGTTTCTTTAAAAGTAGATCTTGAGAAAATAAATAAAGCAATCAATGATAGAGTAGTTAATGATTCAAAATTTGAAAATAGCACTAATATATTGCATAAAATATTAGAAAATCAAATATCAATGTCAGATAAGATAGGTATTAGATTTGAAAAAGAGAAAGAGGAAGTCACTATTTTCATAGACAAGGAAAAAAGAAAGAGCTATGCTAAAGCTCTTACCAAAGAAAATATAAAAAGAGAAGAAGTTAAGAATACAAAGTACATCTCAGACAAAGAAGGTTGGAGAGAATAGAGCTATAAAAGGTAATCAGGTTAGAGATACATAAATAGATTCTATTTTAATCGTTATTATTTTTATTATAATGGATATGGTCATAAGAAAATAGAATGTCAAAAAATGGTTAACAATTTCATAAATAAGGAGAAGCAAATCATACAGAGTCAATCAGATGCCATAACTCTTTTACTCCTCTATTAGGCTTTAAGGAAGAGGCCATAATATGTTACAAGTGAAATAACTTTGGACACATATCTCGGTGTTGTAGAAGCATATTCGAGTCACTCAAGAAGGACCAGAGTTTCAAATCTTTATTCATCAAAAAGAAAGTTTAGACAGGTTCATAGCAAAAAAAACAACCTAAAAAATCTATGTTGATGCAAACAGCTTTGCATGCAAGAAATGAAGAAAATCCATGGTTCATTGCTAGTAGATGTTTGAGGTACATGGTAGGAGATGAACAAGTTTATAACCTTGAAGAACACAATGATGGCACAGTAAAATTCAGAGACAATACTACTGCTAGAATTGTTGGAAAAAGTACACCAAGTTTCAATAATGGTAAAACTAAAACTAAAAATGTTTTTTATGTAGAAGTTCTTAAGCATAATATTTTGAGTGTAAGTCAAATGTGTGATTAGGGACACACATTAAAGTTTTATACAAAATATTGTGAAATTAGAAGAAAATATTCAGATGTGTTGGTTGTAGATGCTCAGAGAACATGTAATAATTTGTATATGTTATCAGAGATCAAAGGTCAAAGATATTTGACTCAAATTGAAGAAAGTTGGTTATGGCACAGGAGAATAGGGCACATAAATTTTGACAATCTTGTCAACATCAGTAAGAAGTAAGCAATCAAAAATCTTCTAAAGATTACAAAGCCATCTGACATGCTTTGTTAACCTTATCAACATGGGAAGCAGGCTAAAAGGTGGTTTAAAACAAAAGAGTACTCGACCACTCAGATGCTAGAGCTTGTTCACACTGATCTATGTGGACCTATCAAAACTTAAAGTACTCAATTTTATAAATATTTCATGTTGCTTATTGATAATTTTTTATGTATGACTTGGATAATGTCTTAAACCTTAAAAAATCAGAAGCTTTCAGACATTTCAAAGCATTAGTTAAGAATGAAAACAGTTTGAAAATTAAGTGTCTAAGATCATATTAAGGAGGAGAATTCATGTCAAATAAATTTATTGATTTTTGTGAAGACCATGGAATAAAGAGACATTATTCAGTAACGAGAACTCCACAACAAAATGGAGTAGTTGAATAGAAAAATAGAGTAGTTTAGGAGATGGTGAGAATAATGCTAAATGAATCCAAGATAGTAGATAAATATTGGAGAGAGGTAGTTGTTAGAATAGTGCATATTCAGAAAAGGGCATTATTGAGATTTAATAGTGACAAGACTCCTTATGAGCTATGAAAAGACAAACTAGCAATAGTTGATTATTTTAGATTTTTTGACAGTAGATGCTTCATAAAGAGAACTGATGAAAAACATGGTAAATTTGAATCCAGAGCAGATGAAGGTATATTTCTTATTTATTCTTAAAAAATTAAATATTATAAATGTTATAATAAAAGAACCAAGAAAATTGTTGAAAGTGCAAGTGTCAAGGTAGAAGAAGATGGAACACAAAGAATCAGTGATCCAGTACACATTCTTAAAATCATTGAAGAGGAAGATTTTGATAGAATCAGATGAAGATGGAAAAAAAGAGAAAAAAGAAACCAAAACTCCATCCAAATATGTTAAGACAAATCATAATAAAATTGACATCATCAGGGACATAAATGAAGGAATTTGCACCAAAAGAATGATGGTAAGTGAATCTGAGCAAGTTAATTTTTTTTTGTTATCCAAAATTCAGCCTAGAATTTTTTCAGAAGCTAGACATGATAAGCATTGGGTTAAGGCTATGGATGAAGAATTAAATTAGATAAAAAAGAATGATACTTGGGAATTAGTGCCTAGACCAAAAGATCACAATGTGATAGGAACAAAATGGGTTTATAGAAATAAGTTGAATAAAAATAGAAAAGTGACCAGAAATAAAGCAAAATTAGTATGTAAAGGATATGCTTAGATTGAGGGAATAGATTTTGAAGAAACTTATATAATAGTGGCAAGGTTAGAGGCTATTAGAATGTTTCTTGCATATGCAATGTTTAAAATTTTCAAAGTGTTTTAGATGGATTTCAAATCTGCCTTCCTAAATGGGAATATAAAAGAAGAGGTCTACATTGAGTAGCTTGAGTGATTTATTCTCTTAAATATTAGTAGCCGTGTATGCAAATTAAAGAAAGCATTGTATGGATTGAAACAAGCTTCCAAAGCTTGATATGCAAGACTTGATAAATACTTGCAGAATCAAGGTTTCAAGAGATGATTTGCTGATAGTAATGTCAACATCAAAATAAAAGGTGAGCATTAATTGATTATTGTGGTATATGTTGATGACATCATTTTTGGATGAAATATAGAAAAGATGACAAAAGAATTTTCTAATAATATGCAAAAAGAATTTGAGATGTCTAATGCTTGGATAATTATCATTTTTCTTAGGAATGTAAATATTTTAGTCAGATAAAGAAATTTTCATATCTCAAAGTAAATATGTCAAGGAAATGTTGAATAAATTTGGTTTTGAGGATTACGCACCAGTTTGCACACCAATGTGTACAGAAAAATAAGGTGAGCAAAGATGAAGATTCACCTATTATAGATCAATTTTTTTATAGATCTATGATTGGTAGTCTTTTATATTTGACAGCATCAAGGCCAAACAGCATACATGCAGTAGGTATGGTTGAAAGATATCAGTCATATTTAAAAGATAGTCATGTTCAGTTGGTAAAAAGAATATTTAGATGTATCAAGGGGACATTGCATTATGGATTATGGTATCCCATAGGTAGATATATCAATTTGGTTGCTTACATAGACTCAGATTGGGTAGGGTGTTTGGATGATATAAAAAATACAAGTGAAGGATATTTCTTTCTTGGGGATAGCTTGGTATCATGGCTAAGCAAAAATTAAAATTTAGTATCACTTTCTACAGCTGAAGTAGAATATATTGTAGTGGTATTGTGTTGTACTCAAGTGCTTTGGATGAAGCAAACTTTGGAAGATATCAAGGTAAAATATGATGAACCTATTTCTATTTTTTATGATAACACAAGTGTTATTAATATTTTGAAGAGTCTAGTAATGCATTCAAGAATAAAAAATTTTCCATTAGATATCACTTCTTGAGAGAACATGTTGTAGATCAACAAGTTAAAATGGAGTATATCAGTACTACAAAGCAGATTATAGATATTTTCACAAAGGCACTACCAAAAGACACATTTGAGTATATACGAGAGAAGTTGAGAGTAATTTCTTTTACTTCCTACCATTGAGGTTCAGTATCAGTTGAGGGGGAGCTAAGTGTTAGCTCCAAGTAGGCCCTTTGCCATTGATGTCAAAAGGGGAGAATAACAGGTACAGGTAAAGGTGTAGAAATAGGTACAGGGAATAGGTATAAGTTGCTACAGTAAGGGGGAGTTACTGTATGTTTTTTTAGATGGTAGTAGGTGTAGGTTTCAGGATGTGGCAGTTTTAGTTTGAGGTTGCCATCAATGACAAAGAGGGAAATTATTGGAAATATTGGCATTGATGTCAAAGGTCTAGTATTATTGGTGATAAACACCCCATTGCATTTAATAGTATTTTTAATATTCATGTCTTGTCTAATGTGTGTTAATATTTATTTAATATTAATGAATATATTTTTAGTTGCATATAAGTCAAAAGAGGGCCCATGGAGAACTCAAAGAGTCATGGGGTAAAAGACAAATGAGGAATGGAACATATTTTCTCATGAAGAGTCATCTTGAGGAATTCCAAGAGTCACATGTGAAGACAAAAGAGGTATGATGCATTTTTCCATGAAGAGACACTTTGAGGAATACAAAGAGTCACCAAGATAAAGACAAAAGATGAAATGATGCTTTTGCTAATGAAGGGTCACCATATGACTTTTTAAATGCAACGATATGAAGGGTCATGCAAGTTTGGCACCATTTTCCATGAGGATTGAAGGGTTACAAAGGGTGAATACCAAAAGTCATTTGGAAAGCTATAAATAAAGGATTGAGTAGCCATTTGAAATATGCAAGAGAGTGCATGGTTTGTATTTATTTTTAAAGAGAGGAAAATAGGAGATATTGTAGAGTTCTATCATTTGTTGAGTAAACAACATTGAGAGATAGTTGTGTTTTACACACAAGAGGGGTTGGTGCTCATGTGGGTTGGTGCTCACAAATCTTTGTAAGGCATTGATGCTCCTATGGGTTGGTACTCAAAAAAAGTTATTGTGTTGGTGCTCGGTAAAGGGGTTGGTGCTCCTACAAGTTGGTGCTTGCAAACTTTGTATTTTGAGTTGGTGCTCATTCATATACTTGAGATTGTTCTCCATGGATTTCCCACTTTGGGTTTCTACATAAAAATATGGTGTCTCTCTCTTTATTATGTGGTGCAAATTATTGTTTCGGTTTTATTGCATATCTTAAATGTGTGATTAAGTGGTTAAAGAAAAGAAATCAAATTAAGTAAAAAGATATATAATATACTGATTCACCCCCCCTCTCAATGTATTTCATGCTTAACAACTATGAGGAGAATAATCAGTCAAGAGTTATGGGTAATGATGTATTTCCATCAAGAGAAATAGTGTGTTTCAATTATCAAAAGGTTGTTCATATTGCAAAGTTTTATAAGCATGGATTCTCAAATCAAAACACAAAGTTTGAGGCCCCTAGAGTGCAAGAAAGAAGACAATATAGTTAACGAAAACCAAAGGTAGATAAGGTGAATGATGACTAGTCTATAAGCTCAAGTAGACTATTTGCCATGGTGGAATATCATTCAGATGTAAAGGAGTGCCAAGAATTCTCCCTATTAGCTCAGGTTATGGATAAAGGAGTCAAGATAGATAGACCAAGTTAGAATGTTACTCAAATGGAGATTGAAGAGGTCAATCCAAAGAGTCTATTCAAGCATAAGAGGATCATGTAGAAAGTTTAGTCTAGTGAGGACATGGAGATTTGGGAATCTCTTGAGTTTATGTTATTTTAGTACCCTATAAAAGATGTGACTCCATTAGGCTTCATAGAGGCACTCAACTAGTGAATAGAAACATAAAGGATGCTTGGTATGAGGGGGAGTTTTTTAGCTGGTTCATGAGTTAAAAAATAAGCTCTATGTTGAGAAGTGGTACTTATTGGTTTATATATGATTTGTCAAAAAGGGAGTTCCTTCTTCAGTTATTGACAATTGAGTGTCGTTCATATGTTGAGGTATGCATGAGCTTAGGTGGAGCATTTCAGTGTGTTGAGTCTTTGTCAAAGAGAGATAATGATCTTGTTTGGAGAGAAAAGGTATGTTTTAGTTTTTTAGGTCCAAGAATTAGTTAGTTGTTAAAGATGACCCTTTGTCATTAATGTTAAAGGGGGAGCAAGATCCAGCTTGGGGAGATGAGAATAATTAACATTTTTTGAGTGTTTACCATAAATGACAAAGGGGGATATTGTTGAGGTATGTTCCTTTTAATAGTGTTGTGACATTGATGTTTTCATTTATGTCAAATTCAAGATGGATATCATTAATGTCAAGGTCAAAGTTGATCTCATGCATGGTGAAGTGGTATGTGACAAGCAAGTCTTTTAATAAGAGAGAATTTGAAAAATAACTATTGTCTCTCTATTGAGAGAGAGTTTGAAGGCAACCTGGTAATTCCTCTGAATTTGATGACATGTTTCAAGGTCAAGATCAGGATACAAGGTAAGCATATTATTAAGCACTAGTCTTAAGGAGCATTGTCATATCATGAGCATGTGTATGAAGATGGTGGTATAGTAATGTAGATACACACAGGTATGAATGGATGTTTAAGGATTCCTAAGCATGCATATGAAGTGTTGAAACACTCAGGAAAGTTTCAAGGTAAACCTTTAGGGGTAAGGTCTTAAGCCTAAGCATGCAACTAGACTAGTCCTAGACCCTACCTGACCTAATGAAGAGTCTTTAGGTGCTATCAAGGTCTATGAAGATTTAAAATTATTGGTTGATCATGTGATAATATGTTTAACATTATGCAAACATGTGTATAAGGTGGATAATCTTTTAGATGGGGTTTCAAGGCCTGTTCATGGCTTATCCAATTACACAAAGAGAGCTAATATGGCCTAATGAGGGGTCAAGTTTAATTTCCAAGGTGATAGAGCTAATGATAAGAATTATCATAGGTGCGAAAGGTTGTGTCAAGTGTTTTGACCAAGTCTGAGGTTAAAGTCTAAAGGTGAAAGCATGAAAGTGGGTTTTAAGGTCTCTTAAGTGCTAGAATGAGGTGTTATAGACCTAAGAAGGATTTTTTCATGTTTGTTAGCATGTATGACTATTTCATGGTAAGATGAGATTTTAGGGAGAGATTTCAAAGGGTCATAACAATTATCTACAAGCATTATAAGTGGTTTTTAGAGGCAATGCTTTATAAATAAATGTTAAGAATGGAAACCAATCTGAAACCCTCATAGTGACCTGATATGGAAGATATTATTGGAAATGGATCAAAATGAAATGTATATCCTAGTTTGATGATTTGAGCATGTTGAGGACACTCTTAGGTACCCCTAGGTGGAACTGGTTTGACAAATGAGTGAGTGGACCCTATAAGAAAAGCCATATTTCTCAAAAATTTGCTATAATAGGTAGAGTTGACTAAGTCAAAGGTGCATAATGGATGAAGATTGAAGCTTGTGACTTGTATTTCATGGTCATGGTGGTTCCTGAGCTAGTTATAAAATTTAAATATGCTAAACCATTCATAGAATTTGACTTATCACTAAAAAGGCTTTGTGAAGAAGATAGTGAGAAAAAGAAGCAGAAGTGGGAATGAGATTAGGGATGTGTTGTCATGGATTAGGGATGGATTAAATTGCGTTGGGTTGTTTTTCAATAAATTTAGAACATATCCCTATTGGATAGAATATTTGGATATGTGTGTATGGAAGAAATTTGTTCTCAAACTGACTTATCTAACACAATGAGGTTTGTGTACAGTGAAGCCATGAGATTGGTCTACAAGACCAATATTGTTATTGGAAATTATAATCTATTTGTTTCAATATGTTCTAAGGATGTTGAAAGATCATCTAAACCCATTGGAAGTTCATGAAAGTGATTTTATAGGTGTTATAAGTATGTGTCTTCATGACTATGTTTTGAAGTCTTTGATAATTCTGAGTAGTCATCTGACAAAGATGAGTATGAGGTGATTTGTCTAGAGTTGAAGAGTATAATGAATATGAATTTTTTATATATGTCTCATAGGTTTATTTTAATTTATTTATTTTCATAATAAATCCCTATGAAGGATTGAAAATTCAAAGGTTCTTGATTGGTTTTTGAAGCCTATTTGCGGTTCTAAGTTAACATATAAAAGTGTTTAGTTTGAGGTCTTCTGCCCTATATGGTGAAGTTTAATGGAAATGGTGATGACTTTGAGGCCATGATATTTATGAATAAGTGATTTTATGATATGGTTATGTGTCAAAGTTAAGTGTATGTTTCAGACATTCAGAATATATTTTTTGGAAGTGAGAAGGCCTAAATGTGAGTAGGCCTAATAGTGTGGTTCAAAGAGTGAAGCGAGATAAATAGTGTTAAAGACCTTAGGTGAGATTATAAGGGGTATAATTTAAGTGTGTGAGAAGTGTTTCATCTATTTATGGAGGTTCAAATGTTCCAAGGTGGTCAAGGTGAAACGTGTGCTTTGAGAAGGCCTAATTCCATTAGGTCTCCTTTAGGCCCAGTGGTGGTTTTAGTCCTTATGAGTAATGACCAACCTATGAAGTGATTGTTTCTCCTATGAAATGTTTTTTTTGATCTATTCAAAGGTTTATCTACGTATGGATAGGTTTCTGGCCAACCAAGGTATGCGAAAGCAAGAGTCAAGCATAAGAAGAAGGTCTAATAGACCTAATTTGACTAGTTATAATATTGAGGGTATGAATGAAATAAAAGTTTGGAAACCAAGTAGAGGGTTTTAATACAATTAGAGAGGTATGTTGAATATGTCATGAAAATATAAAATTGATTCTATATATGATGAGCAAGGTCATATGACCTAATTCTATCAAGAAAAGGGCTAGTTGAGTGAAGAGGCCTAATAGGTTGTTAGGAGATAGATATAAGAGTGTGAAGAGAAAAAGAAGGTGATCATCATCAATTGCGTGAGAAAAAGGTGTCCAAAGGTGATCAGAGGTTCTACGTGGCTAAATTAGTGTTGAATCACCTAGGGGTTGGTGCCTCCTTATAAGTTGTGTTTATTAAAGGTCTAGTTGAGTTGGTTCTTGACTAGTGAGGGGTTGGTGCTCTTTGTGGGATTAGTGCCTCACTAATCTTGATTCATTACTTATAGGACTATATTCCAAGCTATGCTTCAGTGTGTTTTATTCCCCATGAGGGTTTCCCACATATCTCTTGTGTTCTATGTTATATGTTTATGTGGATGCTTATTTATGCATTGGTTGATGTATATGTTTGAATGAATGCTTCATGAATGATAAGTGAAATTGAATTATTATTTTAAGGGAAATGATTCACCCCCCCCTAAGTATTTGTGCTTCCAACATGACACCCTAGGGCTAATGGAAAAATGATAGTCATCCATGTGTTATGACATCATAAGCCCAAGGCATTAAAGAAATAAGTCAATAAAGAATGAAAGTAGTAATGTGATGTTCTTCAAAGAAGCAAAATGCTAGCAAGTGTCAAATGGAAGTGACAAAGCACTCAAAGCAAAAGTAGGAGAAGGCACCTAGCACTGAGGACTACAAAAGGTAATAACACTTCACCAAGAAACTTTTAAATATAAAAATAGAAGAAAGCCAAGAAATCCAAAGCATTTAATGCCATTAATATACATAAATTAATCAATTAAGTGCATTCAATTTAGTAGAAGTGAAGAATCTAAAAGTGATATATGTGATTAAAAAAATTTAATTACAGATAGATTACCATATAATCAATAGCCTCTAGTACAAATTTGAGCTCTCATATGACTAAGAAATTCCATAATTTTAAAGAATTAGAGCTCTTAAACACAAAATAATGGCTTCTGCTTCATAATTTCTACTTCCACCCTTTACATATATCAGAGTTGTTGCCAGAATCTAGATAATGCGAGTGCAATGGAGACGTGATCACATGAGATGAAGCAAGTGCACACCACATAGATGCTAAAGCAATTTGAAAATTACACAAGAAGATAAATTACACAAGACAAAATAGAGAAAACCAAAATCTAATTAACATGAGATGGCCAAAGTTAGGACTATAAATAGGATAGTACGTAAGTAACTCCTCCACAAAAGGTGGACAAGGCACCTAAAAGAATAGACTGTAACTCCTCCATGAAAGGTGGTGACAAGGTGCTAAAAATAGAGAAGTAACTCCCACCAAGGGAGTTACTTATGACACCTATGACACATCTATGACACACACCTCCACATAAGCTAGCCTATCCCACAAATGTAGGAAAACTCCATGTATGCACAAGAAATACAATTTTCCTAATTAAAAAATAGGGAAAAATAAAAACCTACACTGATACCTCCCCATAAGCACAGCTTAGGTGGGTAGTGTGGAAATATAAAATGGGTCCCAGATAACTAGGCCTGATGAGGTACCCATGTACAAATGCAATCTCCCATAAGATAGAGAAAAGGAGAAAATTTGTAGGAAAAAAACATCTCCCCCAAAAGAGAGACATAAAAGAAAAGAAGAGGCTAGAAGGGCCCCCCTGACAGATGATGCTAATGTAGATGTAGACCGCACCCCAAGAAGAGCTCATAAATGAATGAGCTTTCTCTCAATGAAAGGTTTGGTGAAGATGTCTACAACCTGCTCCAAAGATTGGCAAAATATCAAGTCACTGACCTAACTGTGAATAAGCTCCCGAATGAAGTGCATGTGAATCTCTATGGGCTTGGTCTGCTGGTGCTGAACTAGATTCTTGCAAATCTAAATGGTACTTTGGTTGTCATAATAAATGATGGTGGGTTGCCTGATAGGAATGCCAAACTCAAAAATAATCCCCTAAAGCCAAATAACCTCAGTAGATGCATTAATAGCTCCCCTGTACTCCACCTCTATGGATGATATAGCAATAACATTCTGCTTCTTGCTAGACCAACTGATAAGACCAGAACCTAGAGAGAAACTATAACCAAAAGTGGACTTGTGAGTCTGTGAATCGCTAGCCCAGTTTGAATCTGTATATCCAACCAAGTCAATCTCTATGCCAAATATGTAATGAATCTTATATCTATGTGAACCCTGTATGTAATGCAAGATCCTCTTAGTTGCTTTCTAATGCAGCTCATGAGGTTTCTGTATGAATCTAGAGACAAGTCCCACTATATATGATATGTCAGGCTTGGTGTGAGTCAAGTAGATGAGACTACCAACAAGTTGTCGATACCTAGTGGCATCAACCAATGGTGAAGAATAATCAGCCTCAAGCTTGACTCCTGATAAAAAGGGAGTCAGAGATGGCTTGCAATCAGCCATGTGAAACTGAGCCAATAAGTCAAGAGCATACTTAGGCTGTGCAAGAGAAATCCCTGAATTTGACTATGAGATCTTGATGCCAAGAAAGTAGTGCAACAAACCCAAGTCTGTCATGTCAAATCTATCCTGGAGATATGCCTTCACTACTATAATAGCTAATGAAAAACTCTCGGTGATCAAAAGGTTATCAACATATAGAACCAAAATCAAGAGCGAATCATCCTGTCGCAAGAAGTAGACATTGGGATCAGAATGGCACCTAGTGAAAACTGCTGTGAGAAGGAATCCATCTTGGCATACCAAGTCTGAGGGGCCTATTTGAGGCCATAGATAGATTTCCTAAGTCTGCATACTAAGGAAGAATCTTGAACAAACCCTGGTGGCTACTCCATATAGATCTCCTCCTCTAGATCTCTGTGAAGAAAGGCACTCTTCACATCCATCTGATGCACATCCCAACTATGTGTTACAGCAATAGCCAAGGTGAGTTGGATAGAACTCATCTTTGCAATGGGTGTAAAGGTCTCTGAGTAGTCAATGCCTGCCACCTGTGAGAAACCCTTGGTGACCAATCGTGCCTTGTACTTATCAACTGACCCATCTGCTACAAACTTGGTCTGATATATCCACTTACATCAAACCATCTTTCTTCCCTTAGGAAGTGAAGTCAAATCCCAAGTGTGATTTTTTATTAAAGAAGAATATTCTTCCTCCATAGCACTATCCCACTTAGGTACCCCTAATGCCTCTCAAAAAGTTTGTGGATCTGAAACTGAAGCAAAGAAGGCATGTGGATTTCTCTGAAAATCTCCCTAGTACGTCTGTCATCTCCATGATCTCCTGCCCAAGTGCCAGCACTCTTAAGTGTCTGTCTAGCCCAAAGTGGCTTGAAAGTGGGTGAGTCAGGTGATAACTCCTCATCTTCTGACTGACTAGACGTGGATGACTCTGCATCACTATCCTCGTTGTCTAAACTAGAAGAATAAGAAGATGTCTCTAGCTTAAGAACCTATTGTGGCTGATCTAAATCTGATGAGGAATCATCATGAAGTAAATCCGATGAGGGAGAAGAAGTGTCAAGTGTTGAGTCTCTAGGACTCTCCTGAAAATGGACACTTCTTTTGATGAACAACTCATGAGTGACTAGATCTAAAAGGTGATATCCCTTAATACCATCAAGATATCCTACAAAGATGCAAGGCTTGGACTATCATTCCATAGCTTTGTGTTTTTTCTTCAAAATGTGGGCCATGGCTAGGGATCCGAAAACTCTAAGGTGCTCAACATCAAGTTTCCTTTTATGCCAAGCTTCAAAGGGTGTTATCCTTTTCAAAGCTTTATGAGGAACCTTGTTTTGAATGTAGCAAGCACAATTGATGGCTTCGGCCTAGTACTGTGGTGCTAAGGATTTGGAGTGAATCATACAGCTACCCATCTCTTTCAAGAACCTATTCTTGCATTCTGTAACCCCATTATGTGAAGGACTATAAGTGATTGTGAGTTGTAAATCAATCCCCTCTGTGGTGCAAAACTACTCAAACCTAATGCTGACATACTCCCCTCCATTATTAGTTTGAAGAACCTTGATGGATTTCTCACTCTATTTCTCAACAAGAGCCTTGAAGTCTAGAAAATTTTCAAACACTTCAAACTTTTATTTGAGAAAATATATCCAAGTGTACCTAGAGAAATCATCAATGAAAGTGAGGATGTACTTGGCCCTTGTGAAAGATGGTTTGGGAAAGGGTCCCAGTACATCACTATGGACTAACTCCAAAGGTTGTGAAACCCTCCAAGCTTTGCCTTTGTCAAATTTTGCTTCAGGATGCTTCCCAAGGGAGCACCCCTCGTAAAGTCCTTTTGAGAATTAGACACGAGGCAAGCCAATGACCATGTCACTTTTGTAAATTTCCTTAAGATAGCAGTAGTTAAGGTGGCCAAACCGCTCATGCCACAATTTGTTAACTCCATCTGAATGAGTCAGCAATGCTATTGGAGAAGAATCTGATGCAAAATGTGAGAAGGTGTATAACCTGGCTTGGTGATCTGCCCTACCCACTACCACTGTAGTATCACTATGTAACTCCCTGATAGCCACTGAATCTAATGAAAACTCAACTCTCATGCCTCGACCAATGTGAGTGATTTGGTACACTGATAAGAGATTGGTTGAAAGAGAAGGAACACTTAGAACATTATTGAATGTTCCTCCTTCCACTTCAACTGACCCTCTCCCTGTAATAAAACTGATGTGTCATCACCCAAACTAATTAAAGTCATGCTACATGGCTCTAAAAATGAAAACTCAACTAGTGAAGAGCCCATGTGGTGAGAAGCACCCAAATCAATGACCCATGATGTTGTAGAAGCTGTATTAGCTACAAGGGCCTTGCCCTTTTCTTTCTCCTTACCCTTGCCTTTTGCCTTGGTAGAATCTTGGGTAGATGAATTCTTCTTGATGGACTCTGGAACATCTATGTTGTGCTTCTCTAGAAGATGAGTTAGGTGATCTATTTGTTTCTTCATGCATTTGTGTTCATCATGCCCTGTATTTTTACAATAGGCACACTTAACCTTCTCCTTCTTAGGTTTAGCATTGGAAGAGAAAGTCTCAGTGTTATTTTTGGCAAGATTGCTATTTTCTTTCTTCTTCTCCTGGTCCTTGTTCTTTTTCTTTTTCTCATTTGTTGAAGTCTTATCCTTACCATTTATAGCTATCAAAGCTTAGGGTTGAGTAGACTTCATTGTGCCCATTTGAATTAGCTTATCTTGCTCCCTAGTCAAGTTGGCAATGAATGAATCTAAAGAAGGCATTTTCCATGTAGTGCCAAGGGCACTTTTTGTGGCATGGAAAGTGGAGACAAACACTGAATAGCTTGGACCTAATTTTATGAGAATAGAAAGGATGAGCTGATCATCTTTCTTATCTATCCCAAATTCTTTCAATTGCAATCTAAGGGCCTTAAACTTAGTGAAGAAGTCTTGTAGGGTGTCAAAGTTGCTAGGACTTAGACTTATGAGTTCGTTTTCAAGCTCATGACCTCTCATCTCATCAAGCTTCCCAAATAAGTTTTCTAATGTGTCCCATATGTCATTGGGAGTCTTGGAAGATTATAAATGGAAGAAAAGTTCTGGAGACATAGAAAAGCTCAGTAATCCATAGGCTTCATCACTACGATTGTGCCACTTGACCTTTTCAGCATCCGTGTTGAGTTCTACTTCAATACCCATGGTGATCCTATACAACCCTTTGCTTCTAAGAATGATTGACATTTTAACCTTCCATTCATGATAGTTGAAGGGTGTTAGGGGTTTAAGTTGAAAAGAATCTATTTTAAGCTAAATTTAGGTGAAGTTGTGTTGATTGCAAGTTGTGAATTTATGCAAAAAAGAGAATGAAAGCAAAGATTTACAAGTTGTGAAAAGCAATCACACCCTCCTAAAATATTGATCCCCCCAAAAATATGAAAGTGCATGCTCAAAATATGTCAAGCTCAGCTGAGATTGCATCTTAGATCAATCAGTGCAAGACTAAATCAAACAGGACATCAGACTCAGTCGAAAATGCGTCCCGAGAGACCCAAATTTTAGGCACTTTATAAACTAGTGTGTTTTTAACAAATAGCAAGCCTAAGCTGTGGAGAATTGGATTACAAACACTTTTGAAAAAATGGCATCCAATTCTGAGCTACCTTTTGCAAGATATTAAAGGTTCAATTTTCTCGTAAACTAGTATTTTTACAAAAAAAAACACTAAAACATTAAAAAAATGCCTATTATGAGAGAGAAAGTGGCCTTCCAACCACTTGTTAGATTCAGCATGGAATGAGGAATCTAAAAGAGGTTTGTGTGAGGGGTAATTGGCCCCTACCAACTCAGGCCTCACCCTTCGTCTTCGTATGTTGAAGATACAAGTTTTAAATGAAAACCCCCAAATTACCAAACTGTCTAAAAAACTAAATATTCAGTCAAATTGACTGATTTTTGTTTTACAAGTCAATTTTTAACTAAAAATAATGAATCAAAGATAGAATTGATGGATGCCATGTGTCCAAGGGCCCACATGGGACATCAAGCAAGGAAGGGGCGCCAAAAAGAAAACACAGTCCAGATTTGCTTGCAAAAAAGACAAAAGAGAAATATGCAGCCCTGCTGGAAACTGTACGGCCTGCTTGGCACCTTGCTGGAAGGACTATGGTGTGGCAGAACTGAAGGCATTGTTGAAGGCACCTTGCTGGAAGGACTGTGGCGCAAAGTTGACAGTTGTTATTGACAGGAAGCTAGGCACAGACCAGAGGCTAGGCGCAGACCAGAAGAAGGTTGGCGCAGAGTTGCAAAAGCTTGGTGTGGACTGAATGAGTGTTGATTGCTGCTGAGTGCTGCTCCTCCCTCTGCTGCTCCACACAACAATGGCACCCAAGAACAGAAACAAAACCAGCACCTAAAGTGAAGACAGCCAAGACACCAAAAGGCCAAGGATCCCAAGATGCAAGAAATGATATTGAAAGATTTTTTTTTTTTTTAGATCAGATCTAGAAATAAAAAAAATAAAGAGAACTCCACTCCTCTTGATTTCAAAATAAACTAAAAGCATAACCAGACACACAATTGCTGGGTTTACTCTGATACCATATCGGAGTTGTTTCCAGAATCCATATAACGTGAATGTAATGGAGACGTGATCACACGAGATCAAGCAAGTGCACACCACATAGATGCTAAAGCAATTTGAAAATTACACAAGAAGATAAATTGCACAAGATAAAATGGAGAAAACCAAAATATAATTAACATGAGATGGCCAAAGTGAGGACTACAAATAGGAGAATACATAAGTAACTCCTCCACAAAAGGTGGACAAGGCACCCCAAGAATAGACTGTAACTCCTCCATGAAAGGTGGTGACAAGGTGTTAACAACAGAGAAGTAACTCCCATCAAGGGAGTTACTTATGACATTCTTATGACACACACCTCCAAATAAGCTAGCCTATCCCACAAATGTAGGAAAACTCCATGTATGCACAAGAAATACAATTTCCCTAATTAAAAAATAGGGAAAAATAAAAACCTACACTGATAACATATTCCATTATGAGACCTAAGAAGTACATAGATACAAGGTTTGACCAAGCTACCCTCAATCATGAATTCATTTACATTATTTTGCTATATGAGAGGAAGTTAAAGTAGTAGAACCCTATGGCCCTAGAGATCAACTCTCAAATTTCAAATGAAGATACAGAGAAGACTTAGTGGTAATAAAAATAGTAGGTCTATATAATGTTGAGGAAAAACTAAGGTAATGCCCTACATTGACCTATTATTTTATTTATTTACAAAAGTCTAAATTTATATCAAAATTCTCCATTTTCACTAATGTAGCACCTCGATAGCATATATTAGTTGACCTACCTTTGAAAAATACTATAGGTTGCCCTTGAAATAGGCTATAATCAAGCCCTAGATAATTCATGGTTATATGCAAACAACATAACCAACAATTTAAGAGAATGGACTACCGACCCTAGTACCTTCATAGTCAGGGGTGTTATTTATGATATTCCCATTATGATCTTTTGGCCTAGAATCAAAATTGTTATGGCTTTGTTAAATCAAATTTATGGTTTCCCCAATATAACCTATGTTAATGAGGTTTGGATTCCCTTGTTAGACACTATCCTCACTTCCACCAAGGCCATAGTTATTGGCAATATCTTTAGTGCTAATTTTATTGGCCAAGTCCTCAATTCAATAAATAGACTAGATGGTAACTTGTATATGATATTGATCTAGTAGATGACCTAATAGCGATTGTTCAATCGACTTTTGAGGAACCTTGGGAGTATGCTTCATATACATAAATTTAGGAATAATGTGACCAGAATGATCAAGACATTATATCCAATGGCATACCAATCCATTTATGGCAAGGATGTGGCTAGATTATCTGACCAATCCAAATAATTATTGAAAAGATTAGTGACTATTGGCTCTATCTAGATGATACGGTCATCAGAATAGAGGAAACTAGAGTTCCCTATATGTATCTTACCTGATTAGTTCTAGATCAGGTGGCAGAGTAGGAAGTTATACCCCAACTAGTTGATTCTATAGATGTCATACTAAGAAGTTCCAAATAAGGAGCTCTACTAACCTCCCATTTGCATTGGTAGGATCCAATACACCAAATGGTAGCATTTCCATCTAATGAGAAAAATCATGACACACAATTATTTCAATTGGGCACCTTACAGGCAATGGGATCCAAGGCAAAGTGTTAAGAAGCACCTCAATAAAGTTAGGTAAAATGGGAATATCAATAATGGCCTTATATCATATCCATCTAATGAAGTATTCATAAATGATTTGAATGATACAAAGGTCCACACAAGATTGAACCTGGTAAATATATACATAGTGGTATCTAGGCACATGCAATATCACCTAAAAAAACCACCAAGGAAGAGGCCAAAAAAATTAAGGTAGAGTATTATGCTTTAATTCCCCCTTAAGGATCCTTCCCATAAGTTCAAGCTTGGGGATTAGAACATGTCTATCCATTAGGACAAGCACCTATGGGAAGTGGAATGGAAATTAGCCAAGGACATGTTCAACATCTCATCCTAGTGGTCACCATTAAAATAACCACCCTAGTGTCCACCCTTCCTCAATCGACTACCACTACTTACAGTCTAGCAGTTATAACTTATTTTAGAGGACCATTCTCTATGTTTCCTTTTCTACCACTCATAATAGTGTAGCAAGTGAGTCTCCCATCTTTCCTCCCTCTTATTTTTAGTTTGGCTCTATTTATCCCCCTAGTCTAAACCATTATATCTTCACCTCTATCAACATCTCCTTCCCCTAGATAAGCATTCACTCCCCTAGGTTCACCCCTAGTATTCACTACTACCCTCACCTCATCACCACCTATTGCCTCATCAGATTTACTTCTTGTTGTTTCACCCCTTCTAGCATCAACTTCTACTTCTACCAACCCCACCTTATATATAAGAAGAAATAGGGAACTCCTTCAATTTCTCCTTAGAGCACCCTAAAAAAGGAGACCTCATTATAAAATTTAGAGGGAGAGTTTAATAAAATAAAAGGTTTTAGAGCATCACAACCTATAGAAATAATAAATAGTGAAAAGGAGTGGTTTATCAAGGAGGAATAGGAGGATAAAATGGAAACATCATTGTTTGAAACCATAAGTGAGACCATAAAAAGTGATCTTGATGATGAATGGTTATTAAAAGAGGCTCAGTTGGGTGACACTAAGATCCTAAAGACTAGTTTAGTCTCAACTGAATTACTTTAAGACACACATGAATACAAAGGAGATGAATCAAATTCTAAGCCCCTAAATTCTACACATGGAAAATCTGTGAACTTATCTCCAACCTCAGCACCTCCCAGAACAACAATGATAATTACAGCAATAGTTCCCCTAGTTGATACTTTTCAATTGGTAGGTACACAATATCCTCATTCTTTATCTACAGTTACAACTACTATTCTAGTTAGTGTATCTACTCCAAAGCCCATTCTACAAGCCCCAATCCTAGCACCGATAATCTAGTATGTGGTACTCCCAATCAGACCTTCAAAATATTCTAGTAGAGTTAATTTCACATTGGTGATGGATTATTTACAAAATTTACTTAGTGCCCCTCCTACCTATTCATTATTTTCTTAATCAAGCACTCAATTCCCTAGACTCAATAAATAAGTGCACTTCAAAGATTTGGTCTCCACCAACATTTTACCTTCCCCATTTACTCCATCCAAACCATCCACTCAATTAGGACTACCAATTTCTCATGCAACCCAAATAAAATTTTAAACCATTGCAACATATAAAGAGGTGGAGAAAGGAAAGCTAGTAATTAACACAATAAGCCTAAAGAAGGTCACTAGTTGGAAAAAAATTATTCCCCCTTTCCATCAACTAGTAACCTCTTCTCCCAAGCTTATTTTCCCTCAAAGGAAATCCCCATATAAAACTCACCTAGATCAAGATAAACATTCACAATAATTATCTTCCTTGAACAGACCTAAATGGATCCAAAAAATGTAGCAGGTAGAAGAAGACAGGCAGGACCTAGTTATTGTTGAATAACCAATAGTCAAGTTTCACTTTGATAGATAAATGAAGACTATGAGTAAGGTCAAAAGGAAAACTATAATGGTTGAAGTACATGTATATCAAATAATATGAATGGAGATACTAGAGTTTGGTAGTGGGGTACATAGGGTACTTAAGCAAACACCTAGAAGGCTAATAGGCCCTAGGATGTTTTGGGCTACTCATGACCTATAGAGGCTATTTGATTTTTCATCTTGTACCAAACTATAGGTAGACTCATAAAAAAGGTTAGGGATAGCATGATCAAGTGCACAAAGGATGAAGGTATCTCTAATGGATACAACCATAGTAAAGAAAGTAATAAGGGGGTGGCATTCAATGCATAAAGAATGAGAAAGCAAACTATTCAAATAAGATAACACTAACAGGCATGAAATATGTCTTAGAATCATGTAATACTATGAATTGAAATATGATTTCAGAAAGGAAATGACATTTTCAAAAAGAGAGAGAGATAGGGAGAGTATAAAGTTTCAGAAACCTAAGCTAATGCCTTTATACAAATAAAACTATCTCTAACATGTGAATGAGTGAGGGAATGCCATTTGAGCCAAACCAATTAAGCTAAATGAGAACAAGAGCATATACCAAACAAGGTAATGATTTAAATTAAGAAATATTACATAATGAAAGACATTTTCAAAATGGAAAGATGTTTTCAATGTTGAGAGAATGCATACAATTCAGAATCTACTCTAAACATGTACATAACAAGTTAAACTAGTACACAAATAGCAAACCCTAGCATATATACTACATCAAAACAATGAAAGTTCACTTTGCATTAAAAATTCCCTTAGATCAAGCTCAAAAATATTGTGTATATGTTCTACCAACCAAGAATCTAAGCTAGGAAGTAATGAAGGAGAAAGACCAAGTTGTATGTGAGTTGAGTCCAAACTAGGAGCCAATAACAATGGAGGAAGTGAAGGAGACGCTACAAACTATTAGATAGCTAATGTGGATAAAAAATAACATATAAAATGGAGATTGAGGAATCCAAGATCAAGCAACAAGCCTCAGGAGCACTGTAGATAGCAAGGTGATCCACAACATCAAGTAGTAGAACAATAGGGCATACCCTATCATAATGAAAGCCCAAGCATGCCAAGAATAGACCAAGTGAGATCCAAGAAGGCACAAGAGCTCAAAGAGTGATGATATAGAGGATATATCAAAGCAAATAGTAGGAGAGAGGAAGGAAAATGAGTGATAAGCAATCGTATACGTCACTTACAATATGTCAAGAGCTAAAAGTTGGTCATTTTTAGTTGTTGGGAACCAAACAGGACTTTTTATTGCATTTTGTTCAGGCTCCAACCTAGACCATGGATTTTTTGAAGGAAACATGTGAACTACACTATGGTTTTCCCCATAATCCATGGCTTGGGTCAATATCTCATCCTGAGTGGTCAATAGGCCTCTGAGAGGCATCTAAAAGGCCTGTCAGTGAGCGAAAGGGCTAGTAAGGTGTAAGGGATGTTTGGGGTATGGATATATGATGCCAAAGGATCCATAAAAGTGAAAAATGTCTCTAAGTAAGATAAATAAGGTTGGTACTCTGCATGTGAGTTGATGTGTTATCATAAGGAGTATGATTGTATATGCCCCTGAGGTATAAGCAGTTGATGTTTGAATGAATAATGAGTGTTGTGTAGTACCTAAAAGCCATACAAAATCAAAGAAAAACAAGAATTAAAATGATAAAATATAAAATTAACTATACTTAATAGATAAGGATGGTAGTGGAAGAAGTCAATGGTGTGATCCACAAGTGAGAGTGCAAATATTACGTAATCCAAATCCAAATCAAGATCTAGCTCCAGCTAAAAGGGACATAAGAAATATCAAATCACATCATATAATCTAGAATGATATTGACTAGAGCATCAACTCTAGTGTTCTCTCCATGAGGGATATGGGTGGCCTAGATGTCCTTGAAGGAGGAGAGAAAATCATGCACCACCTTAAAGAGGGGGAAAAACTCAAACCTAAGGATAGAACATGCACCAGTGAGTTGAGACACATCTAAGAGTGAGTCAGAGAACAACTGCACATAACATGCACCTAACCCATAGGCATCATTTAAGGCACCAATAATCACATGATACTTAGTAGTGTTATTCATCTCACTGATAAGGATGAAACTCGCTACAACAAGCTCATCACCCCATGCATCATCAATGACCCAAGTTATAGCAACAGGCCCTGGTTTTCCCCCACTACCACTATTCAAAGGTACACCATGATGGGGGTCAAGGATTCAAGACTAGCAATCATAGGAGGATTATCTCAAGGTGAGGTGGGGTCAGTGAGTTCCATAAGGGAGTCAAATAATGAAACCAAGTCATAATCAAAGTGATCAAACAATTTTAGTCATAAGAAGAGGTGATAAGGAAAGGTGATAGGAAGTTCACTAAAGATGAAGATTGGTCAATAGAGACCAAATCAAGTCTCAAACCACCACAAACAATAATTAACACCACCTGTAAGCACCATGGTGAAAGAGAGAAATGGGAGTTAGAATGGATCAACTATAAAAATACAGAGAAAAGACTAACTAAAAAATCATAATAAGCATCTTCTATCCCTGGGTGCCCACGAGATGGGGCACATACCTAGGGGGTCAATAGGGACCTAAAAGGGGTCTCAAGTACCAAAAAGGGGTGAGATTGGGCCCAAGAAGGTATCTAAGTGAAAAAATGAAAGCTGTCATTATGCTTAAAATGGGTTGAAACTCCTAAGATAGAGGTTTTGTGGTATGGGATGCAATGGAGGGTGAAAACCCCAAAAAGGGGCCCATAAAAAGCAAAAAAGAGAGCCAAAAAGAGGAAAAAAAGTGAAAAATAATACATTTTCACACTCATTTTTACTCTAAGAGACTATGAGGAGAGCCAACCAACCATCAAACCCCAACTAGAGCATATGAGGATGTAGGGAGTACACCACAGGCACACACAATGGTCTAGGTAAGTCCTCTAAACAAATCTCTATCAAATAATGTCAATTTAAGGGTTTGGGAGGCCTAAACAGATTTTTACTAAATCGAGACAATTTGGTAGATGAATCAGGTGGATCAACCAGTCGAAATGACTGGGAGGTGGAGAGAAACTCTTTGCGCCAAGTGAGGTCAAACGAAGGCCTAGGGAGGGAGTTCTATGAAGCCCTAGGGCTTCTTAGAATGCCATGACCTAGGTCATGACCTAGCTGAGCAAACTCATAACCTAGCCCATTAACAGACCATAAATTTGCCCAAAAATTCATGGCCTAGGGTAGAAAGGGCCCATAACTAACATTGAGGAGCCTGGGAAGGCCTAGAATAGGTTAGAAGAGACTAGAGAGGAAGGAAACAGACAAATAGTTAAAAAGCTTATTTTTAACATGAATTATCCATTCCATAGCTACCACAACTAATCCATTTGCCTATTTCTTGGTTTTAAAAACACGTGAAGGAGTTAGTAGACCAAAGGAGGTAGATTCATCATAGGCATGTGAGTGACCATCATGAAGAGAGAGACCTTGCAAGGTGACAAATTGAGAGAGAGTATTAATATGGTTGGTTAAGGAGGTTAAATCTACATATAGAGGACTAGGATCACTTACAAAATGCAAGTCTATAGAGACTGGTGCATGTACCATCACTACATTATTCTAAAGATCTGGTGAATGCACTAGTGACCACATGGATGCTTAAAAGGCATGTGTTCTAGTTGGGACTTGGCTAGAGGTCATCCTAAGCATCAAGGACATCTATTGGCTCTATAAGGTAGAGCCTATAAGGAGGTAGATAGATTTTTCATAGGTGCATAAAATAGTAGTAGTAGAGCTCTATCTAGTGGGACCCCATCAAGATTAGAATAGTCATTGGGTACAAATCACACAGTGATCTCTAAGGGTTTTACATCTATGGATGGTGATAACAAGTATCATGGTCATGAGGCTCTACATTGGCTAGAGCATGGGGAGGTTACCACTATCTTGGATAGGAGTTATATAGCGAGAAAAAGGAGGACAAAAGTATGCTTGGGTCAAAAATATCTTGGGAGGACTATACCAGTAGTTGGATCACATCTACCACATAAGGATAGGGATAATGACATATCCTAGCTTACTCTTATCATAGGCTTACAAGAGACTCTTACTAACCTAATCAAGGATACCATGGGGTGATAAGGCATACCCTATACTAACATAAGATGTTACATGGGCCACACAGTTCGTAAATAGTACTAGTCTTATATGAGCCATATTAGATCAAGATATAATAAATAGCTACATCCAAGATTCATATAGATCAGTGGTGTGGCTGGAAGATGTTAGAGTGGAGATCCACATGGGCTAAGAGGATTTTGAGGTCTACAAGGTCCATATAAATGTCTAACATGATAAGCTATGATATCACAAGAGAGATAGACACAACCTAGGTTGACCAAAGCTGAGCAGGGAATGCAGCCAAGATAGAGCAAGGGAGCCAATGGTGGGGAGAGGCAGCCACGGGGAGGTCCATCACCACCAGGAGGATTACGACTAGTAGGAGGTCTGTAGAGACTAGGATCATGACCAATTAATAAAAATAAAGTTTTTAGATAGAACTTATCTTTATCACTCTTCTTATAGCAAAAGCTAATATACGACTAACATATTTTCTCTATATATGTGTGAAGGAGACCGGCCCAATTATACTGGGCCCTAGGTGGATCTACTACTAAGGTAGATATTCCCTAATGTTCTAGTAACACTACTTATGGAGAGAGTGCCACACGTATTGATGGGGGTAGAGCCACATACTCATTACTAGTGGGTAGGTGCATGAGCATCACTCAATCTAATGAGAATGTGACACTAGATACCATGACTAAAGGTAGAATCAACATGGCACGAGCTAGATATGACACAAGACGAGGTAAAATTAGCTTTAGAAAAGGCTAAGATAGATTGGTTATGGGTTGAGATACCCTAAGAGTAGACCAAGGAGCAGAGGCACCTAGAGAGAGGGCAAACCAGCTAGTTACCCTAGAAGAGACTATGGCTTGACTAATCGAGAGATAGAGATCAAGATCTCCACCCTGAGCAAGAATATTATATATAGAGCCTATTAATAGGCTGATTGGGAGGTATTTTATATATAGCCACACATGTGGAAATTTTTGGGGATTAGGATCTTAGGCTTAGAGAAATCCAAGTGATGTACCTAGAGAAAATCATGTATTTTTGTGACATATATATAGTTATTTCTCATTGTTATCACATGTGTATATGCTTTTGTGTGTGATGTGTATGCTTAATCTAAGATATACTACTAGATACATGTGATTAGATAGTAGGAACTACTAATAAAGAACTCACATGCACACACATATATAGACAACACAGAGGTTAGTAGTGCAAGAAGAGGGGAAAGATTTGTTATACCACAATATGTGACTTTCTAAGAGGGATACGTAGGCCCTATACATGAAACTTATTGAGGCTAAACCCATTGATTAGGTGATATAATGGCTTGTCTTTGAGATTTAATAGATGATAGGCCCTATTTTATAATGAGTAGTGATCATGAAGGGGCCAAACCACTTGTGAGCAAGTTTGCCCTTCTTCTAGTGTTCCTTATCAAAGATGAGAACTGTATCACCTACTTAGAATGGATGTGTATGCACCAATTTCTCAAATTGGTGGCACTGACATAGTTGATAACTAGGGTTATGCTCAAGAGTGTCAATGTGAAATTCATCTAACTGCTCAAGATCAACGAGGTGAGCAACCCATTTTTTTCATCAGATAATGATCCAAATGTTTTAACCCAAATCGAAGGGATTAAGACCTTTAAAGGGAGAATGGTCTTGAACCCATATACGAGTGCATATGGGGTTTCCTCATGGCTATCCAAAAATTAGTTTGGTAAGCCTAAAGGATAGGATAGAGCATGAGGTGATAATCATGCCTAGACTGGGTAATAGTGCAAAGAAGCATCTTTTTCAAAGTCTAGTTTAAATATTCAACTTTCCCATTTCCCTAAGGGTAATCGGTAGAGGAGAAACAAAGCTTAAATTTGAAATGTTTAGTGAGATCATACATCTCAAGGCTTTAGAATCTTGGGCCATTATCGGCCATAATCATAGCAGGGACCCCAAACCTATAAATGAGTTGGTTCAAGATAAATTTGGCCACAATCTTCCTACACATGTCAGTAAGGGGCATGGCCTCAACCCACTTTGTGAAATAATCTATGGTAGTGATTAACCAATGGTGGCCATCAGAAGAGGTAGGATTGAACTCACTGACTAAGTTGAAAGCTTAAATCAAGAAGGGCCAAGGGGCTGAGATAGAATGCAAGAGGCATGTAGGGGCATTAATAGCATCCCTGATGAACTAGAAAATCTTACATGTCTTGGCATATCGAATGGCATCCTTAACAAGAGTGGGCCAATAGTAACCCATCCTAATGATATACTAAGCAGTGGCTTTCCCTCCTAGGTGGCCATTACAGACACTCTAGTGAGACTCCTCTAATGCAAAAAAGGTGTCTTCAAGGGCTAGGCACTACATCAACATGTCATCTAGACCTATCTTAAATAAGACACCACTTATGATAACATAGAGAGTGTAAAGCATATAGACTCAAAAGTGTTCTTGTAAAGGGGCATCAATAGGATAAGACTGGTTCTCAAGGTAGAAAACAACGTCCCGATACCAATCATACTCAAAGAACTCAATCTGGTCAACTGAGTAGATGATCTCATCAAGGAAGGCATCATCAACTAATTCCTCAATGGGGTTAGGTAGCAGGCACTCATCAAGTTGGTTGACTATACATAAATTGTAGGTAGAATTTAAAATAATGATGTAGAAGTTAAACTCTTGAAAAATCATGATCTACCTCATAGTTCAGTTGGCAAGATGTGTCTTACCAAGAAAATAGTGGAGTGGATTAGATTGGACAATCACATTGGTGGTTTTAACCAACATGTAGTGTTGCAACTTCTTCATGGAAAATACAAGGGAGAAGAATTCCCTCTCAATAATAGATTAGTTAAGATCAGGTCCAACTAGTGTGTAAGAGATGAAGTAGACAGTTCTCTCTCTACCAGTGTCATCCTTTTGACATAACATGCCCCTGATGGAGAGATTAGTGATAGAGGTGTATAATTTGAACTCATGACCCTCAATGGGTGCCATTATTACAAAATGGTTGTGAAGCATGCACTTTAATTCCTCAAAAGCCACTTGGATCTTAGGGGCCCATAAAAATGGGGTATTCTTGTGTAAGAGACATGTGAGGGGTATGGATTTATGCCCATACTCCTTAAGGAAACATCTAAGGAATATGAATCTTCTGAAGGACTATAATTGCATGAGATTTCATAGGGGAGGCATCTTAAAGATCGCTTTGATCTGCTTGAGATCCATTTTGATGTCTTACTGTGAGATGAAGAAGCTAAGGAGGTTTTTGGTTGAGATGCCAAAAATACACTTCTTAGGATTGAGGATGATGTAATACTCCATGAGATGCTCAAAGATGATCCTAAGGTCTTGCACATGCTCATCTTGCTTGCGATATTTGCAAAGAGGCCATCAATATAACATTCCACAATCTTAAGGATGAGGTCATTATAAAGATGGGTCATGGCACACTGATACATGGCCCCATCAATCTTCAAACCAAAAGGCATGATGGCATAATAAAATGTACCCAATGGGGTAGTTAATGTTATCTTATGTTGGTGTTCAGGTGCAATAATTTTGATTGTACCCCAAGAATCCATCCATGAGGGGCATGATCTTGAAACCAATTGTGGAGTCCATAATTTGATTGATCAAAGGAGTGGGAAAATTATCCTTTAGACAAGCTAAATTGAGGTCTTGAAATTTGATGTAGATCCAAGCGGCTCTATTCTACTTGAAAATAGGGGTGATGTTGACAACCCATCATGGATAGTCAATGTTGGTGATGTAAGTGACTTAGGTAAGCTTTTCAATTTTGTCCTTGACTACATGGGAGAATTTGAATACCATTGGTCATTACTTTTGCCAAATAAGATGGGCCTTATCATCCATAATTAGGTTATGGAGAATGATCTTAGGGTCCATTCCCTTCATATTGACATATTCCCAAGTGAATATATCCAAATATTTATGTAAAAAGGTGACCAATACATCCCATTCCTTTTCAACAAGGCTAATACAAATCTTAACAATCTTTAGCCTCATAGAGGTACTAAGGTTGACATTTATAGATCATTCAACATCCATAGCACTGCCTTCGTTAAAATACTTAGGCACAGGAGGGAGCAGTTGGTCTAGATCCTTAAGCTCACCATCATGGCATGCACTATGGGGATGCTGAGGGTTGGGTCAAGGGTTGGGCCATCAAAGATTGAAATCTCCAAACCAAACCAATTGAAAGGATGGAAATATTTTTGAGAATCTCTCATGAGCTTACATATGTCATTCTCTCCTTGAATAGGTTACATGTCATAACATGAATGAAATAGCACTTGAGATCAGACTCAACCACTCAAGCAAGCTCTATGAAAGATGCATTAACAATGATAGGGGAAACTCAATATTCAAGGAAAAGGGAAGAGCTAACATAGCATCACAGAATTAAAGAGTGAGTTCACCAATGCATACCAAACTCTGAAGGAGTGAACTCTAATCGATACTCAGCTAGATTAAAATGTTCATCTTTGAAAAAGTGAGACTTAAAGGTGAGGGGCATATGGGAGTCCACAAGGCCCCATGAGTAGATAGCCAAATCCTTACCAAAGGAATTTATCTTTAAGTAAATCAATACCTAGGGATCTGGGTCAACTCCATGATATAAACCTCACCTTCATACATGAATAAGACCATGTGAAATATTATCAATGTGATGGATTTTATGACAGTGATCCAAGGACAGGTCAAAAATCATGTTGTATGAGAGATCTAAGTCTAATACACAAAACTTGATCCTAAATATCTTGGGGCTAAACTTGACCCACATTTCCCAATGGCATAACCATGTCATTGTTGAAATCACCATAGTTGTGGTGAGAATCAGAGAGATTATTTTAACTAATCCCAAGCTCATTGAAAATACGTAGGGGCATGACATTTAATATGGCTCCTTCATTAATGATACATCTCTTGACATGACAATCATTGATAGAAGTCTCAAAGTAGAGCATGAACCTAGCCCTCTTTTCAAGAATCAAAGCATCTAGAAATGAGGTAGGGTCTAAAGATAACGTGGGAGGATGAGGGTGATCAAAAATGTCAAAGTTGAACGAAACCTTGACATCATCCTATACTAGACCCTCATGAGAGAGATCAGTCTCTTCAAAGATGAGACCCCTTTGCTCAAGGAAAAGGTGAAGAAGGTCCCAAATGGATATCCCAACTGAGAGGCCCTGTAACTCCTCTATGATAGAGTATGAATGTTATCTATCCTGGGGAGGAATGTTATACCAAAAGTTAAATCTAACTTTGGGGTTCCTTGCCCTTATAGGCTAGGTAGAAGGCCTCACACCACTAGCATCTATAATGGGGTTGGTATCCTAACCTAAGCATGTGTTGATAAATCACTCATACCCATTAGAGGCTATGTCAATAATAGCAATGACCTTGTTACTCTCATACTTAGCCTTCCCTTTCAAATTAGCTTAAAAAGAGGAGGTAGAAGAGGTAGAAGAGTAACAGGAGGAATGATGGGCCTTAGCCTTGGATTTATTCTTCTTCTTCTTTTCCTTGTCATGGTTAAGTAGAGGCTCCTTAAACACATTCAATTTTTGGTTGGGTTCTACAAGTGGATAACTCTAAAGAGGAGGCAAGGCTTTTGCACTAGACTTTTGGGTAGCATAATTCTTGTCATCATGGTCTGTCATCTGATAGAAGTTTCAAAACTTGGTGGTGTTATAAGGAAACACCATTCATGGTTTCATGGTGCTCATTTTAGGGGCCTTATTTTCAATTGGCCTCTTACTTAGATCATTGACCTTGTAAGTATCCTTCGCATCCTTCTTCTCAAGAGGAGAATCAGTGACACCATCATCAATCATGTTGCAGTTGTGATCACATGAAGAGGATGACTTTTGGGTTGCATAGGGTGAATGCCCACATGCACCTCAAAGACTTCAATCTTTAGACACTAGTTAAAAACTTCATCATAAGATGTGGGTTCATGATTGAGGACCTCAAGGTGAAATTCATACCTCAATGCTCTCATGAACATATCATAAATCTGATCAGTCGAGAACCTTGTCCTGCATGTATGGACAATTGAACACCACCTACGTATAAAGTCAAAATTTGACTCACCCTTGGCCTGCATCATGGAGGTAAGTAATTAGATGTCAAGGTTAAATGGTTTAGAGATATTGAGGTACTAGAGGAAGTCATCTAAAAGGAACTTTAAGCTAAAAAGAGAATCTAGAGTTTAATTCTAAAACCAAACTAGGGCTTTGACTCATAGAGAATGATCAAAGAGCTTTAACATCATGCCTTCATCCTATTCCCAATCCATACATGCCATCATAAATGCCATGATATGCTCTGTGGGACTAGCATCTTGAGTCTTGTTAAACTTAAGTAGTTTGGGGATTGGAATAGGAAGGGGAATAACATGCACCCAAGTGGATAAAGGATTCCTACAAAGATCCTCATAGGCATAGTTGATAATGAGTTGGTGATGAGCTCCCTATGGAATCTCATAGAGGTTATGATGTTGCCTATGCAAGTAAGCCTCATCATAACCTTAATCATGATGGGGATGGTGTCAAGGTGGATCTTGATGTGGGAGATGATCACGATGGAAACCATCCCCATCATGGGGTGGGGAATGACCATGAGACAGGTGTCATTCCTTATGGGTAAGATAATATCACATAACATGCTCATAGAAATGGTCATGTTGACTTGGGTCTCTATGATGTTGGCCATGTGTCTCAATATGAGAGTTAATAAAATGGAATTAATGTTTAGGATATGCATCCCACAGGTCTCTAGTCTGTAAGTAGTGATCAAAATCACCACACTCATCTAAAACTCTAAAGGAGGAGGATGTGAAGACTCCACAAGGTGTGAATGCCTCATCGAGTCAGAATGCCTATGTCTCTCAACACTAGGGCATTCTTACTACAAAGTCTCCCATTAAAAAAGTAGGGGACTCACATGAGAACTGGATGAGGCACTCAAACTAGATGGGTACAATCTCTATCTCTAGAGAAAATATCTTGCCTACTCTTAGGGGAATAAGGGTACTTTTCATTCACCTGAAGATATCTGTAAAAATCATCAATGATTGCACATAGCTCATCAGGCCTCAACCATGAAATGGGGTCATCTTCACCCTTAATTGGTGAATGAAAACTAGTTTGAGGCTAAATGGAATCCCCTTTAGATGAGTAAAGCTCAGATTGGTGGAAAAGAGATTGATTTTTTTGGTTGTACACTTGTTAATCTAGTTCTCTATAGGACGTTGGCAAACCTTGGTCCTGAGGTAAAGACATGTCAGAGACCCTTGGGGTTCTATGTTTTTCTATTGACATTGTGGCTTTTTCATGAGTGAACTCAAGGTCAAGACCCTAAACACGATGGGAAGAGTATCCCAAAGGTGGGTGGTCAGCCATGGAGGCAGTGAAGCAAAAGTAAGTAAGAAGACAACAAAAGAGGCAAACTATCGAAGACCCCATGGGGAGATGGACACAAAACCAAAGTAGGATGAAACAACCAAGACAAGAGCTAAAACATAACTAAAAGCAAAGCCTTGTGGCTATCAGAGGGGACTTGGCTAAGAGAGTTCTAAATAGGCTAGAATTGGTATGAGACTATATGTATGGTCCCACTAGGTGTGCCAGAATGTAGCTCCAAGAATCTAAATAGAGCCACTAAGGTTTGATAGGGGTACATAGGGTACTTAAGTAAACACCTAAAAGGCTAATAGGCCCTAGGATGTTGTGGGCTACTTGTGACCTATAGAGGTTATCTGGTTTTCCATCTTGCACCAATCTATAGGCATACTCGTAAACTAAGTTAGGGATAGTGTGATCAAGTTCACAAAGGACATAGGTATCTCTAATGGATATAACCATAGTAAATAAAGCAATAAGGGAGTGATATTCAATGTGTAAAGAAATAAAAAGCAAAATATTTAAACAAGATATCACTAGCAAGCATAAAATGTGTTTCAAAAGCATGCAATCTTATTAATAGAAATATGATTTTGGAAAGGAAATTACATTTTCAATAAAGAGAGAGATAGGGAGAGAATACAGTTTTATAAACCTAAGCTAATGCCTTTGTCCAAATGAAACTATCTCTAGCATGTGAATGAGTGAGGGAATGTCATTTGAGCCAAACAAATTAAGATAAATGACCACAAGAGCATATACCAAGCAAGGTAATGATTCAAAATCAAGTAATATTACACAATGAATTACATTTTCAAAAAGGATATATGTTTTTAATCTTGAGCGAATGCATATAATTTATAATCTACTCTAAGCATGTACACAACAAGCTAAACTAGAACACATAGAAAACCCTAGAATATATAATACACTACAACAATGGAATTTCACTTTGCATAAAAAAGTACCCTCAGATCAAGCTCAAAAATATTATGCAAATGTTCTACCAACCAAGAATCCAAGCTAAGAAGCAATGAAGGAGAAAGACCAAGCTGTATGTGAGTTGAGTCCAAACCAGGAGCCAATAGAAATGGAGGAGGTGAAAGAGAAGTTACAAACTATGAGAGAGATAATATGGAGAGCACAATAATGGATACAATGGAGTTTGAGGAAGTCATGAGTAAGAAACAAGCCTCAAGAGCAATGTGGAGAGCAAGTTGAACCACCAAATCAAGTAGTAGAACAATAGGGCATCCTCAATCATAATAAAATCACAAGCATGCCAAGAATGGACCAAGTAAGATCTAAAAAGGTAAAAGATATCAAAGAGTGATAATCTAGAGGAGAGATTAGAGAAAATAATGGGAGAAAAGAAGAAAAATGAGTGATAAACAATCATATAGGGCACCCCCAATCTGCCAAGAGCTAAAAACTAGTTGTTTTTAGCAATTAGGGACCAAACAGGCCCCTTTTCTTATATTCTTCTTGGGATGCAACCTAGGTCATGGTGTTTGTGAAGAAAACATGTAGCCTAGGCTATGAGTTTCCCCAATAAACCATGGCTTGGGTCAACATCCCATCTTAGGTGGTCAACAAGCCTTTGGAAGGGCTCAAAGAGGCATCTGAAAGGGCCATCAGTGAGCGAAAGGGCTAGTAAGGTGTCAGGGATGTCTAGGGGATGGATATATGATGTGAGAGGATCTATGAAAATAAATAATGTCTTAAAGTAGGATAACTAGGGTTGGTAGTTTGCACATGAGATGATGTGTAATCATAAGGAAGAGTAGGGTCATGGAAGTACAATTATAGGATAAAAGGTAAAATTAGAGCAAAGAGAAGATGTTTTCTCCTTGACAAGGAGAATAAAATTATTCCCCTCTAATATTATCAATTATATAGAAGACCCCTACACCTTTGTATACTCTACAGGGGGATTAATAAAATAAATTTTATTAGTAGATGTTCATGGGTTCACCAGAACATGCTAATTATAGGGATAACTCCCATGATTTGAGGAAGAGCTTATGGGAAAGGAAAATAATTACTCAATATTCAGTTTCTATCCTAGGATCATAGAGGTTTACACAATCTTGAGTAATCTTATGACTATCTAATTAAATAGATATTTAATGGTGTAACTTAGGTATGATGGCATAGTTGTCAAACTTGTAAAGAAAATACCCTTTTTATTATTCATTAACATAATAAGATTTCTAATAGATGGAAGTAATTTGTAGAAATCCACAGAGGAATATTATCAATTAATAAAGTTATTATGCAATATAACCTAACTTCACAATGAGCAGATAATATCAAATAAAAGACCAAACCATTTTCATGAGAGATAGACTTGTAACAAATAGCAGTATCCAAAAGATATATCTCACATAAGAAGTGCAAGGCTACTATATTAACCATCAATTACTAAATCTACTTACAATCTTCATATTATAAATCACTCATTGCACTTTCATTCCTAATATCCATGGTTTTACACAAAAGGCTTGCATACAATATTACCCAACACTATCTAACATTATCTAACCCATTCTACTACAATCCATAGGAATATATAATCTTGTAAACTATATTTTCATAACCACAATATCTATACATGGCATCTAGGTATATCAACATGTATTCTGTTGCTAAATATTCTATGTACCTAATTCTAGCTAAAAATAGAATATTTTCGTAACAATCTAGTAGAATAACCACTAACCAAAAATTAACCATGATCCTTGTCCATGTGGCACATTCATAGATGCAAGAAGTTAGTTTACACATTGCCTGGCTAACACTCTCTTGGACTTAAACACTTGTCTCATCCTGAGACAAGACCAAAAATAACTAGGAGTCCGTAGAACAAAAATTAGGTAGAAAGTATAAAAATTTCATATTACATAAGGTGTCATTTACGAGTTTTTATCCATTGCACACTACTTATACACCCTCATAGGTTTTTAACCAAGTAATAATCCAGTCTACTGCCCTTTCGGGTTTTCAATAGACTAGTGAAACTAGAGATTTACCCTTACAGTTTTTCAACCAACCTAGCCCTGTGGGTTCCTATGGTCCTACCAAACAAAAAGCTGAGAAGCAAAATTTCAAAATTCCCCACTACAAAAAAACTTAGTTGGATGGAGGAGGCATTGACATAGAAATAGATGTCGATGGTGGTTGCAAAGTGGCTGGATCACTCTACAAAGAACTCAAAGTTGTAGTCTTTGTCTAGCATAACTATTGTTGGAGTTGATTAAGAGGAATAATGGTAGGGACATCAATTAGTAAAGCAATAGTACTATCAAATTTAGCCACATCCATCTTATAATTCTACCAATCAGTCAAATACTGCTAAATGTTGCACATAAGTAACTACAAATGAAATTGAGAGTACAAAAATTTCAAAATATCATTATCCATAATATAAAAGAGAGTAGCTTTAGCAGTAATCATTTTACCAGAGATATCCGCATGCAGATGGGTCAGTTTCTCAACATAACACTATGATTAGATCCCAAAAAAATTGTTGCGCAACATCTAAGTTTGTCAAGCCTACAATTGGAGCATAAAAGAGTCTTAATCTTGCACAAACACTTGAAACATAGATGCAAACCCAATAAAAGTGACAAAATGATTGCACATTATGGCTTTAAAAGAACTTGTAGCGGTAAATTTAGGGAGTGTACCATTCCATACTGCATCTAATTAAGATTTTTAGTTGATCAACCCATGGGACATAAATGTGGCTTGGTCGATCGCAGTAGTAAGGTTAGCTTGATAAAGATCTAGGAGCTTGCATAACTCATTCAACTCCTCCTTGATAACCTAACCTTATAATTCAATATGGTAGACCTGTTGGATGCTCACCCAATCTTGTGTAAGTTGGGCCATTAACTTTAGAATTTTTATGCAATCGAGCATAAAACCAAAGCCCATAAATTGAGAATAAAGGGTAGGGTATGAGTTTTCAATCAAATCAATAGTGTTGTTGAGCACACTCTATAGGTCAAAGTTATCCTATTGTAACTAGGACACCCTATTATACAAAGAAATAATAGTCTACATAATGAACTCCTAAAAAGTGAAAACACCCTCTAATTGCTTAGCCAAGGAAAGTTTAGAAAAAATAAGATATGTTTTAGTGGTGGGTGGGGGCATAGCAGAGATAATATTGGAGGTTGGGGTGGGAAGGCACTACAACAAAGTGAGGGGGAATGAAAAGATGGTGTGATGAGAGGGTGTAAACTAAACATCCATGAGGGATAAGTGTTGGAACCCATATGTCCATGCTCACTACACCATTATTAATAGAGGTTCCTAGTTTCACCATAACATGTTAATTATAGGGATAACTCCTACGATTTGAAGAAGAGCTTATGGGAAATTAAAATAATTACTCAGTATTCAACTTATATCCTAGGATTGCAGAGGTTTACACAATCTTAATTAATCTTATGACTGTCTACCTAGATAGGTATTTAATGGTAAAATTCAGGTATGATGACATAGTTGTCAAATTTGTAGAGAAAATACCTTTTGTTATTCATTAACATAATAAGATTTTTAACAAATGGAAGTAATTTACAGATGTCTTCAGAGGAATATTATCCATTCATAGAGTTATTATGCAATATCACCTAACTTCATAATGAACAAATAATATCAAATAGAAGATAAAACCATCTTCATTAGAGATAGACTTATAACACATATCAGTACCCAAAAGATATATCTCACATAGGAAGTGCAGAGTTATTATATTAACCATCGATTACTAAATTTGCTTACAATATTCATATTATAAATCACTCATTTCACTTTCATACCAAATAACTAAGGCTTTACTCAAAAGGCTCATATATAATATTATACAACAATATCTAACCCATTCCAATACAATCTGAAAGAATATTTAATATTGAAAACTATATTGTTATAACCACAATGTCTATATTTGATTTCTAGGTATGTCAACTTGTATTCTATTGCTAAATATTCCATGGAGTTGATCCCAACTAAAAATAGAATATCCTCATAACAATCTTGTAGAATAATCATTAATTGAAAAGAAATCATGATCCTTGTCCATGTGGCATGTTCATAAATGTGATCAGTTAGTTTACACATTCCTCAACTAACATTCCAATGTTAATAGAGGTTCATGGGTTCACCAGAACATGCTAATTATAATAATAACTCCTATGATTTTAGGAAAAGATTGTGAGAAAGGAAAATAATTACTTGGTATTCAACTTTTATCCTAGGATCATAGAGGCTTACATAATCTTGAGTAATCTTATGACTATCTACTTAGATAAATATTTAATGTTAAAACTCAGGTATGATGACATGGTTGTCAATCTTGTAGTGAAAAGACCTTTTATTATTCATTAACATAATAATATTTTTAATAAATGGAAGTAATTTACAGATGTCTATAGAGGAATATTATCCATTCATAGAGTTATTATGCAATATCACCTAACATCACAATGAATAGATAATATAAAATAAAAGACAAAACGATTTTCATGAGAGATAAACTTGTAACATGTATCAGTACCCAAAAGACATATCTCACATAGGAAGTGTAGAGCTATTCTGTTAACCATCAATTATTAAATTTGATTACAATCTTCATATTATAAAGCACTTATTACACTTTCATTCTATATATCCAAGGATTTACTCAAAAGTCTCATATATAATATTACCCAACGCTATCTAACATGTTCTACTACAATCTATAGGAATATATAATCGTAAAAACTATATTTTTATAACCACAATGTCTATACTTAGCATCCAAGTATGTCAACCTGTATTCTATTTCTAAATATTCCATGTACTTATCCTAGCTAAAAATAGAATATCTTTGTAACAATCTTGTAGAATAACAACTAACCAAAAAGAAAACATGATCCCTATCCATGTGGCACATTCATAGATGTGAGAAGTTAGTGTACACATTCCTTAGCTAACACTTCATCAAACTTAAACATTTGTCTCATCTTGACATAAGACCGTAAAAAACTAGGAGTCTAAGTAATAAGCCATTTGGCTACCCTTTCAGGTTTTTAATAGACTAGTGAAACTAGAGGGGTGCCCTTACAAGTTTTAAACCAACCTAACCCTGTGGGTTCTTGTGGTCATACCAAACAAAAAGCTGAGAATCAAAATTTCAAAATTCCCCACTGCAAAAAAAATAGCTAGATGAAGGAGACATCATCGATGAAATAGATGCAACTAGTGGTTGCAAAGTGGATGAAGCACTTTGCAAAGAACTCAAAGTAGTAGTCTTTGTTTGGCACAACTAATGCTAGAGTTGATTGGGAGGAATAATGGTAGGGACATCAATGAGTGGAGCAATGATATTATCAAATTTAACCACACCCATCTAATAATTTTGCCAATCAATCTTAATTATGAATGTTGCACATAAGTGCTTATAAAGGAATTTAAGCATATAATAATTACAAAATATAATTGCTTATAGTAGAAAGTAAAGCGGCTTTAGCAGTAGTCATTTTGCCAAAGATATCCACATGTAAATGGGTGAGCTTCTCAACATCGTATTATGTTTGGATCCTAAAAATGTTTTTGCACAACATCTGAGTCTTCAAAGCCTATAACTAGTGTATAAACGATTCTCAAACTTGCTTGGACACTTGAAATGTACATACAAACCCATAAAAATTGATAGATGTATCATGCATTATGGCTCTGGAAGATCTCACAATACTAAATTCAGAGAGTGCATTATTCCATACTGCATCCACTTCAGATTTTTAGTTGATCAACCCATGGGCCATAGTTGTGGTTTGGTCAATCATATTAATGAGGTCATATTGATAAATATCCAAGAGCTTGCATAGCTCATTCAAATCCTCCTTGATAGGTTGACCTTGCAATTTGAGATGGTTGACCTATTAGATGCTCAGCCAAATCTTAAGTAAGTTGGACCACTAGTTTTGGAAGTTTCATGTGATCTAGCATTAAAATCAAGCCCATAAATTGAGAATAAAGGGTGGGGTAAGAGTCTTCAATAAAATTAAGATTGTTATTGAGCACACTCTATAGGTCGAATTTATCTTGTTATGATTGGGACACCTTATTTTGTAAATAAATAACAGTCTACATGATGAACTCTTGAAAAGCAAAAACAACCTCCAATTGCTTAGCCAAGGAAAGTTTAGAAACATTAAGAGATGCTTTCATGGTGGGTGGGGGCATAACAAAGATAATATTGGAGGTTTTTATGGGAAGGAATTACAATGTAGCTAGGGGGAATGAAAAGATGGTGTGATAAGAGGATGCAAAAGGAACATCTATGAGGGCTAAGCATTAGAACCCATATGTCATAGCAGGAATAGGGTTTGGCAAGGCTTGATCTTGGGTTGGGAGGGATTAAGAAATGGAATAGGTAAAGGTGGAGTCACAGATGATGGTTATGGAGGACCGGTCTATGTAGCCTCGACCTACTTTAGAAATGTGGGGGGATCCATAGACAACATGGGCACAGTGGTAATATTTACAATTATCACTGGAGGCTAAGGAAGGAAAGGTGTAAATCATATGATTACTGAATCTACATGTTTTTTAGCCTCTTATGTGCATGTAGTTGGAGCATCTAGCTGTGTAGTTTTCACTTCTATCACAAACTTGTGTTTGGCCTCATCAATAGCCTACTTTTTTACCTGTTCAACAACAACATCCTACTTGAGCACTTCCTTTGCCTCAGCAAGCTTACTTTGTTGTGCCTCCATGTCTAAAATCTACATGGATTGGATGGGGATATCCATCATCACATGAAATTTTTTCATAGTTGGTTGGGAAATTTCTTCCACAATCATTAGTTTCTACAACTTAATAATAGGTTATGGATCTACTACTTGTATGGGCCTCAGTCTATTATGGTTGTTATGACTCCAAAGCCTTTCATTTTTCCATTTTTTCTGGTGTTTCTTCACTTCCTTTCTTCATCTATGGGTGGCATGTTTTTCCTCTAGAATTTTTGCATCCAACACCACCTCTTCAATATCAATGAGGGGTTCATCAGACTATGACAAAAAGAAATCACCACAAGTATGTGCACCATTTCCCATAACACATGTCATTTTGGCATCTAAATCTAGGTGCATCCTCAATAAATGATAGTATAATCCCTCTTAAAGATATAGGAGCTATTGCAAATTTTTGGGTTACAGTTTTAATTTCTTCTCTTCCTCTTCCACACTAGATTTATATCTTTACATCATGTGACACCTATGTTGTAGCGATTGTGGTGGACTCTCACCAAGAGGATTAATTTGCTAGGTCTAAGAGGACTTGTTGAAGCCTCCTTCTACTATAATTTTTGCTTGGATCCATTGAAATTTGGCTTCCTCACCCATAGTATCCACAATAATAAAATGTGAATAAGCTAGGAATTTTACCCATGAATTTTGGGGCACCTACTTATGGATTTACACTTTATGCACCACTTTCTAAGAGAATTTGTTTCTTCTTACCTCATATAAATCACCATCCATGTCTATGAGCATGGTCTGGTAGACCTCTTGTTCATCTATTTAAATGTTATACCACTCACATTACATAGTAATCTGAGGCACATGTGGGTCATCTAACCATGTCTTCTAGCTACAAGTCTTACTTAGTGGAGGAGAAGGTGATCGATGACTCGTAGGAACTTTGTGTTTTCCTTGATCTGATGGAGTGGACATTGTCGGGGAAGTTTGTGTGGTGTCTATCAGAATGGGAAAATTCAGTAATTTTTTTTGTAAATTGGTCACTCTATGTGCAACTAGAGTTTTATATTGAGTGACTTCCTTTTGTATCATATGCAATTGATAAAGAAGGGCAAAGGCACAAATGGAACCTTTAAAAGCTCATGAATGTAGATAGAAATTCTTTGTGGAAGCTTCACAAACACTACATGTTGGCCTAAAAATTGCATCATAGGTGGTGGGATTATTGAGTTACTAAGCATTAATTCCATGAGTTCATCCCACCATGCATTGAATAATTATTGATGCACAAGGTAATCACTTTCGCTACGTTTATAAATGAGCTTTTGGAATGTAATGTTAATCAGTAATCTACATTTGGATTGACAATGCCTTCTAGAGACTTCCACTGTGTAAAGATGAGAAATAGCACTAGAAACTAATATTGAAAAGTTTATTTCATAGATGTAATGAATTTTTTAATATTCATTGTAATCTCAGCCACTAGAAATTTTGGCTAGTTAAATTGTTCCCCCTATTAGACCATGTGATGCACAATATCAATGACCCCTTTTGTGGCCTCCTTCATGGCTTTTATTGTTTGTGAGAAACATGTACTAATACACTCTACTAAGACGTGGACAACTTCATCTAAGATGTCATCCAAGGAATTATGTGATTTTTATAGTATAGGCCTCCTTAATCTTAGGTAGAATCAGAGGAGCTTTTGATTTGTAAAGCACAAAAGAGCATCCATGTGTTGCCATGCTTTTAGCCCTTACCATCATAACCTCATTCACATATATAGTGATGTCCACAGATAAATATATTTTCCCATTGTTATACATTCCCAATAGAAGTTCCATGATGTCACTCAATTGGCCGAATGTAGGTAGCTGAATTAGGCATTCCACATCAGTGTTGTGCAACTTATGTAGTGGTGAATTGGCCAAATGTTGTACATCCAGGGCTACTTCAAGAATAATATTTCTTCATCATGTTTGAGAGAAAGATATGCCTTAGGATCTAAAAGATTTACTTATTGTATGTTTGCACCAACCTTGATGTCTTCTAATCATGTAGTGAAGATCATTTTGATGAATTGTGGTTGTGAAAAGGTGACCATCATGAATATCTCTACATTGTGGTTAATTTGGTTGGAATACAGGAGTACAGAGTGGTGTGAGAGACTTGGAGGGATGCTCACCAAATTGCTTGAAAATAGTTAAGTATGAAATGATAATTCAATTGACAATAGGGTTATATATAGTTCTTCACACACCTAATGTTATTCTTTAAATTTAAATGTGCCAAATTACCTCAGGATCTTCTTTTGAAAAACATTACTAACAAAATCTTTGAATTGATTAGTTATCACACTTTTTGCCAATATGAAATCTTCTTATGGCAATTATGTGGAGCGATATGACCTAAAAAATCTATAAATTAATTATTCCATTACCTGATCTCTATTGTCATCAAGATCTCTACCATACATAGCTTTCCCAAACTTAATTATCTTTCCTTGTTGCCCATTTTAACTGTGGTATATATGCTTTCCTCTTAATTATGTATAATGCCTCCTTATGGGTTAATTGAGCTAATTTATTTATATGTACTTCTAAACTATACACACAACATAACAAAAACCAAACCCAATCCACACATCATAACTGAAAATTAATCCTATGTTAAACTAGTGCGAATGAGAACATGTTCTTTCTTGGGTACACAACTCATTGGTGGTAGGGTTTGAGCCTACTACCATTCACCTTTATAATAAAAATGTTACCTTGTAAATCCCATAGGACCACCATTCCTGGCTGAGGTAATGCATGAATTATATATGGTCCCTTCTAATGGATGTTCAATTTGCCTAGAAAATCTCAAAACTAGCTATCACATAGAAGGATGGGTTGATCTATATGAAATTCTTTAGTGTGTAGATTTTTATCATGTCAAGTTTTTTGTTTGCACTTAGTTTCCTCTTGTGTGTAAGCTTCTCTATAGTGGTCTTCATCTATTCTATTTAGGTCTAATAGATTACTCCCTAAATATGTTTGATCTCCCATATGCACAATGATTGTGATCAGTAGGCTAGGTACAACATACTCTAAGGGCATTACTACTTCTAGACATAGACCAGTTGAAAGGGGGTAAACCCTAAGGCACATTTTTAATGCGTATGAAATGCCCATAAGAATGCAGGAAGTCTATCCTCCCAATCATATTTCTAAACATTACAGACTTTTATAAGGATCTTACCTAAGATTTTATTTGCAGCCTTCACTTAATCATTTGCCTAAGGGTGGTAGGTTATACTTTTATAATGTGATACAAGGAATTCATTAGTAAGTATTTTTATGGTTTTATTCATAAAATGTGTACCTTTATCACTTACCAACTTGATTCAACACCCAAACTTGGTGATTATGTTCTCATACAAGAACTTCATTGTATCCTTTACACCATAGCTAGTTATCACAACATATTCGACACATTTGATAAAATAGTCAGTCAAAGTGATTATACAACATGCATGACTACATTTACTGGGTGGATCGATAGGTCCAAAAAAATCAACCCTCTATTATTCAAATGGTTATTGTGTAAACATTTAATGGAGTGGCATTTCATCCTGATGGGGTTGGTTTTCCCATCCTTTGACATATATCACACTGTTGTGCGATTCATTATGCATCCTAAAATAAATAAGGCCACCATAGGCCAATTTTAAAAACTTTTCTTTTTTTAATATCTCCAACAAAGTGACTTCTAGTGATGTCTTGATGTGCTTCTTTAATTACTTGAGGTCGATCATGCTCGATTGCTACTATTCATAGTACTTCATCCTTACCTAAATAGTATAGGAATCCTTTGAGATACTAAAAGGAAGAGACATAGTAATAAACTATTTCTTTTCTTACTTTGTGTAGTATTCCATAAATGTCCCCTATTTCAAAAACTATGTGATATCTTCCAACTATTCAGGAATTTCAGACACCCATAATAAATGTGCATTAGTTGATTCATCAAGAATTTCTTCCAGCCCTTCACAATTTTGGAGTTGACATAAATGGTCTGGTCCAACATTCTCTTAACTAGGTTTGACATTAATGTAAAACTAAAACTTTAAAAAAATCATTAACCATCGAGATATATGACTTCCTAATAATGGTTTATTTACCAGGTAACACAGGGATTGATGATTGGTGAATAACTCAAATGTTGTAGCTAATAAGTAATGGTAAAATTTATACAGTGTGAATACTAATGTAATGGCTTCACACTCAGTGGTAGTATAATTATTTTTAGCCATAGATAGCTTCCAACTAGAAAAATGAGTGGGGTGATCCAAATCACCTCCTCCTAGCTATGCTAACATAGTGCCAATTATAATCCCTAATACATCCACATGTATGTGGAAGGACTTAATCTAATCTATAAAAATCAATATTAGGGTAGTTACCAACCTCTGATTTAAATCGATGAATGTTGCCTAGAATTCATTTGTTCAGATGAACCGTGTATCCTTCCTTAATAACTTCTCTAAAGTGGCAGATATTGTAACATACCCCTTAATAAACTTTTTGTAGTAACCTATATGTCCAAGGAAGTATCACACCTCATCACATATGTGGCTGGTGGCATTCTCATAATGACTATGATCTTGGCTAGATCTACTAAGATACCTTTGTTGTAGAATACATGACCTAAAAAATCCCAAAGGGTGTAAAAACCAAGCATCTTAGTTTGGAAAAATGATTTCAAAACAAAGAAAATACTACCCAATCATCTAACTAGACTTATAAGAAATCATGGATGAAATCCTTAAACACAGCTACAATATCCCTTGAGAAAACTGTAGGTGCATTTTCAGCCCAAATGGCATTAACTTATATGCAAAATAACCTCATTTTATTGCAAAGGTCATCTTAGCTCTGTCTTCTTCTGAGATTGGAATCTATTGGTACCTACTAAAACCATCAGTAAGGGAATACACCTTGTGACCTATGACCACTTCCAAAACTTCATCCATAAATGAGATAGGGAAAGGTCATTAATGTAAGCCTCATTTAAAATATGATAGTGGCCACAAACTCTTATCTCACTAGTCTTCTTTGGTTGAACCACCATAGGACTCACCTAGTCAAATTTTTCCATAATAAATATAATTCTAGCCTCTTGCATGTTGTCCAATTAAAATTTGACCATTAGCTTCATGTTTGGGTCTAAATGGTATGGTCTTTTCTTAATTGGTTGTGTAACCTCCTTTAGTTTAATGCACATCTCCCCTAGATATGGTTTCACACCATTGACTTCAGTGAACTTGGTCAAGAAAACATCTTCAATAATCTCATAAAATCTATAGTACTTTAGATATGTCTACTTGTGACCAATAGTCACCAATATGTGCCAATTTTGGAACATCCTCAGTTTCAATGTTCTCAATGTGCTCCTTCAAGGGTTCATGGTAAATATTACATTCTTCCTCAGGAATGGAATCAATCAGTAGCCATTCAACTTCCTTTTCTAGAATATTAAGATGACACAACCTTTCTTCTTTATATGATTCTATGACTGGACCTGGAAGTGTCTCAACTTATAATTATGGTTTGAATAATTCAATGAGAACCATATCCTCCTCCTCAACTGAATCTATTATTCACTCATCTTCATCTTGTATTTTATGACATGATTAAACAAAAACCTTTGCCTTGTCCTTATTTGATTTATATGCCTGCAAAGATTTATTTAAATTATAGGTTGCATCGCGAGAGGATGATGAATTAGTTCATCCATCTAAGTCTTTAATCCTCCCATGCCATAGAAAAACTCTTAGATTCTATAATGTCTTATGTGTCAGAGGGTTGTCATAATTGAAAATAAAGGTATGAATGAAATCACCCTGACCCTATGGCCAATGTCTTGTCTCCCTTATATGTTCATGGTGTATGTACCAATTAGTAGAAACGGTACCAAGAGTATAATGGGATATATGTACCCAATACTTTGGTGTGATAGCCTTCACAGTCCAAATCTAAATATATTGATAAATATGAAGCTCAGAGTAATATCCTTCATGAAATATTGGCCAATCCTTCCTTACTCCTTCTAGTAACTTTAACTGAGATAGAAGGATTGTGTAGGCTTCACCCCATTACATATGTGCCTCCTATGTATAGACCACTAGTTCGTAGCAATCCCCTTCAATGCATGTGTGAGGGCACTAACTCTCTAGTTGATGTCAGGCACATATTTTTGGAATCACATAATAAAATAGACAACATCCTTAGTGGTAAAGTAGTGTGGTAATTGATGTTCTATTGCAAAAACCATGCATAGAGGTCAAACCCCATGGTCACCCTTCATCCAATTGATAATGTGCATGTCAAAATCTCCACTTACCAAAGAAACCCTATCCCAAGGTATAATGCCTTCTCTTGTCGGTTCTATGTAATCTTGATCTATGTGACCAACTTGATATAAAAAATCTATGTCTGACTGAGTTGGTTACCTTATGGTCATGGAATGTACATTGAATACCAATAATGTTGGAATCTCCAGACATGATAACATAGACTTGAGAGGTAACTCCTCTAAACACAATGGTACCTTCAGTAGGCTTGTATGATTATAGAAGAAGTCACATTCAATGGCTCACAAGGATTGTCATCTATCTTTAGTTTTCACCTTCATCTAATTGTTCTCATTATAGGCATAGGGAGAGTCTATCTCTCTTGGGATACCATATGCCTTTTATCCATCCTTCTTTAAAGGAATCACTATAATATTGTCTCCCTGATGAGCTTCCAACTGGTTCCTTACTATATTAATGGTCATCTAACCATCATAGGCCCATTTTTTCCAATGAGTGCAAGATAGTTCATCTCATCCATATTCATATCTATGACTTCAAAGTCACCATGAAATCTTAGCTTTGTGACTTTGATCTCCATGTCCTCCAATCAACCAATTGGTTCAATGCACCCATAATCTACAAGACTTAATGTAATTGGGTTGTTACTTAGTACAGGTACGCCAATAACAATTGACATTGATCGACGACTCATATTAACAATGCTACCAAAATTAAACACTACTTTTGTACCTCATACCCTGTTATTTCAATATCCATTGTTTAATCAACATCCCACTATTTTTTAGTTTTTACATACCATATCATCCAATTTGCTCATTGTTGGCCCTTCTATGCACACTCTAGTAGATTATGGATCAAATTGGTGATGTTCTATGAGATGTCCTCACTTTGAAATGTACTAAGGAGCTTCATCAAGTTCATCAAGGTAGTGATAACACCATAATGTCAAATGGTGTGCACTATCTTTCCATATATTTACACATCTATGGCTGCAACATCATCTTCAATGGTTTCTCACTGTTGAATCATTTTCAAAATTTGCATTGCTTCACATGTCAACCCTTTCTCAGTGATGGGTTCCAAATACTTGTATGTTAATTCTTTACTGATCTCATGGTTCTATGGCAATTCTAAAAGGAGTAATCCATGATTTACATATTGTTGATGAGTGATGATTTTTAAGAATGCATTCTCTCAAGGCTGTGCAGTTACCATATTTACATTTATTATAGTCTTATCCTCTTACTACTTGGCCAACACCAAACAATCCTATCTATCATGTTGCTAAAAAAACTTATAATAGGTGCAGTAGGATTGATGTTGTAGATTCATAGGGTAATTTATTTGAACAAGGTTAAAAGTGCCACACAAATAGCATTGAATTAGGGGTCGAGGTCCATTTCCTCTACCTCCTTGTGGTCCTCCTCAGTAACCTCCCCTTGTTCCTCCATGGTATCCTCCTATATTCAATTGAAAAATCTAGTTACCAAACTATTGTGGTCTATAATTTGCAAAATTCTATTGAGGATTCCACCCTTGTGGTTGTTGGTTTCTCCCATATCTGCCATATTGAGTTTGAATTAGTTGCAATGCCTAGTTATCTGCGTTGGCTATGGGATCATAGAATTCCAAGAATTCTAATACTATGTAGGGGTTGTCTAGTTCTGAATAGTTAGATTCTAACTAGGTATGTCTATAGGTTGGTAAGTTGGTACTGTCAATGCCCAAGGTGCAACAACTGGATTAATGCCATACCTATTTGCTTCAAGGGTAATGATAGCCTACATTATCATATTTACTTTCTATGTAGATACATCAAAGACATTTTTGGTGATGTATTCTCTCAATTATTGCAATGCTCAACTCATAAATATGATAATATAATTCTATTCAAATAAATTCCTAAGATATTAACTAGAAAAGCTTTGTATTCATTTCATCATCTTTCTAGTGGATCATTGCCACATATCTTGAGTTAGAAGATACATTATTAATATAATACATTTAGAATAAGGGACCAATAGTAACATATGAGCATTTACCTTCTCTACATCAAAGAAAGCCAAAACCATTTACTAATTACTTTTTCCAATCTAAGACATGCATGCATGAATTGATCTATCGACTAACAGGTTTAAAAATGTAATGTAGGTTTTAGAGGACTTATTTTTCCCAAGGATAAATTTCTTTATCATACTTTTGAATCACTTAAATCTCTTTGCTTTGAGACTATTGCACATGAGAATGAGCTTAGATATATTCCAAATTAGGATCATGGAAATATAAATAGAGAAGTTAATCAAAAGGAAGTTACACATGACGTGTTCGGTAGTAATCAAAATATTAATAAAGATAAAGTAGCAATAAAGGTAATCAATAAGAAAGAGACATTAACAAAGATTACTTATAAGCCATCAAATCACATTAAGTCATCCTTTTAGAATAAAATTCAACCAATAAATTTTGATAGTTTTAATGATAAGCCAACTTTTATTACATAAACATTGCTCCATAGGAAATTGATTAGGTTAGCTCCTAATCACTATCCTCCTCCATATTTAGAATAGGTGAGGGCAATACCATTTTGAAATTATCAGCATATTAATGGGCATACAAATAATGTTTTTATGTATTGTGACAAAGATTGAACATCTTATAGATAAATGTGTTATTACATTTTAAAAATATATTAACATTTCTATACATTCAGTCTCTTCTTCTCCTTATACTTCACACTCCACATTGGTCAATCTTTCCTAGGACATTTGTATAAAGGAGTTAATAGTCATTTGTGCTCTGATATAAGGTGGAACTAGAATGGGAGTTATTATTGATAACAAGACACAATGCAATGCATGCATAATTAATTTCTAAGAGAAATAGGATACGATGAATGAGACTTACAAATTATGACTAAATATGAATATGCAATATGGGTATATGACTCTACCAATTAATATTGGGCTTAAGATAGTGAATACATTAATATTTGTACAACGCACTATTATATGAGGTAACACAATTTTGGTATAGTCGTGGTTGCAATAAATAAACACAAAATTACATAAAAATAATACAAAAATTATCATTCAATTTCCAATGTGGTTTACTTACATATCATTGAGATAGAACAAATATAAATAAAACACTTGTTAAGAAGATAGTTGCATCTTGTATTACATAGGAATGGATACCAAAGAAAAAACAATAAGATATAGATCAAATATTTGAACAAGTAATTAATATTTCACATAAATAACAAGTAAACAATATCAAGCAGGATTAACACAAGTACATAATCCAAATGTTAGTGTCGCGATTCCTAAGATTTTAGTACCATAAGTACATTAGTAAGATTTAATTTCATATTAAGATGAGTATAGTGCTCAATTCTTATATCCATTTGGTTGGTCAATTGATTCAATACTTATCAATTAAATTAATAATACATGTGTTGCACTAAAATTTTATAATATAAACATAGTACATCATTTTTGTATTTGATATGGCAAAAATCCTAGTTTTATGGGGACCAAGAACCAAAGTTAAAAGAAGTGTAGTAAAACATTATCAAGCCCCACGGGCTGAAGAACAAAAAGCAAAAACAACACTAGCAGCTAATGATCCATGAGGAAGGAAAAAAAAATAATCAACACAAAAAAACTAATCTAGGAGGGGGATCCCTCTGTAGATACCTTTGTGTCCTCCATCACCTTCTCCTATGTGACCTGCTTCTTCTTTGTGATTTTGGCCCTAGTTATTTTCTTGGGCCCTTCTGCATCTTGCTTAGGCAAGATCATTATGGGTCTCTTCCACATTTGCTCCTTCACAGAGGTCTTCTTGGTGGTGATTATTAGGAGGAGCTTATAGGAAGAAGTCTCCACCTTTGTGATGTGTTATTTCAAGGGGCATCCTTCAACCTTTGATATTTGGGTGAAAGATTGAATCATTTTGGCAACCTCCTTGTTCATGGCATAGTACATTATTACATTAAATTATTCCAAATAGTAAAAATAGTTAAATACTAATTACCATGCAATTACAGAATTATGATTCCAAATTAAATAATGATAAACTCATATCATATGCTTATATGAGACATCTATTACACATTTTCAATGGCACTATATATACATACATGTGTGTGTGTGTGTGTGTGTGTGTGTGTGTGTGTGTGTGTGTGTGTGTGTGTGTGTGTGTGTGTATACATATATGTGTGTGTGTATACATACATACATGTGTGTGTGTGTATGTATATATGTATATGTATGTATGTATATATATATATAGACATTTATATATGTGTGTGTATATGTATATGTGTGTGTGTATATATGTATGTATGTATATATGTATATATATGTATATATGTATATACATACATACATATATTTATATATATATATACATATACATATACATATACATACATATATATATACATATACATACATATATAGATATATATATATACATATACATACATATATATATACATATACATATACATACATATATATATAATTAAAGTGGCTCAATACATAAATTTACTTAATAATAGGGCCATGGCCACCATGACCCTCTACATCTATATCTTTGCCTTCATCTCTCAAAAGGGGGGTTCTCGATGAAGACAACTCACTATCATCTTATCTCAATTGAGACCATGACTAAGTCCACCTCTCTCAATACTCATATACAACTAATCTCACTTGAAGTGTCATGTGTCCATGATATAATCAGGCGTTCAATAAAATTTATCCTAAATCTAGAGCATGAATTAAAGGGGGCATCTAATGCTTCTCTATATCGACTCTCAACTCATCACACTCAAATGCAATTCTCATATATATGGTAGTAGTTAGTTCATCTCAATAAAATAGTGGGGCATGTGTATCTACTATATCTGTATCTTGATCTACAAGACCTCTAGGGACTTCATCATTAGGCACATGTCTAGTCAACACTCAAAGTGTAGCATCAATCCTCAACTCCTACAAAACAAGTCACATTATACATCACTAACAACAAATTATCAAATACATGAACAAATGTAACAAATTTATTTTCATACATATAATATTTTAGACCTATATCAATAGGAGGAACATTTTATTGAGTAGTTGGTTTTCCATCCCCACCATCTCCATCATTCAATGCTTCCACGACATCCTCTGCGCTAATAGGAAATAAGATAATCCATCTAGTGTATATCCACCAATGTCTATACTTATTTCTACACCTATAATCATCCACATTAGTTAACTCAATAATATGATCTACCTCATTTACTAGAATAGGTGTTAGATCCACTATACTAGGTTTACCCCTCTCACCCATACATCCACTAGCTTTAGATGAATGTGTCCACTCCCATGGCACTGGGGGAATGTCCAATATGGTACCAAATTTTTGAGTCATATGCTCATACTCAAAATGCTCATATACTCCATGCCACTAGTCATGAAACCAATAACGAATATTGATCCTACATAACTACATGTCATCCTCTTAATTTGTTTACCAAATGATGGACTTTGGTGTAAGATGATTAAGAATCCTATGAAACTCTATGATACTCCTTGTAATGCAAGAAATACTCACTACCTATGTAAAAATATGTAGGTAAACCCAGTCAATACATGGCATACATATGGGTCAAATCACTAAGATATGCTCTTAATCCCAATAATGAAATAGTATGACTGCCCCTAGTCCTCCATTATAGCCCTCTCTAGTAACCCTGTACAAATATTTGTCTAAGTGCATTAACATGGTATGCCCCCATGAATGCATTATCCATGGTTCTCAATATATTGAATAACAAAGTTCATCTTATATGATATGACCATGCCACTCCCATCTACAACTATAAAATATGCTAATAATATGCATATACATTTATACACTTGTAGAAATTTGGATAACACAATCTCATATAACAATATTTTCAAACCCCTAATAGTATAATGTTTTCCTCTAGCATGAAAATTCATATACTAATGAGCTCACCCTTTCAGGCCATGCCCATATGTATCATGTATAGCACCTGAGTGCTGACCATTAGTAATCTCATAATCCTCCAAACATCCTCTAATGTCACAATCATATTCCCTATGGGGAGCTAAAAAGTACATAATCCAACCACTCTAAAATTATAGTCACCATGTGCATTTCCTATGGAATTAGGTCTAAATAACCCACATGGGTTAAACTAGATTGATCTATAATAACTCTCTACATCACTTGGCAGTAATGCTTGCATAGTCTCCATCAATAGATTGTGTCTAAACTCATTGGCTCACATATCACCTTGTAATCACAAAGTACAATACACAATAATTTATTTGATAAATACTCAACAAAAAAATTAAAAATTATTATAAAAACATCACAATATTAAATATGCATATGCACTTATATAGTTAAGCCATTGAGCGAACATTCTTGTCACAAAGATTACAGTACCATAGAAAAAATCTAGGTTATGACAGAGCAGTTCCGCAAGAGTTAAAACACTTTCATCATAGGCTAGACATCTCTAACAAATAAATAAACTACTCTAAAATGCATATATTTTTTCAAAATTAAAAAAGGTAAAAAAATTAAAATAAGTAAAAAAATGGATTTTTGTGACATACAATTGTTGATGCCTCATTTATTTACAATGCAGCCTCTAATTGTTCGAATCATGTAGGAGTAGCATCTCATCCAAATATCATTGTGTTATTCAAAGATTAAAAATCAGTAAAAAATGAATTGCAAATTAATTTTCAATTTGAAATTCAACCTATTTATAACCAACCAATTTTCATGTTATATAGTAATAAATTCCAACTTTAATCTTAAAACTGATAAGATCCTTCCTGAAACAAATTAAAACTAGATTGAAAATATATAAAATTAATTTGGGAAATAAACATAAATTGAATGATTATTTTAAAAGAAATCAAAATTGCATTACAATTATTGTTAGCCTCATTGGTGGGGCAACCTCCATTGTATAAGCTCAATTCAATATAATTTGTGGATTACTTCTTATTAGTATAGACTCCTATTTATACTAATTTATCACTAACTACTACTCCCCATTAACATGGGATTACTATAATGGACACCAACCACCACTATGTAATGTTGAGTGGCCACTAACCCCCACTAGATCATGTTGAGTGGCCACCAACCCCCACTAAATGGTTAGGATGAAGGGTCCTAACATGCCACTAGATGATTAGGATGAAGGGTCCTAACAAAACACTAGATGGTTAGGACAAAGGGTCCTAACATGCCCTCCCACTTCATATATTTTACCCCAAAGTTGCATGTGAGGAAACTACTGATGGATTGAAGAAAAGGCTCCTAGGTAGAATCTTATTGTTGCATCCCATTCCATTATACAAAAACTTTAGTGATGACCCAATCATAGGTCTGATGAGAGCACTTGTCAATTATAACTTTAGGTTCTAAAATGAGAGATAGTTTTGCATCGAGCTCTGATATCACTATCTAGGTGGTGACATTCTATTGAAGGACATTATTTAAGTGAGAGACATGAAAAATGGGGTGCACACATGATTAAGGTGGAAGTTATAACTTGTAGGCAATAGGGTCAATCCACTATAGAATTTTATATGGCCCATAAAATTTAGGAGCTAGTTTTTGTTGATCTTTTATCTTAAAATATGATTGCTTATAAGATTATAGGTGAAGGAAAACCATATCTCCAAGTTGAAAGGACCAATCACAATAGTGATGGTCTCTTTGTTGCTTCATGCAATTTTGTGTCAAGTAGAGGTTATCCTTGAGGAGGCAAAGGATATTATTGCTTGCATTGAGGGTAGTATCAACAACCTACACCTGAGAGTTGTTTGGTATATATGAGAGATGATATGGTAGATTTTGACCATAAACAACTTCATATGGGGTCAACTTGGTGGCTGTGGAAGGAGGTGTTATACCACCATTCAATAAGAGGTAATCATTTTACCCATTGATGTTATTACTTCATGACAAAAAAATAGAAATAGGCCTCCAAACATTTATTGACAATTTATGTCTAACCATCAGTCTGTGGATGATATCCTGAACTCATTTTTAGATGTGTGTCGAGGCTATTGAAGAGTTCTTACCAAAAAAGACTTGTGAAGGTTGAGTCATGATTTGATACAATGGAGGTGCAGATGCTATAAAGCTATACATCCTAATTCCTCGCTAACCTAAATATTTGACTATTTATAGATAGATATGGTAGATACACATGATATTGGCTATATTTGTTGATCAAGCTTGAGATTATGCTATTTTGGGATATTAGTATGTTGCTTAATTAGATGATAATTCATGATTTCTTAGCATGAGTTGGTATATGTATGCACTTTCTGATCTGAGCAACATTTCAGGCGATAATTCGGGTGACAGTTCTACCCTAATTGGCGGTAAAACTTTTGGGAGCCATAACTTTTGCACCATAGCTCTGTTTGACTCCCCGTTTGAATTGTTGGAAAGATAAGAATGAGGGGAACACTGTGAGATGGCACTGAGCTCTAATTTATGGATTTTGGCCCCTAAAAACCTAATATATTTCCCCAAATTTCAATTTTAGCAGTGCAATATGAAAATAGTAAGTTTCTAAAAATAGTAATTCCTTGAATTTTGTATTGTTGTAAATCATGTAAGTCAAACCAATTAATGTCCCTTGAGATTGGTGACCTTCCACATCCTCCTCCCACCTTCAAAATGTGTATAAATGAAGATGTAACCTAAAATAGAAATCAGACATCTCTTCCCAGAGATAGGCATATGTTGTATCTGCAATTTTGAGTAATAAAACATCTCTTCTCAGAGATAACATTATTATTTGTGTGTTCTTGAAATATTCTTCAACCAAAACTTTTGAGTTTTGGATCAATTTCATTTTTAAGCATATTAATGAATTGTTATTGTTGCATCTTATTGATTTTAAATATCATGTGATATAGCCTAACTACCTATGTGTATGTGTGAAGTGGACGTAGGTGAATTCTTCCCTCAAGCACACTAGAGGGAGAGCATCATTAGAAAGGATGATCTAGATGGTGATATTGTTGGTCGACATAGCACTATCAAAACCCTACACACACCACTATAATTAGTCATATTAGAATGCATTTTAAAATAATTGTTTAAATTGCTTATTTCTATGGTTGCTTAAGTAGGTATGCAATAGGAATAAGAGTCCCTTATGTGGTTAGCCTAATAAGTTATTAATATTTTAGAGGCAAAAATTAATTAAAGTAAAATTAAAATTTGAGTTATTATTTGTTATTTTTCCTCTAAATTACCAAAATATGATTTGATGTTAAAATGGCTAAATATGAAAATAAAATTTCATAATTAAAATAAAAGGGAATTTTTTGCTTTAAAAACATTGAAATAGAAAAATAAAATAAAATCAAGAAAAGAATTAAAATAGCCTTAAATTAATAAAAAACAATAAAACAAAAAGAAAAAAGAAAAATATGGAAGAGAAAATTGGTATCTTTTGCTCTATTTAAGAAATGACATGAAAGAGATTTGACATAGCTTGGGTATTAGAGAAGAGAGAAGGAGGATTGAATCGTAGAAGGAAGAAGACAGAGGATCAATTAGCAAATTTAATGGTATGTATTGTATCAAAATTCGTTGCTATGTTAATGGTATAATTGTGCTAAATAGTAGATTCGAAAAGTAGAAAAACCATTGTTGAAAATAGGAATTAGGTCAAAAAGGTTTATCTTTATAAAATCTAGTTATGGATTTAAAAACCTTAGATCAATGATAGATCAATTATGGTTGGGATAATATGTTTTTCCCTCAGATTTCCATAGTTTTGGTTTGAGCTCAGGCTGCCAAACCACTTAACGAAAAAACTTGGTTAATAATCTGACTAGCATAGCAATAAACATGGGTTCTATTATAATGTATTGACCTTTCAAACCTACATGTAATTTGTAAAGTCAACTTTTTGAATATGTATAATCCATAGCATTGAACTTATTAAGAACTATGAACTCAATAAAATATATATTTTGCTTTTAAATCAATTTGTTCAGATCTTTCATTAATCACCTCATATTAAATTTACCATGTCAAACTTATAATGACTCAAATCCTTTTGAAAATTGTATATTATTTCAAAAAGCTCCGAACCTTATGAAAACACAACAAAACATTTGCATGGCATCAAACTTTATTAAGGAATTGAAACAACTAAAATCTGTATAGGCATCAAACTTGGTATAAATTTTTTGGAAGGCGTCGAACCTTTTATGAACCTGTATGTGAGTCATAAATGATCCAAATTTTTAGAAACTTGTATGCTCTTTATAAGGCATTGAGTTTTGTTTAAAATATACATGTGTCAAACTATTAGAGATTTAAATACCTAGCCAGATAAAATTCCAAGTCTAAATATCCTAAAGCGCTAAACTTCCATGTGACTTTTTATGGGCAGTATCTTAAATTTTGATTAGCGTAGAGATATCATTAATGTTGTTTCAATATCAAGTTATATTCTTTTATATTCTTTAAACTCATCCCAATAGAAACACTGCCACCATTCCTCTTATCTCAGCTATTTTAACTCAAGTAGAACTGCGTTCTACTTAAGTCAAGGATTTTAATGGACTAGAAAGCCCCTTTGCATTTTCAACAAACTTCAAATATGTGTTTATCTCCATGTCTAGACATATACATTATGTATTGAGACCATGTTTCTTGCTGAAAGTGTGCAT
>JARHVA010000052.1:7212500-7240000 GCA_037957365.1 Torreya grandis | reverse complement strand
ATTGACATTTCCATTGATAATTTCATTAACATTTATATTGACATTTCCATCGACATATTGACATTTTTGTTCATTTTTGGAAAAAAATTCATTTGACATTTCTATTCATTTTCGACAACAATTCCATTTGACATTTTTGCTTGTATCCATTACAATTACTTTGACATCAATGATAATTATTCCAATAATCTCCCCCTTTGTCATTGATGGCAATCCCCATGAATTAGTATATGAACTATCCCTTGATTTAGTTCTCTTCCTTTGCTCCCCATGTCTTCAATTCTCCCCCTTTAACATCAATGGCAAAGGGTTATACACCCTAATCCTCATGAGTTGATGCTTCCTCTCATAGTCACTAGATGAAAAAGATAGTATCTTCTTTTTTTGTCTTTGTTACAATCTTAAATCTCTTTTATAATACTTATTTTAATATTTTATTTTATTGTTCTTCTTCATAACATATTTCCAATGTGCACATCATATCTCTCTTTCTTCAACATGGTCCTTACTACCATTTATCCTTGTGATTTATGCTCCATCATGTCCTCCCTACCATTGTTCCTTGTGCCTTTTGCACAAGCATAAATTACTCCTTTTAATTATCTAGATGTTGCATCCACTTCCAAACTTACACAAATTCTCTTTTGAATTTGGTTTAGGCATCCTATTTATTTTTCTGGTCTATAAGATTAATTCCACATTTTCTTGCTATGTCTCCATACTTTTTTCAATTATAACATACATGTTTTAGAAATAAAGTAAATGAATTTCTACTTGAGAAACCATATAAATCTTTGTTTTCATTCCAATCATGCCTATTCCTCTCACATCCTTCACTTGTGCCATAGTTCCATGCATACTCTTTTTTTGCATGCCCATTCATCTTATCTACATTAGTGCATAATATTTCATGTATACACATAATATTTTCAAACTTTTATCACTTACTGACACTTTGTATCTTATAGGAGCTCGTCAAGTCTCAATCTCTCTAAGTGCACACCTTAAGGGGTGAACTAGAAAAGGGATGGGAAAACCATTGGTGCTTCATAAGATTATTGTTCCTTTTATCACTTTTCATATACACATTTATCTCCTAAAACCATTTACCCTAATCTTATTCTTATCTATTTTACCCATTCGAAACATTTGTCATGTTTTATCCTCCTTGATCTTTCCTTGATCCCCTTTCACCAGTTGATTGTACTATGTCAATTGGGTCAACCCTGTAAAAATTTTAGCCTTTGATTACTATACATGGTCAATAGGTTCAACCCTATATTGTTTATGGATAATTTTCACTTGGAGTTTTTTTAGGCCTTCAGCCGACCTAGCTTAGGACCTAGTGATTTACCTCTAAAAAATGTATAGGTTTGATTGGGTTAACCTTGTATAACCAACACATTCAAAATGATCTAGGGTAATATCCACCTATATATACACTTTCATTTCCAACCATTTGATAATAGATAATTGAATAAGAATAATTGTGAACAAACATCTTATTGACCATTATAATTGAGGAATAAAGCTTAGGGTTCCATACTTTTTTTGGAGTTATGGATCTTATCTTATGGATAAGTTTTTTGGATTCATAGATAGGCTATGTATCCTAGAGATGATTTTTATTTTTTATCCTTACATATCATAACAATCTCTTATAAAGCACCTTCGCCAAGGGAGAGATTGAGTCTTGATGGGTTCGTCTTCAAGGTAAGTATCCCTAACTTTATTTCTCCTTTGTAAGAGTAGATATATAATATAGTTATGCTTATCTTCCATGCATTAGTATTATATATACATTAACATGAGTATATGTCTTATATGTATGTTTATTTTAGTTTGTTTTATTTCTAACCGCCAATTTGTGTTACAAGCTTTGGTGTGCATTAGATTAGATTTACTTTCTTATTTATTAGATATAGAGTGAACATTAAACCTAGGACTCTTTTAGGGTTGCTACATGATTGTGTTAGACTGTAGGCTCTGGAACCCTTCCTATCATGGTGTATTGTGACAATTTATCCCCTAATTTGGTCTATTAGATCCCCATATTGGTCATGCTCTCACTTAACAAATATATTCCCAATCAAAAGTGTAGGTATGCTCTATCTTCTCTAAGCCAGTATTGATTTATAGACATTTCATAAATTCTAGTAAACCCAATGTAAACTAACCCTTACAATATTTTTTTACCTTATTTCATTCTTTCATCATTATTTTTATCATATATTTTCCATATTGGGTCGACTACATCGACTTAGCTCTGACTTATGTGCATAGGTTTTTAGGTACAAGCTACTAGATTGAACCTATTAACCCAATATAGGTTTTCAAAATTTTAGACATCCATTCCAAACTCCATGTTTAACCTAGTCAACCTTGTACATTTTCAAGCACTCAGCAACAGGTTTATAAAAATCTTGATCAACCTAGTTGACCTAGTTAGCAAAATTCACAAATATATATCAAGGTTCTTGAATATAAATATTCATTATATGCATCTATGATCCACCAAGACTCCTCTTTTTATATCTTTCTATTTCTTTATAGTCTTTTCTTTTACAATTTTAATTATTTAAAACTACCCTTGCATAGTCAACTAGATTGACTCTGCTGACCCAGTTTTGTGTTTTATGTGTTGTCTAGATAATTGGGTTGACTCTACTGACCCTATTCATTTTCAAACCTTTATTTTTTAGTATATGTTTGACCTTGTCTACCCTATTCTATATTTTTTACATACACTATTGACTATATTCACATTATACCTTGTTTTAAAGCTAGAATTAACCATATATGATAGTAATTAATTCACACTTTCACTTCTTGTTGCTTGCATGCTTAGAATAGATCACATAATCTAATTAGGGGGTTTTAATTTAACCATTTAGTTTCACTATTTTCTATTTTATGAACACATTACCAAATCAAAAATCTAAACAATAATTTTAACATTTGTCTACCTAAGGCCAACCTACTTAGATTTCATCATAAAGAGGGAATTCGACTTGATGTTTTGGTCAAGTATAAAGTGTGGTTAATGGTATATTTTGGATAATCACCCAACACCCTTATCACTATATTATGTGAAGTGATGGATTAAACCCCAATACCAAGCCTGTATCATTACTACTATAGATCCCTTTTAGCCCAAACTACTTGAAAACATCCTTAGATTGCTTTTTAGTTTCTTATAACTAAATTCTCATCACATTTAAAATAATATTCTAATAATCTAATAAAAAATTAGGTTGAACAATTAGTTATCTATTTACTTCCCAAGTTGACTACTTGCTCTTTGCTCAATTGTATTTTATATTGCAAAAAATTGTATTAGCCAATGTTGGTGCAAGGTTTTATGTTGTGTGCTTCAATTGGATTGGCCAACATTGATCCAATTGACTATTTTTTCTCTTATGTTATTTATTTTTAAATTACTTGAAAAAATTATCTTATTTTAGTTCACAACCTATTATAGGCTTCTTTATTTTCCCTATCTATTGTATTGATTGACCTAGTTGATGTTGTACCTTTTTCTAACCTCTATTCACTGTATTGGATTGACCCAATCAACTCTATATTATTTACAGACCCTATTTTCTCTTTTTCTAGCCTCTATTTACTATACTAGATTGACCTAATCAACCTTGTACTATTTGTAGACCCAATTGTGTGCTAGGTCAACCTAGTTGACCTTATACTATTTCTACCATTTTTGGTTTCCTTAATTTCTCATCTCTCTTTCTTTCCCTTCATCATGGATCTTTTTCTTGATGATAATATTGAGTTGTAGTCAATAGACATGATGAATTTTACCAACCCTTATAGGGTATCCCATAGACATAATAGGGATCCTCTCTTGGATGCTAGTAATGTTAATATTTCCACTCACACAATGAACTATGGGACCCCTCATAATAACTATTCACATCATAATATTCTTTTCTCATTGTAATACCAACCCTAATTAGATTATACCCATAAAATGCCCTTCTTTATCTCTAAATTTCCTCAACATTGAGGAAATGATATTCTACCATTTACAACTTATGATTAGTGGTTAATTTGAAGAGTCTCATTCACCTACTCCTATATTCTCAACTAGATTTTTGGGTACCACTTTCTTTGATTCTCATCCTCTTCCTTCGATTATGACCCCTTCTTATACCATGACCTCTTCTTCTCTAACTTCTTTCACCTTCATGCCTAGTATATCCACTAACATGGTAGGTTCTACATCTAGTGGGCCTCTCATAAGATTCACGATCCTTAATCCTTCCACTAGTGCATCATTTACTACCCAAGGTAATCATGATACTAGTACTTCTTATCAACCATCCACTAGTCCATATTTTTCTACACAATCAAATTTTACCAGTAGTGCCTCACATTCTCATAATTTCTCTCAAGATCTTATCAACACAATAGTGGTACCCAAGCCACTAATACTTCCTCTAATGCTTCTAATAATGATAATTAGACACATCAACTATTGTTAAAAATACTCAATCAAATGAATTCATTTCAATCTCATAACACAAATCAAATGATTAGAATACAAAACCACCTTCTCCATCTTCAATCTCATCCTTAACCAATGGCTTGGGGCACACATAACCAGAATGTTACCCCTCCTCCTCTTCAATATTCTCAAATTAATCTCATTCCTCAACCTCCTTTGGTCAACAAAAATATTAAGCATATCCAAAATGAACCTCTCACTACTCAAATTGATAACATTGATATAGAAGGTATCATACCTATCATTTCTTATAATGGGTCAACCAATCCCACCCTTCATCTTAAAACATTTATAAATATTTATAAATATTAGGTGAAATTAAAAACCTTTGTCACTACCAAAATATTAGCCAAAACTCTCAAAGGTGAAACCTTGGATTGGTACAACCAACTTAGAACTCATTTCATTACTAGTTTGGAGGATTTAGTGAAAATTGAACTAGTGAACTTCTCGAAAACACTCTAGACCACTTCATAAATTACAAACAACTTGAAAATGAAAATTAACAAGCCTTTGTTAAAAGGTGTAAAATGTTTTCAAATAAATGTGAATATAACATGGATGATGATAATCTTTTCCATCTCTTTACCAATACCATTTTTATTAAGCTTCAATATAGGGTTTGCACTCTTTCTCCACATACATTAGAGGAGGCTATTGACCAAGATAAAAAAAATATTTACTTATGCATAAATTTTAGCCACCCCAACCTTCTATGGGTCCTCATCTCTTACTTAAGAACATAAATTGTAATGTTACTAATGATGGTGTTACAGATTCTTATGACACCATTCACAATGTTCAAGCTACCATTCCTACCCCTTCATTAGAACCAACTCCCCCTTCTCAACAATATACCAATTCTCACTTATCTTCACCAATCAACATTAATATTCATAAACCTCTATCCTCAAATGAATTTTTTAAGCAGCTACCTAGGCCTCTTCCAAGAGAACTTAACCCTACCCATTTTATGAAATCCTAGTATGATCCTAACAAGTTTTGTTGGTTTCACACTAGTTGGGGTCATTCTCATGGGACCTATAGATAAATTCATAATTTAGATATGGAATTTATTCTTGGTACTAATTTTGATCATGATTCTATCATTTAAAAGTGTCAACGAACTTATGAAATTTATTTCAAGGATTATAAATCACATGATAAATCTCAAGCCTTAAACCAAGCCAATGCTCATTTGGATATCTACAAAGATCCTCTTCCTAATCATCAACCCATTCAAGACAATCAATACAAATCCACCCATTCCACAAATAATGTATAAAGTCTTGTTGAACCCACTTATAAAGATAATGTCATTTACATGACTAATATGTGAAGGGTGGTTGCTTTTATAGATTCAACCTATCTACACTCCTCCTACATATAAAACATATTCTGTTATCTAGGATTCTTATCCAAATAATTTAAATGAGTTGGGGCAAGATGACATTATTACTTTTGATGATTCAATTTCTGACTCTCCCTTGGATAAAACTTCCTTTTCTATTTCTACCACTCTTTCATCATCCTCTAACACTAATGATACTCAAATTTATATTAACACTTCTACCAATTCTCAAAATCAACCTAAATCAACTACTTCATCATTACAACATAATTTACAACCTTATTATACACCTTCTCCTTCTTACCAACATAAATTCCAATGTACTTTAGCTCCTCCTGACAAGTGTCATCTAACTCCTCATTTAACCAATATTCAATTGGTTTCTTATTAACCAGGGCCAGTGTCCAAAGCTAGCTGTAGTAAGGTATGGGATGGTAGATCTAGAAGTCTTGCTTATGGGGGTGCTTGCTGATCCTATTCTAACTTTGACTAAACTACTTGATTCAAGCTTTTGATGAAAAAAAAATCAAATTAATCCACTCTTTTGCTGAAAGTAAAAGATCACACTCCTATTTTACATTTGCAGGAAAAATAAATTCACACTCCTACTTACGAAAGGAAACTTACTTCACACTTCTACTATAAAAGAAAACATACTTTGCATAGAAAATAAATGAAATAAGAAAATGCTCTTTTTAAACTATGAATTTGTTTTGATATTTTTATAAATAAATGCATATAGTAACAAGATTCTAACTAATAAAATAGAACATAAATACCGTACACAGTTCTTGGTTCCAAGGAGAGTGGGCCCTTGCTCCTCTCGGACTCCGGAATAAAGCTTAATCAGTGCTAGAAACTTGAAGTATTAATTCATAGAAACAAAATAATTACAATCTGATTGAAAATTATATGCTTATCTAATTTTCAATCCTCTATTTTCTTCTTTTCTAAATCCTCTCTTCTTTTTTTCTTATAGTCAAAAGTCTTACACTTTATACTAATACAATCAACTCAAAATCAGATGCAAAGAGATAAGATTCTTTGGTCGATCCATTCTTCCAAAGATAGGAGATTGGATTCCCAAGAGATCCAATTATTCTGATGAAATAAATATCCTATCCTATAATAGTCCTAAAATCTAATTATATACAAGTTTATCAAAATTAAGTCCTTCAAAATAGTAGGTGGTTATTTTCCTTATTTGATTCCAACTAGAATGGTTCTTTCCTATCCTATCTGGTCTCCAACTTCCCGTTGTCCTTACAAGATTCTCGGTACTGACCCTATGGAGTCTATAGAAATAAGCCTATGGATTCCATAGAAATAAGCCTATAGAGTTCGTAGAAACAAGCCTACAGAGTCCATAAAAACAAGCCTATAGAGTCCGTAGAAACAAGCCTATAGAGTCTGTAGAAATAAGCCTGCAGAGTCTGTAGAAATAACCCTGAAGAGTTTGTAGTTCTGCTGGATGGAGATCAAAATGGAATGTTCACTATACATCACCTATGTCTTCTTTCTGAGCATTCTTCACACAAAAGATCACTAAAACATGCTATATATTAGACATTAATGACAAAGTAAAGATTCAGTCTTTGGTTTAATATAAACAAGACAAATATCTATTTTCCATGTAATAATTATCTAAGAATCTAAGATTTGTATAAGATAATATCCTTTGAGAGATGATTTGAAGGAAATAACATGTCAATTATGAGCAATATTTTGAGCTCATCATCTCCCCCAAACTTTACCTTTTGTAAGTCCCATTGTAAACATGTATTAGCATTCATAGCTCTAGCTTCTGCTTTCTACACTCTGACTCAAGTCATATTCATCAAAATCATCTATTATGTGGCTATCTAAATTTATAGTAAATCCCTGAAGTATTTGAATCATTTATTTCCATATACTGAATTGTTCTTTTGATTGTGGAGCCCAACTCTACCATCCTAGAATAGGTATTATCAGCAAAGGAGGTCTATATCTCATGCCAATCCATTTCTGTTCTCCCCCAGAGTTGATTACCTCTATTAAAATTTCTAGAATTTAGGATGCTCTCCTCATACTCAATCTTAATTTATTTGGGGACATGACTTCTTGCCTTTTAAGAGGCATTGAAAGTTGGTCCCATTTATTTACACTTGCAGTCACTACTGAATCAAAATTCTATCTTGAAAACAAATCAAAAGAAATAGTACAATCATATAGAGCCTATAAATAATATTTTTTAACCTCATCATTTAACAAAGCATAGTGAAAATTCTATTTAATCAATCTAGGAATAGGAAAGGCTGGTCTAACACATAATCATATAGTCTTAACATGATTTGTATAGTCCTCAAATCTACCTTTCCATGTTATCTGATTTTTGAATGTAGAATGTAATGCTCTCAGTTGAACTTCTCCTACATGAAGATTTATCAAAAACTTATTATGCTCATGATCTCCTAGAATCAAATCATGTAAATAAAATTCACAAAGCAAATCCTGCTGATTAGGTTCAACACTATAGAAAATTTCAAAAAATGTTGTTGGCTACAAAATTTTATAAAGAAGATGATAGGAGATCCGCAAAAGCTGCCATCTATAAAATTGTTGAAATAAAAATAGACTGTATGATGGAGAAGGACTCCTACATGCCAAAAGAGTTTTTCCTAATTTGCATGCATCCTAAAATTTTTATTTTGACTCTTAGACTTTAGCCTCTAATTCTTTCTTTTCATTTTCCAAGAGTTTGTTTGAAGAAGTTACATCTTTGTTTTTCTATTTAAGTACAAAATATTCTTCTTCAATTTGATGTAGTATTTGCAAGGGAGGAATACCTGAATCACTTGTTTAACAACCATGGTCAACAAATATTTTGGGGGGAGAAAGTGCAATAGTAGGTGCTTCAGAAGAATTCACCAAATTTTTCAATCTCTTATTTTCCTTCTTCAAACTTTCTACATATAGCCAAAGATCAATCTATTCATCTTCATGTTTTTTTATTATTTCCTTTAACTTGTGAATTTTTGCATCATGATTAGTAGATACTATATCTAATTTCTATACCAAAGATGAGTTGAGATGGTCCTTGTCTTGCAATTGACTGATCAAGTCAACAAAGTTAGCTATTTATTGTTGTTCAAGAGCTTGAGCTTGAGAAAACTACAAAGTTAGCTACATAATAGGATCATTTAGATTTGATGATTTGCCTTTCTCATTGGTACATATAGTTTTCCATTTATCCTTTACAGTTTTAATTGGAACAAATGGTTGTTCCACCATACCTAATTCTTCTACCGTGTGTGGCTCTTCCTCTGGATTTGTCTCCTCCAATATGATTGGAGAGTTCCTTTCAAAAGGAGTTTCTTCAATATTTATAGGTGCAGGAATATTTTGATGTATGAGGGAATGAGACACCATTCTAAGACTATCTAAAATATCTGTAACTTCTTGTTCATCTTCTTCTGTTAAAATGAGCCTTCTCCTTCTTTTGGTTACTCTTTGAGCTAAACTTGGTTGATTTTCCTTCTCAACCACCAAACCCTTGGTCTTCTTAGGTTCTGTAGCAACCTTCTGTCTCAATTTTCTTCTTCCTATCAAAGGAACTAGTTATACTACAGACTCATGAGGTTCTTGTGAAGACCTTGAAATTTTAAGATTTTAAGACCTTGTGATTCTTTTTGAAGAGGAAGAAGGGATTTCTGTGGAGATTATAGTCTGAGATTATTTTCTTGGTATTACATTCTCAGTTGATAGGGTAGGTGGAGATGAGTTCTCCTATGGTACATTTGGGGTTTCTTGTGCTATACTATTCTAAAATTCCTCCTAGACCTCTTGACCTTGCTGAAGGAAATGATGCTAGATAATAAGCTGAATAAGGCCATGATGCCTAAGAGCAGTAGTAGGGGTTGTAGACATAACTTGCAGAGCACCATAAAAGAAAGATGGGAGGTTAATTTTGTACTGAGGGTTTTGTCTCCCATGCTTAAGATATATTAACATTTTCATGGCATCTCCCCCTAAAAGACTATGTTGCCCTTCACAAATGATATATTTAAGTATCCACTTGGCTACTTTTTTCCAAGGTTCAAAAAGTGAATTCCTTTTAATCCCTTTTGATTTTCCCTTGGAATCTACTAGACATGAAGTTCTAGTCTATTTATTACCATCAAACTGACTAATTAAATCACTAAATGAAACTTTGCCTTTGGCTCTCATTCCTTCTTCTAGAAATTGTATAATTTGGCTTATGATTTGAGTTGTAACATGAATAACAATGCCTTTCACAATCAGAAATTCAGGGGTGAGATTGGTAATAAATTCACTTACCATTGTTTCATCAAAACCCTAGAGCTTTTCAATGAAAGATAGCCATCTATTGGCTCTGAACACTACTATGAAAGCTATCTTTATAAAACTTCACTGGATCCTTCAGCTCTGATCTTGTCTTCTATCCCATTTTTATGCAGAGTTACAATCAGCTCGATTCCTTTAACTTCAATTTAGGTTTAGACCAGTCTTTTGTTGAAGTTAGTAGGCAAAAGGTTTTGAGGATCAACTTCTATTGAAGTTCATATAATGAAATGGTTCATTTGAAATGTTATAGTTTCATGAGTTCATAGTGATGTGATACAGTTAGGCACTGCACATTTCTATAGATTGTACCAACCATTTGATCTCATCAATACAAGTCATGTGAAATGATGATTTGTCATATTTATGGTAATAATGATTCATTAATTCATTTTAAAACCCCTTTTTATGATGTCCCATCATTATGGTACTTGATGACTCAATTGATGATATCAAAGTTGCACACTTATCCATGTACCTTTGGTAGCTTTGTTGCATGCTTTTTCATCATGGCATGTGTCATTCCATCTTAGAAGATTTAAATCTAGGTCATCTTAGAAGAATAGGGTCTTAATCAAATCAAAGATAATTAGTTAACTAAACATAGAGAAATGAAATATATGTCTTACTTACTTTAACCTTTAACATTATCCTTTGCTCGCCATGTGTCCTGCATAAATAGGTTCGCATGGATTAGTTTACTGCATGGAGATGACCAATTATAGTGTCATGATTTATAAATTTTGGTTTTTTCTCTTTGGTCAGCCATAGCCCTTTTTATAATGCATAGCCAGCCAACAAGCTAGTTTTCTGGGCATGCATTGTCAATAGCGTCCCTAGGAGGATTTTCACTATTGATTTTTTTTACTGGAATATCAAGGATCATGTTCACTAGAAGAAGTAGATATTTCTAGAACAGCTACTTGATCCTTTAATTTTTGAATAAATTCATCTTTATTGAGAGGTTTTTGATAGAGCTTCAATCTATGTCCATTGACTAACAGAGCTCTTATGCTGGCATCAATAGGTATTAGCTTAACAGAACCATTTTCATAGACCTCTTCAATCTCATAAGGTCCCAACCATCTTGTTTTTAGTTTTCCTTTGAACTATTGAAATTTAGAATCAAACAACAGTGCCAAATCTCCTTTTTGAAACTTTCGTTGCTTGATTTGTGCATCATGCCAAACTTTTCATTGATGTTGTACCAGTTTAGTTCTTTGTAGTGCTTCCATCCTCTTTTCATCGAGTTGATTAAGTTGTAGGAGTCTTGCTTTTTGTATTTCTTCTAGATTAATTCCTATTTCTACAGCTATTTTCAAAGTTTGTAATTCAAATTCAACAGAGAATAAAGGTTTCTTACCATAAACCAATTCATAAGGTGAAAATCTAGTTGTTGTTTTCTAAGTAGTATTATAGGCCCAAACAGCTTCTGGTACCTTATCTGCCCAATCCTTTCTACTAGAATTAACAACCTTGGTTAAAATGGTTTCTAGTTCTCTGTTGGTGACTTCAACTTGTCTATTTGCTTGTGGATGGTATGGAGATATTTATTTGTACTGAGTTTGATACACTTGCATAAAATGCTTTATCATGTTTAACATGAATGGTGGTCTTTGATCTAAGACTATCTCTCTTGGAGCACCAAATCATTACATGATTTTGAAATATAAGAAATCAGCTACCATCTCCTCTCTTACATGAGTTAATGCTTCCACTTCTCCCCACTTGGTCACGTAGTCTTTACAAACTAGAGGATATTATTTTCCTCTGGAAGGAGGATCCACTGGACCAATAAAATCAATTCCCCATTTATCAAATGGTTCTAAAACCAATTGAGGATGAGGGTGCAAGGGCATCTCTATTGAAAGAGTAAGTTGTCCAATTCACTGACAAGCATCACAGTGTCTGACATATCTTTTTACTTGATGATGAAGATGAGGCCAATAATATCCTGCTTCCAAGATTTTATGTATGGTTCTTTGAGTTGAGTAATGGCCTCCTCTTGGTTCATCATGACAAGCTCTGATGATATCATAAGCTTCATAATTTGTCACACACTTGTGAAACACATGATCAGGTCCAAGTTTAAATAACATTCCATTAATCCATTTAAAAGAAGAACTTTATTTGTTTAACTATTTTTTTTTCTTTTTGTGAAAAGTACAGAGGAAACTTCCTTGTGGTGAGGTAATTGGCTATATCAGCAAACCATGGAGATTGTACTGAAAGAGAAAATAATTATTCATTTGGAAAGTTATCTTCCACTAGATTTTCTTCACCTGTAGTGTTCATTTCTTGACAAAGAAATCAGCAACCATATTAGACTTTCCTAGTTTGTCTATAATAGTAACATCAAATTCTTGTAAGAGCAATAGCCATCTAATAAACCTACCTCCCATAATTGGTTTGTTGGTAATATTTCTAATAGCAGAATGGTCTGTATAGACAAATACCTTGTAGCCTATTATGTAGTGTCTAAATTTGTTCATTGCATAAATTACAGCTAAGAATTCCTTCTCAATTATGGTGTAATTTCTTTCAATAGATGTCATGTTTTTGCTAATATAATATATAGCATACATGTTACCCTCTTCATCTTTTTGTCTAAGAACTGCTCCTAGTGTTGTATTAGAAGAATATGTGTATATATGGAATGGCTTAGTCCAATCTGGTCCTCTTAATACTGGAGCAGTAAAAAATTTAGCTTTGATGGTTTCAAAGGCTTGCTTGCGACTATCACTCCATTCGAATGTATTGTCTTTTGTAAACAAGGAAAACATAGGGGTAGCTATCTGGCTAAATTTATCTATAAAGCATTTGTAGTAACCAACATGTCCTAAAAAAATTTTAACTTCAATTTGTGTTTGTAGAATGGGCAAGTTGGAAATTATTTCAACTTTCTTTGGATCTACCCGAATGCCTTTTGTAGAAATATGGTGTCCCAAGACTATTCCTTCATCCATCATCAACAAACATTTCTCATTGCTCAAAGATAATTGATGTTCCTCACATCTGATCAATACTATTTCCAAGTTGGTAAGAGCTTATTCAAAAGTTTCACCATAAATAATGAAATCATCCATATATACCTCAACACAATCATTTTTAAGGTCAGAGAAGATTACCAGAACTACTCTTTGGAAGGTTGATGGAGCATTACAGAGTCCAAATGGAAGTACTCAGTAAGCAAAAGTTCCCCAAGGGTAGGTAAATCTGATTTTATCTTGATCTTCAGCTATTACCATTATCTAGTTATACCCACTGAACCCATCCAAGAAAGAAAAATATTTCTTTCCTGCCAAGTTATCAAGAACTTGATCAATAAAAGGTAAAGGAAAGTAATCTCTTAATGTTGCCTTGTTCAGTTCTTAATAATCCACACATACTCTTAACTTTCCATTTTCTTGGGCATAATTACCAGAGGTGACACCCACTGGCTAACTGAGATGGGGTAAATAAATCCAACTTCCAACAACTTTTGGATTTCTGCTTTGACTATTTCCTTTAATGCTAGGTTTATTATTCTTTATGGTTGTGTGACCAATTTGATAGATTCTATGTAAATGTGATGAGTGCATATGCTAGGGTGAATTCCTTTCATGTTGATATAATCCCAAGCAAAAGCCTTGGTATGTATTTCTAATACTTTAAAGATTTGATCTTCCTCTTCATTTGTTAACCAACTATTGATGTTCAAAATTTTTCTAGGTAATACCATTATTGGTTTTGTACCTGGGTAGTTGGATTCTATTTGCTTAAACTCAATGATTAATGAGTTTAGAGGACATGGATGAGGAAGTAACTTATGAAACATAATTACATTATCGACAAACTCTTTTCCAAGAGGAGTCAGTCTTGCTAAAGAATAATGAAATGCATCTAAGAAATGAGTTTTCTATTGTTCTACCAATTTCCACACACTTTCCTAAATCATTCTATGATCAAATGATGATGTACTAACAGAAGTAGAAGTGGAGGTTTCATAATTTTCTATCTGACCCAAGAATCCTAAACTAAGTCAGTCCATAGCTTTCGGACTGGCAGAGTTTGTAGTTTCTAGACTGGCATAGTCTGTAGTTTTTGGACTGGCAGAGTCCATAGTTTTTGGACTGGCAGAGTTTGTAGATTCTGGGTCTATGTCTCCATTCAATTCTTCCAAGTGTTTCTTGATTGTGATCATGGCTAAGGAGGAAATGTTGTTTAATGTGTTATTTGACTCATCCACCCAAAGTTCTTGTATGCAATTTTTTGATGGTTTTGCAGGAGGATACAAAGAGATGCATTTAGATTTTAACCCATTAGAAATGTTCATGTCTCCTGACCTAAAATTAATCAATGCTGCTACAGTAGCCAACCATGGTCTACCTAGGATTATAAGATATCCTAGATTGTTTGTTTTGGGTTACAAGACCATGAAATCTACTAGATATTCCCAAGATTCTATTAATACTTCAACATTTTCTATAGTTCCCTCTAGTTTTGTTACCAACTAGTCCACCATTTGAAGAATGGTAGTTGTAGGTTGCATTTTAATAAGAGATAATGCATGGAGATTATTAGTTGTTATGACATTGATTGTTGCTCCCAAATCTACCAAGACATTAGGAATTTCTTTTCCTCTGATTGTGACTATGATCACTAGGCTTACGGGATCTGCATATTTTGGAACTAATATTTTTCCTGCTAATAAATCAGTAACTTTTCCATCAACATGAATGGTTCTAGAATATTTTACCTTCCTCTCAAGTGTCTTAATATAGATGTTTTTAGTGATCTTATTTAAATTCAGGTACATCCATAATAGCTTGTAAAAGAGGTACCTCAATATTGATCTTTTGCAACTCATGGACCAAGTTTGAGTCTAATTTGATATCAGTTTCTCTTAATCTTTCAAGAAAATGAACTATTGGTGTAGTAGTGTTTCCTTTGTTTTCTTTAGGGCTCATTTTGATTTCAGCATCTCTAGTGCTTAATTGAGATGATTCTATCTTTTTATTTTCATTAGGTATCTCAAAAATGAGTACTAGAGGTTTTTATATAGTTTTTATTGATCTCAAATGTATGTTTGAGCACTCAATAGCTCCCACATTGATTGTTTCTTCCTATTCATTAACATAAACAGGTGCTAGTTTTTTATTCTTCATATTTTCTATTGGTTGTGTAGGCATTAAGGGTTTATTAATTTGTCCTTGTTGATAAATAACTAGGGGTGGCATAATGGTTTGTTATTGAATTGGTCTTCTTGGTTGGGTGAATTGTGACTATGGATTCCATTGCTGATTCCATTATTGATATGGCTGTGGCATCTAATGCTGCTATGGTACCCATTATTGTTGTGGATATGGCACCATCCATGGAGGTGTTGGCATCCATTCTTGTCCTACCCATGGATTTTGAATTGATGGAATTTGGGGTTGATTCCAAAATGGTGAAGGGACTAAAACATTCCATGGTGCCATCCATGGATTAACTATATTTCTTACACTAAACTGTCCTTGAGCCTGGTTTTGTGGAGAAAAGTTGTCTCTGAATATAATTTACTTCTTCAGTGGACTAGACTTGTGTTTTTATTTGATTCTTTAAAATAGGTACAAGGGTGCAATATTTGGTATCATGATTTGTTGCATCACAAATCCCACATGATGAAATATTAGTTCTATCTAGAGGGCAGTCTCTAAGGGTGTGTTTTTATCTACACTTAGGATAGTAAATTGCTAAAGGCTCTGTTACATTTGCCTTAGCCTGAAGGTCATCCAAAGTACTGTTTAGTGTAACTAGAATATCTATTTTGAGATTAGCAAATTCTTCCATTAAATTACCCACTTCATTATATTTCCCCAACTTTCCTTTCCTAATTCCAAGTTTTGTTTGAGAGTAATTGGTACAAAGCTCAGAAATCTGTTCAAAATCCAACTTATTTATGTCTCCTCCGCCCATCAAATTTAAGGCATCTCTAGTGTCTTCATCTAATCCTTTCAAGAAAACCAATTTTTTAATGTCTTCAATGAGTGGATAATTGCTTCTTTTATGAGTGAACATAAATCTATCCAAATAATCCTCTAAATATTCATCCTCATTTTGTTTGATTTTGAAGAAATCCTCCTTTCTTTCTTGCACTCGGCGGTAATCTTGGTATTTGTTCAAGAGATCTATTCCCATGTCATCCCATGTTCTAATAGAATTACTAGGTAAACTCATGAACCATCTCATAACTACATCTTTAAGTGTAGAGGGAAATAGTTTTAATTTCTAGCTATCAATTGTGTAATCATAGGTTTGACATAGAACTTTAAACTCAAACAAGAATTGATCAGGATCTTCTATAGATCATCCCCAAAAATTTGGTAGATTAGCTGGTGAAATATTTTTCATGGGAGTTTGATCATTATGATATGCAAAAATAGGAAATGAGAAAGTCCTTCTTGGTTGTGCAAATTGTTGATTTTTTTGGAGATCCATTTCTTCTTCTGATGATATTTCAAAACTAGGATGATCTTCCCACTGAATGTTTGTGGTCTCAGTTATAGGTTGTTCCAAATTTTTAGAATTTTCTTTAGTTATAGATCTCTGAAATACTTCTTCTAAGTCTTTGGCAATTTCTAAATAATGTCTTCCTGTAAGATATTGATCTTGAGGAATTTGTCTTATGGGACTTGCGTGTGGCAATGCCCTGGTTCCTATCCTAGTTTTAGAAGATTCTTGCAAATAGGTTTCACTTGTATCTTCTAGTTCACTACTCAGAGATGTTGAAGGGGTGTCCACTTCTGTTCTTGGTGGAAACTTTGGAATAAATCATCCTTTAGAATCTCTAGGGTGGTACATCAATTTATTAATTGTTTTTGTTTTATGATTTTTACAATTATTTTTGTTTTTTATTATAGATAAATAATTATTACTTTACTAACACCTTATGTTCCCAAAAAATGGCACCAAAAATGATGAGTGTCATCTAACTCCTCATTTAACCAATATTTAATTGGTGTCTTATCAACTAGGGCCAGCATCCAAAGCTATCTGCAGTAAGGTATGGGATGGTAGATCTAGGAGTCTTTCTTATGGGGGTGCTTGCTGATCCTATTCTAACTTTGACTAAACTACTTGATTCATGCTTTTGCTAAAAAAGAAATAAATCAAATCAATCCACTCTTTTGCTGAAATTAAAAGATCACACTCCTATTTTATGTTTGTAGGGAAAATAAATTCACACTCCTACTTACGAAAGGAAATTTGCTTCACACTTCTGCTATAAAAGAAAAGATACTTTGCATAGAAAATAAATGAAATAAGAAAATGATCTTTTTAAACTATGAATTTGTTTTTATAATTTTATAAATAAATGCAAATAGTAACAATATTTTAACTAATAAAATAGAACATAAATACTGTACACAGTTCCTGGTTCCAAGGAGAGTGGGCCCTTGCTCCTCTCAGACTCAGGAACAAGGCTTAATCAGTGCTAGAAACTTGAAGTATTAATTCATAGAAATGAAATAATTACAATCTGATTTAAAATTGTATGCTTATCTAATTCTCAATCCTCTATTTTCTTCTTTTCTAAATCCTCTCTTCTTTTTTTCTTATAGTCAAAAGTCTTACACTTTATACTAATACAATCAACTCAAAATAGGATGAAAAGAAATAGGATTCTTTGGTCAATCCATTCTTCCAAAGATAGGAGATTGGATTCCCAAGAGATCCAATTATTATGATGAAATAAATATCCTATCTTATAATAGTTCTAAAATTTGATTATATACAAGTTTATCAAAAGCAAGTCCTTAAAAATAATAGGCAATTATTTTCCTTATTTGATTCCAGTTAGAATGGTTCTTTCATATCCTATCTGGTCTCCAACTTCCCGTTGTCCTTACAGGATTCTCGGTACTAACCCTGTGGAGTCTGTAGAAATGAGCCTATGGAGTCCATAAAAATAAGCCTACAGAGTCCATAGAAACAATCCTATAAAGTCCATAGAAACAACCCTGTAGAGTCTGTAGAAATAAGCCTACAAAGTCTGTAGAAATAAGCCTACAGATTCCATAGAAATAAGCCTACAGAGTCCGTAGTTCTACTCGATGGAAATCAAAATGGAATGTTCACTGTACATCACATGTGTCTTCTTCCTAAGCATTCTTCACACAAAATATCACTAAAATATGCTATATATTAGACATTAATGACAAAGTAAAGATTTAGTCTTTGGTTTAATATAAACAAGACAAATATCTATTTTCCATGTAATAGCTATCTAAGAATCTAAGATTTGTATAAGATAATATCCTTTGAGAGATGATTTGAAGGAAATAAAATGTCAATGATGAGGCATATTTTGAGCTCATCACCTCCTTCTGAGGACCTCCTTAATCATTATGCACCTATATCTAACAGCCTTATTATGGGTTATGATGAGTGGGATCCCATTGCGAAACTCACTAATCTCCCATCCCAAAATTCATTCCTTGAGCTTATGAGGACTTATCCACATCATAAAAACCATATTATGAAACTATTATTTTAGATGAATGTCCCTCATCCTTCCCTAGTAGGATGAGAGGTATCCTTATCTACATCTAAGGATAGTAGTTACAATAATGTGAAGATACATCTATCAACATTGATTAAACTATGGACACTTCTCTTTCCTTAAAATTTCCTATAGTGTCTATGATTCTTGATGAGATTCTACTTCATGCACATGATCCTCCTTTATTTATTAGTGTTAAAATAGGCAATATCCAAGTTAAGTGGGCGTTGATTAATGATCATTTTGGAACCTACATTACCTCTCTCAACTTTAAGACCCTTGAATATTCATAATGTAATCTAAAGTCTACACACAACACCTACCAAGGATATGATAGAAGGAAAATTCCTCTTATACATGGTGTGTGTCTTCCCATTATTGTTCCACCTATCACCATTCATGTTAAGGTGATGATATTTAAATTTCCCCTTTCTTATAACATCTTACTTGGTAGGTCGTAGACTCACTGTATGAGAGTTGTTGCTTATTTCACCTACCAATGCATTAAATTCCCTCATAACAGAGCCATTTATAGGATTCAAGGTGACACTAACCCTTTTAATTTTGAACAATTTGAAAACTGTGGTGTCTCCAAGATTCTTACTCTTGAACCTTTGCCTAGAGTTCCATTCCGTGAGTCTCAATATCTTAATTTTCCTATTAATTTAAATTGAGGTTACAATGGGCATCCTAAACTCATTGGGAACATTCCTCCTAACCTATTAAATTATAATGATGATGAACTTGATGAGATTAACTTAAAGATTAAAACTTCTAATCTCTCACCTCACTTCATCTCATAGCTTCCTACTTACTTGTAGCCTCATTATTATAAGTCTCCTTGCGATGATATTCCCATAGTCTTGACTAAGACTTGACATTATTTCACCATACTTCCTAAGATGACAAGGTCATCCCTACTTGTGTCATTGATCTTCACACCCTGAATTATGATGATTGTTATTTCTTAGATGATCCATTTTTAGGTGGTTTTATCCAAGCTTGTATGCTGAGATTGTTTGTTATCATTCTTCCTTATTTGAGTCTTTTCTCATATCTTCCTATCTTCCTTCATTTACAGTTCCTAATTTCAGTATTTTTCCTCTTTATCATAGGGTAGATATGGTACCAACACCTCTAATTTCTAAGGAGCCTCATAGCAGTATGCTCTTAGATCATGTTATGACTAGGCCTTACTATTTTTCTAGGTACCTTGATCACTAGAGTTGGTTTACTTTTGAGATTAGTTTGACCCTCATTATAACTTATGTATATCACATTCCATTAATAGAGCCCTTATCAGACCCCATTCCTACTCCCACTATAGTTGAGCCCATTCTTGATCCTCTTATAGTTAAGCTTATTCTCAATCTTACTATTACTAAGCCTACCCCTATTTATCATCCCATTGCTCCTTTTATGGATAATAGTTCCATTCCTCCTCCATCACCACCTTCCCTTTGTGATGGTTTGCTTCCTTTACCTCAGATGGCTTTGTTGTCCACCAAATGGGTTGATGAGTATTATTTAGATTTTTCCACTCTTGTTACACCTCCTTCTATGAGTACTTATCTTAAGACCACTCACAAGTGTATTTGTTTCTTCCATGGGACAGATAATCATTCTTCTACACATTATCACAAGTTGTGATAGTATATTGATACTTTGTGTCCTTCCTCTCCTTCCTTAGAAAAAACCATGCCTCCCCCAAAGGTTCTACCTGAATATATACCTAAGTATGGTGAAGTGTATTGTTTATGGCACCAATGTGGCACCCATCACACCAATCATTACCATATCCTTCAACAATCCCTTAAAGATCACCTTATAGCTATTTTTAGATCTTCTTCTATTCCTCCCATAGGTCATTCTTGTAAGAAGTCTCCTCATTCTTCTCCCATGGATCCACCTCCAGTGGTTCCATCCCCTCTTATGGTGCCTTCATCACCTTATGTGTTTCCATTCATGATTCCTTCACCTATGAACCTTCCCTCACCTATGGATCCATTTCCACTTATGAGTCCTTCACCCATGGATCCTTCTTTACCGGTGATTCTTGCATCTCTTGTAGAGCCCACTCCCATGCATTCTCATAAAACACCCCTTGCCTAATTTACCTCCTTATCATGATTCATCAAGTATTCCTAATTTTTCAATTGAGGATATTAGAAGAGAAGTATTTTTCCAATTTTCATTGAAGATTGATGAGACATTAGTAGCAGTTCATGTCCAGCTTCATAGAGATTTATTTGATGTCTTGGATAATGTGTGTGGGAAGATTTATCAATATTTATGAGCACATGTATGGTGCCTTTACATTTACATTTTGATTGGATGTGTGCTCTAATTTTATTTTCATCTCTCTATTATATCATTTGATACTATGTCAAATTCATATTTTTTATATACAGTGATCTTACCTTTTGTACTATGTCTTGCTTATATTGCCATTTATATTTGTATATGATTGTATTTATTTATCAGTCTTCTCTTTATTTCTTAAGTTTTTATTAAAAATCTCTTCTTGTGTCTTCATTATTGTTTTCTTTCTTACTCTATTTTTCACATATAATTATCATTGTGACTTGCTTATACAAATCCTATTCCCTTTAGTCCTTGTCTTCTATTACCATGTGATCAATTAGAAAACAATGCATCTCATTATATTTTCCTTATACCAATCCACCTATGGATTTATTTTTCCCCTTTATTTCATTTTTGTAAACTAAGCATATACATGGTTGAGACTTGAAATCACATGCTAGTTCATTGTTAAGCCTAAGTATTCTAGTCAATCTTTGTCTTTGGTTACTTAGTTTCATTTAGCCTTAGCCTAAAGTTAATTCATGTGTATCACTACAACTATCATGATTGGTCATTCCAAATATATATGGAGGAATCTTAAAAATCCATAAAACTATTCAAAATCCAAATCATTTAAATAAAGGCAAAAATATTCTTAAAAGTTAAATCACACTAAAAGACATGATTCAAAGAACATATCCTTCTTATAGTCAAATATCACTTTTTCTTGTACCAATCCAACTTCATGATTTGATCTTAGTATCATGCTTATATGCTTACAAAGATTTGTGTTTATAGTGAATAAGTTTTCTTTATAAATTGATGGTCACTAGTCACTTAGTGTCTTCTCATGTCCTTAGTATGCCTCTTGTCTCCTAAGGTCTTCGCATAAGATGCCTAAGTCTTGATCTTTACATTCCCTTTTTCATTCCTTATATCCCTTATATTTCTTCTTGAGAAACATTGATTTGTCTATTGATCACTCCCCTTGGGATTTCATTTGTGAGTTGAAATATAAGACCACAGATTAGACCCAACATTCCTCACAAATTGCCACCTTTTTCCTTCCTATTACCCACATCTTTTGTTACCCGATGTCCTAGTTTTCCCACCCCAATGGTTTTCTATTTGTGAGTTGTAGTATAAGACCATAGATAGAACTTGACATTCCTCACAAAATTTTCCAATAATACAAATCATAAACATAATTAGATGTGTCAAATATGAGATAATATGTGGTTGATTATGAAGTTACATGTTATTGACATGCTTCTCAGCTTTATTTAGTGTGTTTTATGCTTACTTGATTTCTCTTTTACTCTTATTTTCTAAGTGCATGTAAGAATACAACCATTTCTTGAATTTTTTATACTTCACAGCTTAAATTAGTGTGATAAATTTAAGACAAATCTTTTACCAATTTTGTTTTTCTCTTATGCTTCCCAATGTGATTTAGTATAATTGATTGTATTTTAATACCATTTGTGCCCTTTTGCATACCTTTCATTTTATTTCATTGTTTTCATACTTTCCAATGTGATTTATTATGATTTTACTTGTTTTAATTTGGTACAAAAATATTTTACTTTAGTTTATAAAAAAATTACTTTTTACCATCTTGTTTTACCATCCCTTGGTTCATTATACTTACTCATTTTTTGTTATTTTGCATTTCCTAACTTGAAATACTGTGTAGTACATCTTTGATTGATTATATTTTTCCAAGTCCTTTTTGCCTATTTCTTTTTAACCATGTATGTGCTCTACATAATTCTAGAAAAGAAACCACATCTCATATATTTCCTATAGCATATACAACAACAACTAAATACGTGTGCTAGGAATAAATATATCCAAGGAATCCACAACTACAAATATAATGATGACACCATACACAATAAACATCAATATGCCAAAATGATATATATATATATATATATATATATATATATATATATATATATATATAGACACACACACACACACACACACACACACACACACACACACACACACACACACACACACACACACACACACACACACACACACACACACACACACATACATGTGTGTGTACACAATAAACATCAATATGCCAAAATGATATATATATATATATATATATATATATATAGACACACACACACACACACACACACACACACATATACATGTGTGTGTGTACACACACACACACACACACACACACACACATACATATACATGTGTGTGTGTGTGTGTGTGTGTGTAAGTTTTTGATACAACAAGTAAAACCATATACAATGCTCTAACTCTACAAATGGGCTCCATCCTATCTATCTCATGGCCTAGCCACACTGCCTATCAAGGCCTTATTCTGACTCCTCAAAAGAGTATGTTATAAAGAGGTCATCTAAGATCTCAATCCCTCTACATGTCCCTATAGATACGCTACCTACATTTTTTCCTACACCAACTAGGTCAAGGTTACTATATATGCCTATGCCATCTATGTGACTATAGCTAGATGTGCAACTCTCTTCCATACCATTGCCTACCATACCCATATATCACCTAAACCTATCTCTGTTAGTGGTTACATCTTCTCTATTTATGCTCATATCTACCTTGCAACCTCCCATATTAATTTGAACCAACTCACCTAAGCTAGGGTAGATGGTATACTAGGGTCCTTTAATACAATAGGGTCATATGGCTATAGAGTCTCATCTAAGACATCATGGAGTGTTCCCCTCACAAAGGACCCCCATCTCTCCTCCTTATGCTTATCTACATCTACAAAATAACACCTAGATAGATATTAGATCACTGTTATATCTCATAATATCTATCTATCTCTAGTCTCTATTTTAAAATAAAAACTTAAGTAATAATTTAATCATCTTTATTACCTATTTGTGTCTCAAACACTATGGTCTCACCATCCATATGACTGCCTAACATAATCTCTCCATATACATGGCCTCCTAACACCTTTTTTATAAGTCACATCCTTAGCTCCAATCCAACTATCATGGACTGCATCCACCTTATCCTATGTTGTAGTGGCCTCTCTATCATCTAGCTCTCCTTTGGCTCACCTTTTGGGTCATCATGGATGGTAATAGTCTCCACTCTCTCGTCCTCATCCTAGCCCCATCAACATCATGTCCTCGATGCTAACTACTCATCTCACTATAGATTTGGTAGTGGTATCTCTAGTTCTACTACCTCCACACCCCTCTCCTCTTGCTTTACTCCCTATCATACTTGCCCAGTCCATGGTCACTCATGATGTGGTCTGAGCATTAACCTTATCACTAGTGGCCCTAGTCCCCTTCTCCCCCATGGTTCTCTTACATGTTAAACCCACTAAATGGGCATCAATATAAATGACATTGGATGAGGTAAGCCCATCTATCTTGGTACCCATATCATCAAACATGGCTATTTTTACCAAGTGTAGTGTCTAACCACCTTTATCCTCGCTCTAGCTAGTGCAAATTATCTCAGCTCAACCATGTAGTCACTATGTGCCAATATGGTTGCCATAATGTTTGCATGTCTCACTATCTATAACACTAACATGTGGGGTATGGCCCATGTTAGTTAGTTTTCTTTTCATCTTCGTACTTGAGGTAACCTATCATTAATCACATGAGGTAACCTAGATGATTGATACATAAGAAACCTCTCATATATCCAAGCCACCAGTAATATGATCAGTCATATAAACTTCTAACCTCTGATCAACACCTTATACATATCATGTATGAACTAGACCTAAATGAAATAACTAAGATCATATAGTACTCCCTCCTCTGTGATCAACCTACTCAAGGATACCATGAATAATGGTACCTTGTCATCTAACTTGTGACATAGTACTCATTGTGTTACAAGCCCTATCACAATTTTTTGGATATCTAGAATCTTTAATGTATATACATCAAATATGTAGACTCTTATACCCACCAATATCATCTCTAAGCCTATATACCACATGTCTAAGGCTCTCTTCTCCTCCATGATGTTTGGTATGCCTGGAGTCATTGGTGCTCCTACTATCAGTAGCCTTAGGATGGTATGTACATCCTCTTAAGTGACAGCTAAATCTACCACATCTCATTTAAAGGTGTTAATCATTCATTCCTATCATCTTAAGAACATGACTAATAGATCAATACAAAAGGGAATCCTACACATATTGGCTATCACTTCTAGGCCTATAGATAGTAGTCTATCTCTATCTCCTTTCATCATATGCTCCAATATATATAATATCCATGACATGTCTACCAATTGATAGAATTAGGGTCATCCCTACAATCATGAAAGAATAAAAGATGTATTAGATCTTCCATGTCATGTATAATCATAATACATTCTTTTTACAATTACAATAAAAAACAAGCTTAAACTACTTTAAATTTATTTATTTTTAGCCTACTTGGTCCTTTTTGCCCTTGATCATTTCAAGCCATTCTAGACTTCTCTTAACCTTTTGCATGCATTTTTTTACTATTTGGGTTCTTTGGTCAAACTAGTTTGACTAAAATTTCCATATTTTTTACTTGGTTGACTTAAAAATCTAATTCAACCATCTTTTTTCCCCCTCCTTAGTACTATGTTGTCATTCTAAATGTTTTGAATCAATTGGCAAATTGTACTAGGTTAGCATTCTACAAAACATATAGGATCAACACATACCTACTAGGTTGATAGTGTGGATTTTTCTCCTTTTCAACCTACTAGGTCAACTGGGTTGACCTAGTTGTTTTTCACTATTGACCCCTTGTATTTTCCTTAAAAAGTGCCTTTTTGTAGTTTTCTCTCTAATTCCTTGAAACCCATTTCATGTCCTAGTTTTTCCTACCTATAAAATCTAATGTGGCTTCATTTGGACATATATAAATTCTAAACAATATTTTTTTCTAAAAATACACTTAATTCACTAAAATAATCTAAAATTGGCTTAACATTCATAGTTGCATACCTGTAGTGCACTTGTTGTTGCTCCTGGAGCTCTCCCTCATCTAGCTTGTTGTCTCCTCAACATCCTAGCTTATTTGGTCTCCAGAGATCTTTTTCTCTCCTTTAAAATTCAAAATAACCAAATAACTTCTCTTTCCCCCTATTTAAAAACACTTTTTTAAATATAAATTCTTCAATTATTTTTAGGTAGATCCCGTATTTTGTTTATATCTTTGTTTCTACTCATACATTTTTAAAATCATAAAATGCATTGGATTCATGATGACATAGAGAATGTTTTACACTATTATATGCCTATTTTACCAAAATTTTGACATTTGGCTATTTTTTTCACTAACTTTTACAAGTTTTCCTAGTATTCTTTACATTGGATGCCTTCACTTTATCTTACAATCTACTTATCTATCTATAGCACTAAGGTAAGTAAAGGTATGAATTTTTCAATTTTATCCTTTTATTTATCTTATTGACTTCTTACTATACTTTACTTAGCATCAACATTATGTGTTATCATGTTTTATCCTAAATCACCATCCCATGTTGCACTTATATGACACTTGATAAGCTTTGAGTGGGGCATATATATACACATAATATTTTCAAAATTTTACCAATTATTGACACTTTGTATCTTACAGGAACTCATTGAGTCTCAATCTCTCTGAGCATACACCTTAATGGGTGTACTAAAAAGGGATAGGTAGACCATTGTGCTTCGTAATATTGTTGTCCCTTTTTCTATTGATCATATACACACTTGTCTCCTAAAACCATTTACCCTAAGCTTATTATTCTTTGTTGTACCCATTCCAAACATTTTTCATGCTTTATCCTCATTTCTCTCTTCTTTGTTGTACCCATTCCAAACATTTTTCATGCTTTATCTTCATTTCTCTTGCCTTGATCCCCTTTCACCAGTGGACTATACTAGGTCTACTAGGTTGAACCTCTACACTTTTCAAACTCTAATTATTGTACAGGCTCGACCTTATACTATTTAGGAATATTTTTCACTTGGAGTTTCATTAGCCCTTTAGCTGACCTAGCTTGGGTCCTAATGATTTACCTCTCAAAAATATATAGGGTCGACTGGGTCAACCCTATATTACTAACATTTTCAAAAGGAATTAGGGAAATATCCACCTATATATACAAGTTCATTTCCAACCATTTGAGAATATAAAAGCAAATAATAATAAGTGTGAATGAACATCTACTTATTGACCATTATACTTGAGTAATAAAACTTAGGGTTCCATACTTTCTTTGGAGATACAGATCTTGTCTTATAAAGAAGTCTTTTAAATGCATAGATATATTGTGTAGCCTAGAGATGATTTGTCTTTGTTATCTTTACATACCAAAACAATATCTTGTGAATCACCTTGGACAAGGGAGAGATTGAGGCTCGACGGGTTCATTTTCAAAGGTAAGTATTTCTAACTTTATTTCTCCTTTGTAAGAGTAGACAGATA
>JARHVA010000052.1:7100000-7207500 GCA_037957365.1 Torreya grandis | reverse complement strand
TTGTACCATATTGTTTTACATAGATTTTATTTTTATAAATGTTGTGCTCTACATGTTCCTTCCTCCAAATATTTAGTTTGTCAAAATTTCAAAATTCATAAACATTTATAAAGGAAAAAAATACAAATATTTCTTTGTCTTTCATAATACATACATCATACCTATCTACATACACTACATAGTTTGCACATCCATGTTTTCACACTTGATTTTCATGGTATAAATTTATTTAATTGAAAGGTGAGATAATATAGCTAAATGTGATTATGATTACATTTTTATCTCTCTCATGGGGGGAAATTTATTACTTTTTATATGGTTACAAAAAAAAATCATTTTAAACAATCAAATTTTCTATATAGATTTACCTTTACACATATCATTTTTCTTACTGATTACTTACATAAAGTATGCATATATTAATTATATACATGGATATAGTAATGATATCATCACTATATGTAAAGGGAAATACAAATAATCTATAAATCAATCATATCTCAAAGAATATAAATCCTACTTACACTTCTAATTATTGATACATTAGATATTCTGGGTCACAATCAAGATGGATCCGTTATACCTAACCAAGGGATCTCTTACCATAATAATATCACTAAGGAGGGTTTCAAAGCCTCCAGTCAAGCAAAACTATATAATAAACCTAAATAGGTCTTATGTTTTCATATTCACTAAACTAATGAAAAGTAAATTAAAGTCTAATTTAGTTCTCACCAAATCTTGTGGCACAAAGTAGGGGAAATAAACATTAAAAGTAAACATGCATAGAAGACATACTCATGTCAATGTCTATGGATTCCTATTACATGGGAGAGAAGTAAAAATGTATATATATATATATATATATATATATATATATATATATATACTCTTATAAAGGAGGAATAAATTTAGGAATAATTACCTTTGAATATGAACCTATCAAGCCTTAATATCTCCCTTGGCCAAGGTGATTCACAAGAGGTTGTTTTGGTATGTAAGGATGATAAGGATAAATCAACTCTAGGTTACACAACCTATCAATGCATCTATAATGCTTCTCCACAAGACAATATCTGTATCTCCAAATAAAGTATGAGAACCTAAGATATGATCCTCAATTATAATTTTGGATAAGTAGATGTACAATTTATATCTCTTCTTTAATAAATGACAAAAAGAATGCGTTTATATAGCTAGATCTAACCCAAGTCCTTTATAAAAATTTAATTGATAGATTCAGGCCAATCAACTCTATATCACTATTAATAAAAATAAATTAGGTCCTACTCTAGGTTAGCCAAGATTTGACCTAGACCCTAAATTAGTTTTTTTAATTAGAGTACAAGGTCGATGGGGCCACCATTATATCATAAACCATCAAAAAGGAGTTTAGGCTAGGGAAGTGATAATGGAGGTGGAAAATTACTAAAGGAGGATAAAAAGTAGGAGGCAAAGCTTATGGGAATTTAATAGGAGATGGTTGTGTATGTATCAAGTCGTAGTATAGGGATAAAAATAATGTGAAGCACTAATGGTCTTCTCACCCCTTTTCCAATTCACCCCTGAAGGCATGCACTCAGAGAGATTGAGACTCGACAGGTTCCTGCAAGAGAAAAAGCATCAATAATTGATAAATTTCGAAAATATTATGTATATATAATCACCATACTCAAATATATGACTATGATTTAGGCCTATTTATTGAGAATGATTAGAATATTATATTTTCTAGACTTCACATGTCACTTGACTTCTATTTGTATTGACATTATTCGTGCCACTTTATTCATGTTGCTTCTAATGTTTTTTGGCTTTAAACATTTAAATGTTGAGCCTATTCTTAAAACTTACACTATTATTCTTGATGATGATCTCATCCTTATAGGTCATTTTTTCATAGCATGCATTGAGCTATGATGGAAGCCATTGGTGCTTTGAATTCTCCATATCTCATTTCTTTTACTCTATAATCCTTTCTACTTTTATTTATTGTACAACCCCATGCTTTATTGTGTTACTTTATATCATATTATACATATATAACTAAAAAATAAAAAAAACATGTTATTATACACAATCATATCTATTTGCCTATGGGTAAGTCATACCCAAAGATTATTTCTATTCACACACACACACACACACACACACACACACACACACACACACACACACACACACACACACACACACACACACACACACACACACACACACACGCACGCACGCACGCACACACGCACGCACGCACGCACGCACACACACACGCACACGCACGCACGCACGCATGCACACACGCACACACACACGCACGTACACACACGCATGCATGCACATACACACACACACATGCACATGCACGCACACACACATACCTTTGCCTTTGGTGTAATTTTATTGTCACCAACTTCTTATTGACATATTATGATTTTATTTTAGCATGAATTTATAATTATTTTCCCATGCAGACATGAAACCCATATTTTTTTATCTTGTTTTTTATATTGATTATTCATGTATGACTTTATCATGCCATATTACTTGCATGCCTTGCCTTATTGCATTAGTTATAGCTTTCACGTCCTTAGCATAGTTTACATACTAGAATATTTTATTGTCATACACATTATTCACTTGAATATATCTTCCATAATGGTGTAAATGACACATATATTCCTATTGGGACCTTTTACCCATGAATTTATATTATATACATTGACACTACATATTTTAAGCTTAAAACTCTATGATTTACCCACTATATTGGCATATGATTTTTATCATTTATATTTCTATCTTTATTTGAGCATTGTCACAATGGGGGGTAAGAGGTATTCCCCATATACATTAATATGTTTAACTTACTATTAAATTTCTATTTGGACTTGTTTCATAGTTGAGTATATCATATATTAGGACATTTTCATTTTTTCATACACTTAAGGACCTATATTACATATTTAGCTTGCACATTACATGGGACATGATACTCATTACAATATTCATACAAATTATCATGCACAATGTATACATATATGATATTTTACCCATATTGGTGTATAAAAATATAAACATTTGTAAACTTCAAGCATTTAAAAACATTGGCAAAGTTCAAAAATTAAAAAAAAAAATTGTTAAAATTAAAAAATAGAAACAAATTGTCTTATACGTGTTACATGTTTAACTATGCTTTATGTTTTCATTATACATGTATTTAACATGATTTTCATGGTATTGTATTATATGATTTTTATAAAAAAATCACATATTACATAAATGTTGGATTTAACACTATACACCCACATCTTGAAGGGGTCAATGTCATAGACTTGTTCTAGCTTGGGGGCATTTCCATTTCAGAGAATTCATGCACACTAATATCTATATTTGCTTGTCTTTTATCATAATGACATATACTAATACATATAATTATAGTATCTTATACATATATTATCAAATTAATATTATACATTGTGATTGCTACATTGTTACACTATTACAATCTTTGTTTTTACGTAAATGTTTATTTGCATATACATGTGTGTTCTTATTTATGCATCCTTGTTCATAGATGATCCTCTTGTCATCTTGTATTGTGTGATTCAAGTCTTGGTGTGTATTATCACTAAATTTTGTGTGGTCACTAACATTGTGTGATCCTAACTTGAGTACATTGTATTACTATACTATTATTCTATCCATGATGTATACCATGTTTATTCTAGTATACATGTGTGATTCCTAAGTTTCTATGGTTTACACCATGCTTTTATGGGGGCATGCTACTTGTACATGTTATAATTTAATTATGTATCATATATATGTACTTTATTTTGATATTTGGGGGAATCATACAATGTAGTGGTGTATTTGGTATGATAAGATCTTTCCAAAGCTAACTTATACTATACATGAGTCTATGTAGCATAATTAGATGTGAAATTAACCTTTAGAATGTGAATTTTTTTTTTAAACATTAAAATTTTAATAAATGTAAAATTTCATATGTTTATAAGATTGTAACACACTATAAATTTTATTTTTACTAACATATGACCTATGTAAAAACATTAATGTTGTGAAAATATCAAATTTCATATGTTTCTAGGATTGTAACATGTTTAAGCTAATTTTTTATTTTTAACATATGAAGTATTTAATATTTTATTTTGAAATAATTTATTGTACCATAGGTTATTCATCCCTCACATAAAAAAGAGGTGAATATATCATGGTATTTACAAAACCAAAATATTAAAAAGGCAAATTGTTAGAGTGGAAAATTTATCTTCTTCCTTGATAAAAAAGAGGATTATTTTTCTAAAGATTCCTAGAGAAGTGTTGGCTATGTTTCAACATATATTTAAAGTCTTGTTGGTGAAACATTTATGGAGATATAAATTAGGTGTATTTGTTCCTATGATATCTTTTTAAACTCATGTTGGAAAATTTTCAAAAAATAAAAGATATCTTGATAATTTGAGTACTTGTAGTATTTAAAACTTTTCCAAGTAGATCAACTATACTATGTGGATGGAAGTTAAACTTGAGTGTGCATCAAAAACCATTCATACTTATCTAGTGATTGAAGGTGTGTGTTTCAATTATTTAATTTTATACTTTGGTGCACACATGTATTTCACTTACATGCCCACATTAAAGTGGGGGCATTATATAGATACTTAAATTTGACACAAGACCCTTATTACTAATTTACCTTATTTAGAAAACTTATATATTGAGTCCTATTTATAGGACTAATCTAGCACCAAAATAGCTCTATACTTAGTGTTGACAATTTTGACCCCAAAAATCAAATTTCAAACCTTATTATTCGAAACTTACATAATCATGCCTTTTGTCTAAGTCTCAGGAATTAGTCTTTGCAATTTTCTCAAAAGGGTCATCTTCAATAAATCTGAAGGAATTGGGATTTTCCAAAATTTTGAAGGAACTGACATTTTCAAAAATCCTAAAAGGCCTTTTCAACTTTTCCAAAGAAGGGACCAGTTCAAAATTTTGGAAAGGCATCTCCAAAAGTTTTAAAGGTACAATTCTTTTGGAAAAAGGAATCATTCAAGAATTCCAAAGGGTTCTTTTTCCTTCAAAAAATACAATTTCAAAAAGTCTAAAGGGAAAAGTCTCAGACAAATTATCTATTGAAATTGAAGAAAGCAAAAAATCTGAAGGATATCTTTCTGAAGGAATTGTTTTAGACATTTTGTTTGAAACAAATTTTTTGAAGGACACTTACAAATTTTTTGAAGGGAACTTTTTTTGGTAGAGGACCATTTCAAATTTTTTGAAGGGCACTTTTTTTGGTAGAGGACCATTCCAATTTTTTTGAAAGGTACTTTTCGCAAGAAATGGTCCTTGTTAAAAGTATGAAAGATCCTTTACAACTTTTTTTAAGGGTTATTTTCCTTCAAAAAAGTCCTTTACAACTTTTTTGAAGGGCAAGAGGACCATTCCATTTTTTCTGAAGGGATACTTTCAATTTTGATGAAGGTTCATTTCAATTATTCCAAAGGACCATTTTAAAATTCTAAAGGACAATTTATAAAATTTCAAGGATGGACAATTCCTTTAGAGAATTTGTCCAAAGGAATTATCCATTGCAAAAAAAACTCAAAGACCTAATTTCCTTCAGAATTTTTGTCTGAAGGAATTATTTGAGGTGAAAGAGACAAAAAATCCACAAGAAAAGGTCCTTGCCAAAAATCTTGAAGGACATTTTAAATAATGTTGAAGAGGTATTTACATGAATTCCTTCAGATAAATTGTTTGAAGGAAAAGTGCATAAAGATAAAATCTTTGGACAAATTATTTGAAGGGAAAGTTTGAACGAAAAAAAGAAATAATTCTTTCAATAAAATTGCTTGAAAGAAATAAAATTCCAAGAGTGAAGCCACTAACATTTTGTCTAAAGAAAAAGTTGAAAGAAAGAAAAGCTGAGAGGAGGACTTTATAAAGACCCTGAACAAAAAGCCCACAATAATTAGACAAAATAGAGAAGGGTAAAGGAAATATAAAATTACCTAGTGCAAATTTGAAGGACCAATTAGTCAAGGACAAGTGGCATAAGTGCATTCAACTAGTGTAATTTCAATAGCCAATCAGAAAAAGACAATGAGGACTTCCCCTTTTGACTATGATGACATGATCTACAGCTCACATTCAGAGCATGTAAAGGGGCCCAATCAAGATTAGACTATATTAAGGAGCATGCTAAGTTTTTAATGTAATAATTAAATTATTCAGACTTAGAAAAGACATGCAGCTACCTTTAGGCATGACTCTCTCAATTCCAAAAGGAAGACTTGAATGCATGAAGGGCTTGAAGAGTTTAATGTTGGATGGTTTCTCTAGGAGAGTTTAACATATAATTTCATGTATGTACTCTTATCTATCTTATTAATCAAATCCTTTTCAAACACTTCCAACTCAGCTTCAAGTGGAGCTTTCTCTTTGAAGATTGGCATAGCATGATGCATGAAGAGAATTAAATTACCAAAGATCCATGCATATTTGAAGAATTTAATATTTATTCTAAATAAGGATTATGAAATGGGCTCACCATCATTTTCAATGCCAAAGAACTTTTCATGCAAGGCATAAGACAAAATATATTATTTGAAGGCTTGGTTATCTTGGCATAGCTAGAGTTGGACTTGAGGTGATGTGGGAGTTGATTTCCTCTTCTATTTAGTGCCAATCTCTTGGATTTTGTATGCTTCTTCTATATAAGTTGGATTTTTTAGCCATTTTAAGGATCCATCTTTTGGCAAGACCAAAATCTACCAAAATTTGAATTGTGTAACCTTTTTTAAATAAATAGGACTATTTTTAGATTCCAAGGTGCTAGTATAGTGTATTTATGTCAGTGATTTTTATATGTGATAAAATTTTCTTCCTTATAAAGTCTTAATTCTTACCTAGTAGTATAGTTGATCAGATTATGCAGGTCATGTTTTGTGTTTGACATTTTTTGGCTGAGTTCAAAGTGGATATAAGTGGTTGGGTAGTGCCTTGAATCAAGATTATTCCATCATTTCCCTCAATCTTTGATCATTATATAAAAACCTTTTCATGAAATACTTATGCATAAGAGTCAATTGGAGTTAAAAGTTTGATCTTTTTATTATCTAATCAATGTTTTAAAGAGCTCAAATTGAGTGGATGAACCAAAATATAAGTGTATCACCATCATTAGATGGGTTTCCTTTTAATTTTCTTTCTTACCTTTTTCCTAGAAATTTATAGCATAAAGTAGAGATCTTAATTGATAAACCAAAGGGAGATAGCCCTTAGAATCTAGAGATTCAATCCACTAATTAGAACACCCACAACCTAGGGTTGTTTACATGTTTTAGTAGACTGTGAAGGCCTAAAACTACCTTCACCAGGGTATGAGTATGTTTGACAATAGTTTTTGGCATGCCTAGTGGGATATCTAAGAAATTATTTTCATATCTAAAGAAGTTTTATCGTAGTATAAGATATTCATCATCACCAACATCTAATTATAGAGCTCATAGCATCATTCAAGCAATTATTTCATGATAAAGGTTACCACATGGTCATCAAGTAAAGTTATTCCTTTTGAATTTATATCATATAAGAGATCAAGGTTTAGGAGGGTAAATCCATATCCTCAAAAGAAATATTTGTCTCCTAGTTATCCTATTGTTCTAAGCACTACAATCCCCAATATCCAAATGGCTATAAAAAACTAGGTGTTTGTTCTATTTAATAGATGTAGCCCACTAAATCTAGCCTAGTTTGATGACATTCATGTGTCTAATCTCAAAAGTATCCCATTATTTTTAGGAGAAAATAAAACAACCCCTATTGAACACATCTAAAATGTAGCTAATCTTTGTTCAGTCCATAATGTTGTTCAAGATAATGTTTCTATTAGTTTTCTTGTTGTTTACTTCAAAGGAAAAACATTGCAGTGGTATAGAAACCTCCCACTAAACTCCATTTCTACCTGGGATGAATTGGGTGCATCCTTAGTCAAGTAATTTGAAGACAAATCTAATCACCTCTCTTTGGTTAAATAGTTAACTACCATAATGAGAGCTCCTCATGAGTTCATGTTTGATTTTAATCTCATATCCCAAAAGATATGGACTAGGATACCTATGTTAATTAGGCCATCTCTTGAATATGCATTTCTATATTATTTAAAATCCCTTAACTCTGACATTAGTGTGATGATATAATCAATGGGTGGTACTACTTTGGTAGATGCTTACGAGGTTGTAATAAGGGTAGAGAAAGTTTGATACAAGTTGGTAAGCTTTCTCTAAGACCTCTAATACATATATTTCCATAAATAAAGTGTATAATAGGCCCTCAAATGACTCAGATCCTATCCTTAGTTCCTATTCCATCACCTCAAACTCAATCTATAGCCCGTATTAGTCAAGCCAGTGAGATAAAAGAGTTAAAAATATTGTTACAATCCTTTGGGAATGAAATAGTGTAACCCAAGAGACAAAAATATTAGACTAATAAGCCCTATCAACAATTATATCAAACCACTTATCATCCCTTCAAAGATCAAAGGCCTCCTTATCAAGGTTTTAGAGAGAATATACCACCTTATAAAATACAATGAGCCATAACTCCAACTAAGCCATATGCTTCCCTTGATCTTAATGTTCCCTCCAATTCAAATGCCATTTTTCCCACCCCACTTCAAAATAACTTGATGTAGGATTTAGATTGGCAGTCCTCAAATCTTAATGATGCTCAAAACCAGGCCTTGGTATCACAAAACATCACTATGCCATATATGACACAAGAAGAGTTTTCTTTTCAAGGAGGTCAATACCAAGATACAAGTTTGGCATATTAAAGAGAGATTAAACAAGTTCAAGGGCATCTTAATGCCATTAATGTAAATTTTTAAGTGGATGATCATGTTGCTTTTACTCAGGGTGTTGAAACTAACAGTACAAATGGTCAAGTTGTAGATGTAACTAGAGATAAAATAAGAGCCATTGATGAACTGCATGAGGTGAAAAATGTTTCAATTACTCCTAATTTTGTTTCTAATAGTATAAAATAACAACTTTTTCCCCCTAAAACACAAAAAAAATAGAATATAGAGGTTAGTAAAGTTCATCGAATACCTGTAGTTCATGAGTAGCTAGTTCTTTAGAAAGTGCAACCTAAGGTTGTGGATCTTAGTTCAGTATAGTGGATTACATGAAGAAGTATAATATAAAAATTATCATGTGGGATTCTCTTTCCATTCTAGGATAAAAATATATGCTCATCCAAGATCTTTCAACTCTCAAATTGTCTCCAAAACTGGTTTACAAAGGAGTTGCCTTAACTAATTTGGATCAACCAACTAATAAAAAAGTATAGCAAGTAAATAATATGGAAAAGGTCGATATAATTGAGGTAAAAACATATAAAACTCCTCCTTTCTACCTTTTTTTGATAGTAGGTGATACTTTGGTTCATAAATGTATGGTGGATAGTGGAACTAGTAGTATAGTCATATCTAAATAGATTGTAGATAAACTCGACCATGTTTATAAGCCAAAAACTAAGGGGATATTCCAACTAGATGGTTCATCAAAAAATATGGTAGGCATCATAAAATATCTAAATTTACATTACATGCTTGTCCCAATGTTACTATTCATCATGATGTTGTTGTGGTAGACTTGTCTCCTTACTTTTTTATGTGCCTTTCAAGGGACTTCACCTCAAAGATTGGGGGATATTTGTCAGCTAGTTGGAATTATTTGTTATTCATAACTAGGTATGTTACCAAGGTAATGATTTATTTTTAACCTATTACATGTTTCCATATGGATCCATATATGCCAAGTTTTTAAACACTAACTATATCATCTCAGACGATGTGCTAGAAACTAGTGAAGTAGAAAATGGATCACCTTTGGATGGAGTTCCAAATTTGTTTTTTTATGAGTGGGTTTCTACTTTTCATGAGCATGATCCTTATAATATGATTGAATAAGAAGGATTTGGTGTGTATTGCCTTCATGAGAATGATGTACAATTCTAGCCATGGTTAAGGATGATGAAGCTAGTGAAGGTTTGTGGCAATTATACTTTGATGGATCAAAGAATAAACATGGTACTAGGGATATAATTATGTTGTTTTCTTCAACAAATCAAAGGTATTTATCTTGTATTATGTTTTAGTTTAGTTTTTCAAATAATGTTTCAGAGTATGAGGCACTAGTTCATAGTTTACAATGGGCTAAGAAGATGAAAGTCAATTCTTTGCAATTGGTTAGTGATAGTGAGATTGTAGTCCACCAAGTAATAGGTTTGAATGCATGTAAAAATTTGTTTCTTAAATCTTAAAAGCATATAATATGGGACTTTAATATTTTCAAGCTTTCAAAATTTAGGCAATACCAAGAGGTAAAAATAAACATGCAGATAGGTTGGCTACCATTGGGTCACAATCTAGTATCCCAAATGATATAAAAATTGAAAAAATTCAGTCATATATAAAGGTGGTTCTAAGGCCTTCCATTCCAGATAATCATGAGAATTAGCAAGTGTTCGAAGATGAAAATCAAAATTTGAGATTCTTGCAATAAGAGGCTAAGTTTTCTTCTAGAAACCAATCAAAACACCTATAATAGTATGGTGATCAGATTGTGAAACTAAAAAAAATAAGTTTCTCAAGGGATTGGTCACACTTGAGAACATTTTTAGTGGTGATGATGAGTTAAGGAAGGAAAATCCATCCTTTTCAACAAAAGAAGAACACTATGCCAATGTAGAGATTGTAGCTAGTAAGATTTTGAAGCTGGGTAAGGTATGCACTCTTTCACAAAAAGAAGCTTTCACTAATTTATGCACAAGTTTTGCTGATGTATTTACATGGAAATATAGTGATCTCAAGGTATTTTATCTAAGTTTATCTCAATACACCATTGAGTTAGAGGCTAAAACTAAACCAATTAGACAAAGGAAAAAGCCTATTAATCCTAATCTTGAGTCTTTGATGAGAGTTGAGCTTCATAAGATCATAGAGTCAACTATTATATTTCCAATGAAGCATTCAACTTGGGTGGAAAATCTTGTTCCATTATGGAAGAATAAGAATGAGATTAGATTATGTTGACTTCCATGATTTGAATGGGGCTTCACTTAAAGATCACTATACATTGCCATTAATGGAATAAATTTTACATCTTGTTATAGGTTTAGAGAGGTTTTCTTTGTTGGATGGATATAGTGGCTACAATCAGATTTTGGTCAAAGAAGAGGACCAATTTAAGACAACCTTCACAACCAAGTGGGGGACATTTCCATATAGAAAGATGCCATTTGGTTTATCTAATGCTAGAGCAATGTTTTAGAGAGACATGGCTATGGAATTACAAGGCCTTATTAACAAGTTTGTACTTATTTATTTGGATGATATAATAGTGTTTTCAAAGAGTGTGGAAGATCACATGGTTCATCTCAAGCAAGTGTTTGAAAGGTGTAAGCAATTTGGGGTATCTCTAAACCCCAAGAAATGTGTCTTCTTAGTTCATGAAGGTAATCTTCTTGGACATGTTGTTTCAAAGCATGGTTTAACCATATATTCAAAAAGGGTAGACTCCATTCTTTCACTTTCCTTGCCGAAGCACAAAAAGTCTATGCAAAGCTTCTTTGGGAAAAACAACTTCATAAGGAGATATATTTTAGATTTTTCCATTTTACCTAATCCACTTACAACCATGATAAAGAAGAATCAGAGCTTCAACTGGTCCAAAGAAGGAATTAAATTTTTTTAAGATACTAAGAAGGCCATAATTAGTGCTCCTACATTTATAAATCTAGATTTCACAAAATATTTCATTTTGTATACATATGCTAGCATGGACACCATTTCAAGCATTCTTATGCAACAAAATCATGAGAATTTAGAGAAACTAATAGATTTATTTAGTCAAGGCTTGGAGGAATATGAAACAAAGTAATTTTTTATTGAAAAAAATATACTTTTAGTTATAAGGTCTCTTAAAAAATTTAGATACTTATTGTCTAACAATAAAATATGGTCTCTCACTCGAGCATCAAAGAGTTCTTTTTGAATAAAGATATAAATGAGAAGATACATTGTTGGATAACCAAGGTAATGGAGTATTATGTGGAAACTAAGGTCACAAAGATGATTAGAGGTAAAGGACTTTATGAGCATCTAGCTCAAGACTTGCAAGAGACTAATGAGGTTGTTTTGGTGTCGAATGATGAAGAGGTTGCAGCTAGTCATACCTCACCTTCTAGTTGGTTTCATGACTTGGTAATCTATCTCTAAGATGTTATTTATTCTTCTCATCTATGTGCTTCAAAAATAATAAATTTTAGATTGTAATCAATTCCATTCTTGCTTATTAATGGTGTTTTGTTCAAGAAAGATATCAATGGCATGTTGTTAAGATGTATAGATCCAAGCCAAACTTAGAGATTTCTTGGAGAATTCCATGATGGACATGGTGGAGGACATATTTTTATAATAAATATAGCACTTAATATCATGAGAGGTGGGTACTATTGGCCTATTATATTTGGTGATTGTCATGCATGGGTTAGGAAGTACAAACAGTGTGTTATGTTTTTAGGAAAGGTGAAACTTGTAGACTTACCTCTTTAACCAATTATGGTGGACCAACCATTTATCCAATAGGGGTTTGAATTTATTAGTCTCATAAATCCTCATTCAAGTTTAGGACAGAAATGGATTCTAACTATTACAGATTATTTCACACATTGGATAAAAGTAGTGGTATTAAAATAAGCAAATGAAACCAATGTTCTAGATTTATATGAAGGTTTGCTTACTAGATTTAGAGTTTCTTCAACCATTATTTATAATAATGCAATGGATTTTGTGAGAACTAGGATCATCCAATGGGTTTTTCAACATAGAATTTATCTTAGCACTTCATCAAACTATTATCCATTAGGTAATGGCCTTGCTAAATCTATGAATAAGAACCTATTGAAGATCATAAGAAGGAATATTGAATTAAATTAGAGGTCATGGAATATCAAGTTGAAATCATCTTTGTGGGCTAATAAGATCACCTATAAAATGTCAATAGCCAACTCTCCTTACAAGCTGGTATATGGTAAGGAAGTGAGGTTACCCATTTCTCTTAAATTTCCTACTTTAGAATTAATGCATCAGCTTGAATTGTTGGAGAATAATCCTATGCATATCAGGTATGCCAAGCTTATGGAGTTATAAAAAACAAAAAATTAGTTTGTGTTAGCCATGGAAATTCATCAAGCACAAGTGAAGAGAGCATTTGACAAAGAAGCTTCTTCATAAAGTTTCAAAGAAGGATATATAGTCCTTAAGTGGGATGAGGATAGAGCTAAACTAAGAAGGAACATGAAGTTTGAATACCTTTAGAGTGGCCCATACACAATCTCCAACTACAAATCCCAAAATGCCTTCCAACTTGCAAAGATGGATAGTAAAGATCTTCTAATCCAAATCAATGGGATACATCTAAAACATTGCTACTGAAGAGCTTGGCTCCTTGTACATAGTTAGTTTGTTTTCCTCCAAGTGTTGTTCAAGAACATTAGTTTAGTTATGGTTTGTCCCAAATAATTGCTTTGTTTTCACATTTGCTTTGTTTAGTTAGTTTTCCTATCTTGTGTGCCCTTCTTATTTTGGAGGATGGAGGTTACATTTTCCAAGTCAAAAGAGAATTTGTAATCATGGACTATAATTTCAATTATTTTATGAGTTCAAATATCATGTATATGGTCTAATTTCTCAAGCATAGTAGGCATGCTTTCCATTTGAGTTGCCAAAATGTTAACAATTTTGACCCCACTTGTCAAATTACAACCCTTATCATTTAAAACTTGTATAACCATGACTTTTGTCTAAGTGTCAAGAATTAGTCTTTGCAATTTTCTCAAAAGGGTCATCTTCAACAAATTTGAAGGAATTGGGCTTTTCCAAAAGTCTAAAGGAATTGACATTTTCAAAAATCCTGAAAGGCCTTTTCAACTTTTTCAAAGAAGGGATCAATTCAAAATTTTAGAAAGGCATCTCCAAAAGGTTGAAAGGTAAAAAAAGGGCTCATTTAATAATTCTAAAGGGTTATTTTTCCTTCATAAAAGACACTTTCAAAAAAATTTAAGAGAAAAGTCTCAGACAAATTGTCTATAAAATTTTAAGAAAGCAAAAAATCTAAAGGATATCTTTTCGAAGGAATTGTTTCAAATATTTTATTTGAAACAACTTTTTCGAAGGACAATTTTTCATAAGGGCACTTTTTTTGGGAAAGGACCATTTCAAATTTTGAAGGGCACTTTTTTTAGTAAAGGACCATTCCAATTTTTATAAAAGGTACTTTTCACAAGAAACGGTCCTTTTTAAAAGTCTGAAAGGTCCTTTACAGCTTTTTTGAAGGGTTATTTTCCTTCAAAAAAGTTCTTTATAACTTTTCTAAAGGGAAAGAGGACCATTCCATTTTTTTTGAAGGGATACTTTCAGTTTTGTCAAAGGGTCATTTCAATTTTTATGAAGGACTATTTCAAAATTTTGAAGGATAATTTATAAAAAATTTAGGATGGATAATTCCTTCAAACAATTTGTCTAAAGGAATTGTCCATTGAAAGAAAAAAACAAAGACCTAATTTCCTTCAGACTATTTATCCAAAGGAATTGTTCAAGGTGAAAGAGACAAAAACTCTACATGAAAATGTCCTTATAAAAAATCTTAAAGGGCATTTTCATAAAGCTAAAGAGGCATTTACATGAATTCCTTCAGATAAATTGTCTGAAGGAAAAGTGCATAAAGAGAAAAGCTTCAGACAATTTTTTTGAAGGAAAGAAAGAAATAGTTATTTCAGGCAAATTTCCTAAAAGAAAGAAAATTCTAAGAGTGAATTCATGGACATTTTGTCTGAAGAAAAGGACAAAAGCAATAAAATATAAGAGGACTTTACAAAGAGCCCAAACAAAAAGCCCATAGTAATTGGCCAAAATAGAGAAGGGTAAAGGAAATATAAAGTTACCCAATGCAAATATGAAGGACCAATTAGTCATGGATAGGTGGCATAAGTGCATTCAACTAGTGGGATTTCAATAGACAATCAGTAGAATACAATGAGGACTTCCCCTTTCGACTCTGATGACATGATCTACAGCTCATATTTGGAGCATGTAATGTGTCCCAAGCAAGATTATACTATAGTAAGAAGCACACTAAATTTTTAATGCAATAATCAAATTATTTAAACTTGGAAAATACATGTTGCTACCGTTAAACATAGCTCCCTTAGTTTCAAAAGGAAGACTCGAATGCATGAAGGGATCAAAGAGTTTAATGTTGGACAACTATTCAAGGAGAGATTAACATAGAATTTCATGTATGCACTCTTATCTATCTTTTTAATTAAAACCTTTTTAAACACTTCCAACTTAGCTTCAAGTGGATTTTTCTCTTTGAAGATTTGCATAACATCATGCATGAAGAGAATTGAATTACCAAATATCCATGCACATTTGAAGAATTTAATCTTTATTCTAAATAAGGATTATGAAATGGGCTCACCATCATTTTCAATGCCAAAGAGATTTTCATGCAAGGCATAAGGCAAAAGATAGTATTTGAAGGCTTGGTTATCTTAGCATAGATTGAGTTGGAGTGGGGGTGATGTGGGAGTTGATTTAATCTTCTATTTTTAGTGGCAATCTCTTTTCTTTTATATGTTTCTTCTATATAAGTTGAATTTTCAACCATTTTAAGGATCCCTCTTTTGGCAAGACCAAACTCTACCAAAATTTGAGTTTTATAACCTTTTTTAGATAAATAGGACTATTTTTAGATTTTAGGGTGCTAATATAGTTTATTTATTTTAGTGATTTTCATATGTTATAGAATTTTCTTCCTTGTTAAGTCCTGATTCTTACCTAGCAGTATAGTTGATCAAATTATGTAGGTCATGTTTTGTATTTGATGTCTTTTAGCTGAGTTCACAATGGCTATAAGTAGTTGGTTAGTGCCTTGAATCAAGCCTAGTCCATCATTTCCCTCAAGATTTGATCATCAGATAAAAACCTTTTCATGAAATAATGATGCATAAGAGTCAATTGGAGTTGAAAGTTTAATCTTTTTCTTGTCTAATCAGTGTTTTTAGAAGCTCAAATTGAGTGGATGAACCAAAATATAGGTGTATCACCATCATTAGATAGGATTTATTTTCAATTTTCTTTCTTATCTTTTTCCTAGTAGTTTGTAGCATCGAGTATAAATCCTAATTTATACACCAAAGGGAGCTAGCCCTTAGAATATAGAGATTCAATCCATTGATTAGGCCACCCACAGCCTAAGATTGTTTCCATTTTTCAGCAGACTATGAAGGCCTGAAACTACCTTCATAAGGGTACAAGTCTATTTGACAACACTTAGTTCATTAAGCATAAAATCACCTTATTTAGACTATTTATCACTTATCACCTATCCCTACCTTTAAAATATAACCAAAATAATCTCTTGGAAAACCTTGTACATTGTATGAGTCTATCTTGGAAAAATAAATACACTTATTCATTTGTCCCCTTTTTTGGGGGTATGTTATCCCATTTCCATGAATATTGTGCCTTTATTTTTGTTTTTATTTACCATAGTTAACATGCATGCTTAAGTTATCTTAGGTTAACCTACATATGCAAGGTCTAATAAAACCATTTTTCATTAATAAGAGATCAAGAAACATTATAAGACAATTTAAATATCAATAGCCAAGCATACAAGATCAAAACTAGAGTCAAACATCACTTAAGTCAAACTTCATTAAATCTCATACACTTGTGACATTGTCATTCTATATTTGTCTCTCTATATTTTAATTGTGCCAAACAAGTTTATTAGAATACATGTATCTCACTTCTAGAGAAGATAGCATTAATAAAACCTCACTAAAATTATCCAATCCACATACTGACAAAACTACGTGGAAGTCTAATTTTATGTGTAGGAGATACATAGTTTTCAATGTTTCCTCATTGGTTTCAAGACTCCATAAACATATTTTTTAATAGTGAAATATAGGTTAAATATGAAATTCATATATTATGCACATTTTATGTGACATATTTTTGAATTAAATGTATAATAAAAATAGGGAAGCAATAACACACTAGTGATAGAAAAAACTAGAAATAGTAAGACAAAATTAGCCACATTAAAATAGTCATGATCATATGAATTTATCCCAATAAGATCAACATAGGAATAGGACTATCTTAAAACATTGTACCATTTTTATATTTCAGGATTAGGTTGCAAACAGTCTACATAATTCATCTATAATGTCAGATTTACAAAATAGTAAATGGGTGTGATCATTCCTCACTCCTTTATCATTTACATTTCTTAATTTAGTTTTATTTTTATAAATTGGACATATTTCTCATTCTAAACTATTATATAGATCTAAATTTTGTGTTTTCCAGTCGTGTATGCTTAGATATATTTAATATATTCCTTATTTTATATAAAAACAAAATTAGGGTAAAAAACATAGATGAAAGGGGTATATATATCTTGAGCAAGAGAAATATTACCTTATTAAACACTTAATAGGAAAATGTGACTAGTCTATGAGTGGGTAAATAACTAGTGGCTAGCATAAAGGTTAGTTTTTCTCTTATTCTAAGCCTATACTATGATGTACTTATCTAATTTTAGAATATTAAACTATCCTAAGTTAATTAATAAAATGTGCATAAAATATTTTACCAACATTTTCATTATGTGTAACTTAGGGAGGCTATACAAAAATGGAAGCTATAATCCTTTGAAGTGGGTCCCAAAAATTAGGCTTGGTGAGGTACCCATGTACAAATATTAAGAAAATATAATGTCATGCTAAGTGTCTATATGGATGTTAATCCATGCTACCAAAATTCATGGGTACCAACCATTACACTTATAAGTAGAGCTAGGAATCGGTGCTCTATATGATTCTTATTCAAAAGAAATAAAGATATAAAAAAATGGGTTGAAAACACTTGAGGAAGCATCTCACACCTATCCCACACTATGTTGAATTATGTGGAAGACAATGAGAGAAAAAAATGTCTTTCATGAGGTGATGAAAAAGTGTTGAAAATGTCTTTGATTTTTTGAGTGACAAAAAAATAAAACCAATAGGAGTGGACACAAACAATTCCAAAGTGACATGTAAAATGACTGACTTATTTTAAAATATTCCAACAATAGTCTAGGGGGGATGCCCATCCAATGTCACTAAAAATTATCACTAAGTGTTGTAGAAAATATGGGATCCATGATAATATAAGGTGGCATGATCTACATGGTTATGTATAATATGAGAGTGAAAACCTAGAAATGCCATATAAAAATGAGACACATTACAATACTCAAATGGGTTTTGAAAGCAATGTGCTTGATATTGTTATGTGTGGATCCTGATTGTCTTTTAGGATAAGAGGTTAAAAATATGATGCTATTTTAGCTAGGTTTTGGATCCCATTCTTTGTATCCATAATGGCATTGGGGGTTGCAAGGGGGGTTACCCCCCTTGTGGGGTTCGGGGGCTGTGCGCCTTGGTGGGGGTTTAGGGGCAATGCCCCCAAAGTGAATTTTTTTTATTAAAATTACCTTGTAAAATTGTAATTTCATAGTCAATTTGGGCCATTGATTAAAGCTTTCTAGATCTAATGGTAGAGGTTATGTGTAGGTGTTTTTTCCCTAAACTGTATTATTACATGACTGAGATGAAAGAGGAAACATATGGTTGTACACAGAGAGGAGGCAGAGAAGGTAGAGAGGTGTAACAGGTTTAGTTATAGGATTTGTTTCTCCCTTATATTTCTGAAAATAATATACTATACAAGTTTGGTGGATGTAGCCCATCTTGGGTGAACATTGTTAAATCTGGTGTCTTCTATTTTGTGCATGTTTATGATTATTTTATGTATGTTTGATTGATTCATTTCATAGTTTCTCTTGTATGTGATTTGGGGATAAATCTATGTTTTATTTTATCCTAATAGGTAATATACTCATGTACAATTGAGGAATAATACATTATTATTGTGGTAAACCCAAAATCACAATTGCACAAAAAAATGCTTATTAGGCAGTTAAAAAATCTCCTCTAGAGAAAGGTGCATATAAAGGGGCCTTAGTCTTAATTTTATCCTAAGTAGTGTTAAATTTAAATAAAAAATACATAAACACTAACCAATATCAAATTGAAACCAAGACATAGCTAACATGAAAAATTAAGAGAGAGGTTGGGTAGAGAATTGAATAAGATAAAATAAATATCTAATAACAATGAAATCATATAAGAAGATCTTATTGATCTTATATATAAATATAGGAAGAGGGTATATATAGATTGATAAAAAGCAAGCTTCCATTTCCTTATTGGCCATATAATATGAAAATGTGATTACCCTATGAAGAGGTGGCATCTATTTGGATAGCATAAAGGCTAATACTTATACTATTCTAAGCTAAGGAAAATTTTCACTATGATGCCCTTATCTAACTTTAGAATAGTAAACTATCCTAAGTCCTTGATAATATACCCATGTACAATTGAGGAATAATGTATAATTATTGTACTAAAAACAAAATAACACTTGCACAAAAAAGTGTTACTATTTGATTTCAATTTTATCCTAAGTAGTGTCAAATTTCAATTTATCAAACTTGGACACTACCTAAGAACAAATTAAAACTGAGTCATAGCTCACATGCAAAAATAAGACAGAGGATGGGTAGATAATTGAATAAGAGAACCTCAATATCAAATAACAACAAAATGATATATGACATTAGATAACATGATTTGAACTAATCTTATATGGACATAGAAGAAGAGGGTATACACATATTGAGAAAAATCAAGCTTCCATTTCGTTATTGGCCACATAATAGGCAAATATGATTGGATATAATAAAGGATAGTACTTATCCTATTCTAATACAATGAAATTGTGCACTATGATGCACTCATCTAAATTTATAATAATAAACTATCATAATTTATCTTAATAAAAGGTGCATAATATATTACACCCAAAAAAACCCCTTAAGTACAATTTATGTATGCTATAAAAAAAGAGGCTCATAATCTATTCTGGCTAACACACCCCCTTTTTCATTGAAGTGGGGGACCCTTTGTAAAATGATCAAACTCAAAGTTACTAGACTTTTAGTCTCATTCCAACCATCTCCTTTCTAAGAGAGTTCTCTAATTCCTATTTCACCCTAGTTTTCTCAAGCTTATTGCATATATTTAATGATGAATTAATCCCTATTGAGATCCCCATAACCTTTGAAGTTAATGCAATAGAGTCCTAGTCATATCATAAAATAAACTAGGTACTTTATTAATCAAAATATTTATTATGCTAAATTTTATATAGGTTTTATTTCATATCAAGGTTCCCAAAGTGTCAGATTCCTAGAGTCTCAGACTCCCAAAGTGTTAGGCTCCTATATTCCTACATGGCACATTGTGGTGCTTAGTTGGTAGCCATGTGAGTGTCTTTATTCATTGTGATTATTTACTTAGTCTATTTTTGTATTTCTATAGGAGGAGAGGTTAAATGGTAAAGTGTCATGTGGATGTTTATTATAGGTGTCAAAACTTATTAGAGCCTAGCAAATTAGGATACCTCACTATGAAAATGATCAGTCTCCTATATCTAATAGATATGTCAGAACCTAGTATATCATGACTTAATGGTAAGGTGCCATGTGGATTATAGTCAAAACGGTTTGTCTACCAAACTTGATAGAGATCTTAGAGCCATGGAGAGCCTAACTGAGTAGAAGAACACTATCAGATGCATAATAATCAAAGTTATAAAGATCTAACCAATGGGATTTCCCTAATGTCAGATGTGTTATTATCCCAAATATAACATAGATGTTAGGATCTAGAATAACCCTATCAAATGAAAGAGTGCCACATAGCCCATTATCAGGATTATTGCTCTCTTAGACTTAATAGAGATGTCAAACCCCAGGGTTGCCTAACTTATCACATCATACCACATGGCATGTCCATTTAGATTGGTAGTAAGAGCCAAGAGACATTGGGGGATTAGAATAAATTATAATCATATTTGAAAATCTAATCAAAGGATGCCATGCATCTTTTAACTTGTATTTTCTTCTCCTAAGTGTATAAATATGAAGGACTAGGTCATGACTAGGTGGTGGCCATTACAACATGAACAATTAGTAAAGAACATATGGCATGAAATAGGAACCACCCAATAAGTCTTAAAAATGATATGGTTGTGTGCTTACTATGATCTTGGCATTGATTAGATAGGAAAATAAGCCCCAATTGGATATTTTAAAGCATTTCATCATGAATGTTAAATATATCATATGGTATATAATCATGATCTTTGAGTTCAAGTCCATATTAGGAAATAAATGGGAAGATCAAGCCACTAACTTGAATTTGAATTCACATCGAGTGATTTTCCAAATATCATAAATGTAGGAGATGTATGTGGACCTCTATAAGTGCCTCAAAGTGAACTCATTAGCCATTATCGATCCTAATTTATTAGAATATACTCCTCACTTTTTGATCCTACGAGTTCCTTTTGTGTTTTCCCTTTACTCAAAGCATGATATTATATAATTCTATCCCAAATAAAATGGCCACCTCATCCTTTAACAATAAAACTAACCCAGAGTGTAAGGACACAACTTTCTTGGATGGCTTGACACATTTAAAGCACTATAACAAGGTGTTCAAGTCCATTGACTTGGTGCCAAAATACTTTGACAAAAATTATTAAGATGAGGCCAAGTTCAAAGATACCCTCAGTGCATATGAGATGTGTGGGATGAACTAATCCATAACTAATCTAGAGGTATTCCCTTATGACAAATTATTTAGAAAACTACTAATCATCGCTAAGAAATCACAATATGGTGTCCATGACATGGTATGATCTATAAGTTCTTGATGTTAGATCACAAAAAATTTGGGAGGTGCCTTCAAATCCTACTATAACCTCTTAGAGTATACCATCACTTATGATTTAAATTCAGTGACCACCTAGACCAACTCTCACTAGATTTATGACATCTTGAAGGACTAGGCAAAAAACCCTTATACAAAATGGGTCAACAAGATGGATGTGAATGCATACACTATTTACATTTTAAGGAGGGTATACTTGTCATTATGATACTACTCGACCAATTATTTAGGGAGAGAGACTACCTATACATCAACCTTATATGGATCCCCTTGTTTCACATAATCCTTAAGGGTGAGTAAGTCCCCAACCTTAGAGGGGTAGTCAATTTTAATATTATCAAGGCAATGGGAGATGCCTAGGGAGGAGGAATCTTATACATGATGAACTACTTGGTAGATGTAGTCTATGTAATGCTCACATTTAAACCTTTTACTATTATAGCATAGGTTCCTAGAGGTAATATGGTCTACACATTTTTATATAAACTATATGTCCACCATTATCAAAACCACATATGAGAGACAAGTGAGTCTTTCTACTCAGTGGTCTACATGGACATCAATGAGGCACCCATGCCTTGGTTTTCAAAATAGATTAGGGGCTCTCTTACTCACATTGGGGGTTATTGGTATTATAGAGAGGACTTAATCATTCATGTCATATGTACTCTCAAGGCTCCCCTCTACCTACCCTATCAAGTCTTAGATAGCCTTATCAAGTAAAAAAATGCATATCAGCTAGTAGAGGGCATATTTTGAGCATTACATCAGCCACTAGTAGAATTCTTACCTATACTTTTTGGTCACCATCAAGAAACACATACACACAACCTTCTCTCATTTACATAAGATGGTAGTAGGAAGAGACTCTTTTACCCTAGGTAGGGCCAAACATCAAGATTGGGATTCGTATAGTGTCATCTAGACTCATATATCAAAGTACCAAGCTTGCCTAAACATAAACTATAACTACCAATACCATGAGGAGGATAAGATATATATAAAACCTATTGATGATCAAGATTTTTTTCTTGAATTAAGGCAAATAAGAAGAATAAAGGAAAGTAGGATCATCTTGAGCCATCTACCAGGAATAAACCTACCTCTTCCACATCAACTCAATCTAGCAAGGATGTTCAATTGAATCCCCTAGATTTTAAGGATAATTATATAGGGAACCTTGATAGATTATCCTCCCCAATATTCTCCTCATTTAGCTCCTACCCCTCAACCCTTAGCTATAACTCCACCACCTCTTATGATTCAAGTAACTCAACCTCAGGTAGTTCAAACCCTGGTAACCCAACCTCAAGTGGCTCAAATCCAAGTACCTTGACCTCAAGATGCTCAATCACTCATGTTTGACATCAATAGTATCCCAAACATAAGTCTAAGGAGGGACCAATATATAAAACCCATGTAGATCCCTTTCCCTACTCCCTCCACTCTCTAGTATCCTACTGCACCACCTAATTTGCCAACTCCCTAGGAGTTCACTCAAGTGGTACCTTTATTTTTTCCCATTTCACCCCTTCCACTATTTACCCAAGTTACCTTGGCCTTGACCATGCACAACATCCTCACCTCCTCATTTCCATATGTATCATCCATCCTATAAGCATGGATCTCCATGGTGCCCCTAATAGTCATTCTATAGTTCCATATATTAATAAGTTCCCTCTCCCCAATAACTTCATCTATCACTCTTGAAATAAGTGAAATGATATGTATATATTAATCATCCTAGGTAATTCTAACAGTACTTCTGACTATCTAGTAGGTTCCTTAATTGGTCCTCGTAGCCTTTGTCACCCTACTCCCTCTATTATAATAGTAAAAGTTGATCCAAGTAAAAATCCCCAAAGTAAGGAGAAGGTTATTCATCCTTAGTCTTATATTTAGTCCCAATTACTCCCACTACTCCTCCTACACCACCTCTTATGGATCCCCACATCATTTTTAGGCCTCCCTTTTCTATTATCCTAGGTACTCATGTATTTGGATTTAACCATCCAATTTATTCATTTCTAATGAATGCCCCTCTCCTTGGAGTCATTTAACCATAGGTCAATTTAACCTAGAACTAATGGAAAGCATAGATGTTACCTTAGGATTCCCCATTTATCTTTCCTCCTTTCACCTTCATGCCTCCTCTTTCTTTACTTTCCTCATTCATCCCTTTTACTTCATATGTTCCCCCTCCACCTCATCCTCCACTTGTTAGAACCATCTATCTCACCCCACCAACACCTCACTCCATGTTTCGAATAGATATGGTGTTACAAGCACCTAATATGACTTTATAGGGTGACCTTGATGTGTACTAGGACTTTGACTACACCATAGGGAATATGAAGAGAATCCTCACCCAGAGGTTCATCTAGGAGGGGAACCCAGTGGTCTAAAAAAATTAGTAATACCTCTTTTACCCTCACTATCTTTTGGTTAAGGCTCCAGTCTTTGTGATCTGAGCTAAACATGATATTTCTAAGAAGATAATGGAGGACACCCAAGAGTAGGTCTAAACCTTGGCAGTGGAAGTAAATAGTTCCCTCATTATGGAGCTGATTAGATAAGTTGAGGATGCCTTATTGAAACTTTTCTCAACTCTGGGAGAGGTAGTCAAGACTATAGTGGACAATAAGGCACATCTTTAAAGGGCCTAAACATATATAGAGAGAATTTATTTAACGTAAACATGTATAGGAAGCTGGTAATGATCCTAAATAAAGGCATGTTCTTAGAATTGAATATCATGCCTATTTTAGATCTTATCCTCTACCAAATGTACAATGAGAGAATGAGGGTTGTTATTAAAGATGGTTTAACATGGCATAGATAGTAGTGGAGCCCCTAAAAGAAGGTAGGAAAAATATATTATCCTAATTCAAAGAGGTCAACATCACTATGTTATTTTTCTCTAATGGCACTCTGCTAGATAGGAGTGAGTTTGGAGTTCACCTAGGTCACTTTGACTAGGTCATGAGAAATAAAGTGGCAAAGGCTAATAAGGATAAAGCCTTGGTGGTGTTCAAAATCTCTACCCAATCCATTATGAGCATTAGTCATTTTTCAAAGGTAAAGGTGTCCATGAAAGCCCCACCCCAAGTTTATGAGATACTAGTGGCCCAATTAGAGGTGATCTTATATGATCCATCAATGAAATTGACCAAGTTATATTAGATGTTTTATGTATTAGTAGCTACATTGGCCACCAGGGAGGAATATTCCAAACATTTAAGATGTGGTTCATCAATGGCTCCTCCACATATCAATTAGGTGAGATATTAGATATATTTTAGGGGAAGTGTAGGATATTATTTTTTTGAAATACAATTATAATAAACTTTGGGAGGCCATTATGGCCTAGGATTTAAAGCTCACGATATTTGGAGGTAAGCCCCATCCTTATTTATAAATTAAAAATTATATCCCTTTATGAAAGGTCAACAATTTTGGTTCTAAAACACTTTCATAATTAAGTAAATAGTTCACCTAATTTTCCTTCATCATTTGGATTGTGAATGTCTACCATGATAGGCACTCTTTGTAAAGGAACTAATTTTTATGAATACAATTCTCTATTTTTTGCTAAACTAGTTTTACTTACTAGTGGGTCTTTCATTTCTAGTTTGAATGAATGCTAATGTTGTAGGATTGAATAATTATTTTGTTATAAAAATAACATTGTGGTTATAATGTGTTTTTTTATTCTAACCCATCTCATTTTTCTTTTGAAACTTTTAGTAATTTGTGTATTTATTTATAGATAATGTTTCAAGGACCTACATGTGTTCACTATATGAACTTTGACTATTGATATTTAGTGGGGTTTATGAATTAAGTGTATCCTTTTGATTCCTTGGAATTTTTCCTTATGTAAAACTAAGTCAAAACACTTGGCAAAACTTGACACATAGTGTTGTAAATGTGTCAGAGGACTTAGTCAAGTTTTTTAAACATGAGCACATTTTAGGCCTATAAACACTCTTTCCTTCCATACATTTCCCTAATTTTTATATTTATTTTAAGGAAAAAAGTTATCATACTTTATAAATATTTAATACATGACTCATTATCAAAGGATGAATAAAAAATTATTCAATTTATAACTAAACCAAAGTGCAACTGGACACATATTAAAACTCCAGTGGTAACAAAAACTACTCTTTGAGTACAAAAGGTTAAACTACTTGGTCCTTATATTTAACCAATATTAATCCTAAAATTAACAAAGGGGTGATTTATCCCATGCATTTTATCCTTCTTTCCTATCTGGAGTACTTAATTTCATGAGTGCCTTTTGAGGTAGAAAGGATTTTTGGGGCAGATAACAACTGGCACTAGAAGGAGGCCTTAATTAATATATTACCTTAAACATGCCATTTAAAATTTTAGTAATTATCAATAGGATCCTCAACCTTGTAGAATAATTTTATTGAAGAACTTATCATTTCCCTTCTTTTACACTTTCTCCATTGTTGTGTGCTTCAAATACACAACAACTGGTGCTAGAAGGAGGGATAATCTATTTTTCAAATTTACTTGATAGTATATTGGGTTTATGATAGGTTTTGGCTTGTTAATGGTGACTATTTAACTATTTTTTGTCTCTAAAACACCCTAGAACTTATTGTACCTATCACCAAATCTAAGTCTCATCATGACATACTAGTTGTTTCCCTTTTTTTCTTTCATAGGAGGCCCAAACTTGGTAGACCTAGACCTATAACAATAATTAATTACATTAGATCATCTTATCAATCATCCCAAAATAGACCACCCATAATGAATCTCCAAGTACCCTGGTTAGTTGGGTTAGCTATTAATATTCGCAAAGTCATCCATGACTCACCTAGGAACCTAAAAAGATACCTTCCACACTTCACCCAAGTCTAAGACAAATAGATAACGAGAATATGACCTCATACAATAATACCCTAATACTTATCAATGTGGAACATGAACAAGTGGCATATAGTATTTTCCCCCTCACTTTGATGGACTTAGCCTATGACTAGTTACTTAACCTTTTATAAAAATCAATCATAAGATGGGAATAGTTTAGCAGTGCTTTATTGGCCTAATTTTAAAAATTTATTAACTGTAACATCCTATAGTAGTATTTCAATTTAATTAAATGAGAACCCAATGAGCCCATTTATAACTTCAATGTTAGGTTCTATAAAATGTATAGCTGAGTCACCATGCTTTACCATCCTAACACCTGACTGACACTTGAGATGTAAAATAACACCTTAGACCCAAGGACTACCATGTTCCTAAGATGAGATGCTAAAGACATAAAATTTTATAGGTAGTTAAACCCTCAGTTTCAAATGATGGCTCCTATTATTAATGTTTTTCTACATATATCAATGTTGAACTTATTTCCCAACACAAACCATAATATTTCAATGCTTCATCCATTGCCCATAACAAACTAGCTTCCTTTGAGTCACACTGTGCCAAACCAACACTTGGGATTTATTAACCTAATAAACCATGAAATTTATCCTTAATTACAACACCAAGTGACATTGGAAATATCTAACAACACCCAAATTATACCTTAAGAATCTACTAAAAATGAGTTGGATACCATCTAGTGAATGGTCCAAAAACTAAGTAATGACTTATTTGGTCTACAAAGGTAAATAAGAAGCTCAAATGCTTAAATTTCAAACAATAAATTCACCTACCAAACAAAAAATATAAGTTAAAATCATCATCGCAATCAACCATATCCCTCCCCTAATAGGCTACCTAACTTCAACATCTATGAAATAGCTTTGCCTACTAGGGCCGAGTGCATAACATGGTTTCACATGGGTAAATTGATTGTATGGAGTTTTTTAGTGATTTTGATATATTATATAAATAAATTTAGGAGTATGAGGTGGTTCCAAATCACCTAAAACCATAAAAAATAGGTAAACCCCTTAGCATAACCATGGTGTTGGAAACTATGGACTTTCCTAGCCAAGAAGAAAATGGGTTGGAAGAGAGTACTAGTGAGTTTCATTCATTTCAATAATTCCAAAGGATAAATTATTACCTAAGGAATTTATAGCCACAACAACACCTTACTACCTTGACTCCCCCAAAAAATGATGTAACCCTACCATATCATAATCCTAAGACTAACCCTCCACCTCCAAAACCTCATGAGCCAAAAGTTCCTATAGGGACCCAACCAGTTTAAAATAAGGTAGGTTATAACATATCTAAGACATGAATAATATTAAGGTTAATATCACCTTTCATGAAGTTACTTAGATCATATAGAAACATGGTCTTATGTTAAAGTCCCTAACTAAAATCCTAATGCAGCCTACCCAAACTAAGAAGACAACAACCCACACTGATGTGTTGATATATAATAACAAGACTGAAGTACCTCCTTTCCTTCTAATTTTTAATTTATTTGGGAATATTTTTCACAACTACATATTATATTTATAATCCTCAGTAAATGTAATGCTAACAAGCATTTTCAAAAAGTTAGGGATACTTCCTATCAAGTTAGACAAGGTGGTGGTTCAAATAGATAAATTAGAGGTCAAGATATTAGGTGAGCTTATGAATGTCCAAATTTAATTATAATCTAAACCTAGGATTAAATATTTCATATACATCTAAGTGGTAGATATTATCAAAGCATATGGCATGTTCCTCAGTAGGGACTAGCCTAAAAATTTAAATGAGTACATGACCACTAACTTCTCTCATATTTGGTTACCCTATAGAGGTGTAGCCAATCAAATTTGAGTGGATAGAGAACCCCACATGAAACATATGATAACTAAGTAAAACACAATCAATGATAAATTTAACCTAGTATCCTTGGACTTAGGGATTTACATGTTGAGTACAATACCTACCAGGGATAAAGTTGATGATGAGCTAAACTTACCAAGCTTGTGGTCCCTATACACTGATGGGGACCATTCCAAAAAGGGTTGTGGATCAGCTTTACTACTAGTGTATCTCCAAGGAAAGAGATACATAACTTCATATAAATTATAATTCCCCTACACAAATAATATGGCAAAGTATGAGGCATGAATCCTAGGGTTGCAGTTCACATTGAAGAATAAAGCAAAGGAAATCAAAGTATTCAGTGATTATGAGATAATGATCAACTAGGTTAAGAGTAAATTTTAGTGTAAATTATTATACCTTAAGAGGTATAAACATAGGTCCTGAGACTTGATCAATATGTTTATCACATTTAATGTCATCCCTATTGTTAGGGAAAAAACCTAGTTTGTCAATTCATTAACATCCTCAAGCATGAAATTAACTCCCCTGGATGACTAAGTTTTGGGAATTCCCTATGGAACTAGTCCCTTATCTATTCATTCTTGATAATGTGACAAATGTCTAGGTATTTGAGTATGATAATCATATTATCTAATTTCTTAGCAATGCTAGGTTATTTGAATCCCATGCAATTGATGAAGCAGACAGAGATAACACTAGACATAAAATTGATAAGGATGGGATCCTCAATATTCATGGGAATCAAATCCTAAAGGGGGTGATTTACATAGAAAGAGCATTAGACACCTTAGGCTTGACACCAAAAATCAAGAAGCCTAAGTTTAAAAATCAAAAGTGTCAAACCATTAACCTCAATTCTTTAGATAGACCCAAACCATAATTTAGGTCCTAACTAGATAGACCTAAAACTTGAGTAGATTTAAAATTCAATGCTAAGTTATAAGGATGTAATTTCTTGGTCCTATGGAGACCTAAAATTATTTGACCCAAAATTAATTACTCACACTATCCTATTAAAACCAAACTAAAAACCATTTAGGTAGAGTTAAAGACCTATGAACACAATCATGGAACCATTAATACATAAATAGGTTCATCAATTATTCCTTTTTGGGATAATATTCTCATTTCACCATTCTACTTGGGTATCCAACCTAGTGCCCATGTAAAATAAGAACATATAAATCCATTTGTGTGCAGACTTTCAAAAACTAAATTGAGCTTTAGATAAGGATAACTACCTATTACTTTCCCTCAATGAAGTAATTTAAATGGTGAGTGGATACCATATGATGTCTTTCTTGGATGGATTCTCAAGATATAACTAGGTCTTATTTAATTCAAGGGATCAATTCAAAACTACATTCACCATGAAATGGGGTAATTTTGCCTACAAGTGAATGTCATTTGGGCTAATTAATGCTGAAGTAACATTTTATAGGGTGATGGATTTTGATTTTGAAGTTTTAATTGAAAAGTTCATAATAATTTATATGGATGACTTACTATGTTTTTAAAATATAGATCATATCACCTACACCACTTATATAAGGTATTTGAAATGTGTAGGAGGTATGGTATCTCTGTAAACCCAAATAAGAGTGTGTTTAGTTTCACCTAAGGTAGGTTTCTTGGTCATATCATCGTGAAGTAATGTATTAATATTGATATAGAAAGAGTTGATATGATTTCTAATTACCTCTACCTAATGGCAAAAAAGAATTGAAATCCTTCCTTTTGAAAATTAATTTTGTTTGTAAGTTAATTTCTAGATTTGTTAAAAGTGTAAAGCCTCTAAATGCTATGTTGAAATAGGATGCAAAACTAGAGTGACATTTTGAATTCAAGGAAGCTTTCTAAGACATAAAATATGCTATCACATAAGCCTTGATGTTGATCACTCCTAACTATACGTAGGATTCATACATTTACCCTTTTGTTTTTTAGCACACCATCACCACCTAACTCACATAAAGATTGGATGGAGAATAACAACTTATTGCTTTTATGAGCACCAATCTCAAAGACACAAAACTAAAATATTCCACTTTTGACAAACATGCTTATGTACTAGTCAAGACCATGAAAAACTTAGGTACTACATTCTTAGGAATAAGGTGCATGTATTTATCCTAGACCTAATCATCAAGCAAATGTTGGGATATAATGGACTATGTGGATGCAAAGGTATATGGATGATAAAGCTATAGGAATATGATTTAGAAATAAAACTTGCCAATTTGGTTAGATTACAAGCCCTTACCTATTTGATAATTGAAATCAATTAGAGGATCACTATATACCAATTAGACTAGGATTTAATACTATAACAAGATTGGTACACCCTAATTATACATTACCTACTCTACAGGGACACACCTCCTAGTCTCAACCAGACTTAAAATGCCCTCATATTGAAGGCAACACATTATTTACTAAATAAATGAGTTATCATTAGGAGGAATCATGAGGTCATCTATCTTAGATACTTATCAAAAGATGAGACCAAATAAGTAATGTCCAACTTTCATGAAAATCTGGGCACTAGCCATATGGAAAAAAAGAAATGGCACATAAGATATTCTAGGTAGGCTACCACTAGCCTACTTTATTCAAGTATGTCCATGACCATGTCAAGGTATACCAACAGTTTCAAACCTTCTCCAAAAGAGAATCCCATGTTGTAATGTCATTACATCTAGTTATAAAAGCAACAACATTTACCCAATGGAGACTAGACTTTGTTGGGGTTATAAACCCCAAATCCTTATCAATCCATAAGTTTGTTCTTATAGACAAAAATTACTACACAATATGGATTGAGGTAATGGAAACAAACAAAATCAATTCCACTAAAGTCATAAAATTCATGGAGAATAATATAAACACTCGATTTGAAACCCTAATTTCATTGGTATGTGATAATGGTCATGTGTTCCAATCCATGGATTTCACTGAATGAGATTAAGATGAAGGGATCACATTAAAATTATCATTTAATCATTACCTATAAGGGAACACATTATAAAAATTGACTAACAAAAACTTTATTGATTCCATAAAGAAATATGCAAAAAATAAACCCCAAGAATGGCATTCATTGTTGAAATTTTCTCTATAGGCTGACCTCATTAGGTATAAACAAACACTTAAAAGCTCACCATTTCTACTAGTATATGGATTAGATCTTGTTCTCTCAGTTACACTCAAGCTACCTACATACAAATTCATGTATTTGTATATGGAGCATGATGATAAAGTGAACTCTAGGTTCTTTGATATGATTTAGTTTAAATATGTTTGGGATCAATCCTTAATGAACTTTAGAAAACATCAAGGAACTATCAAGAAATGGTTTGAAAAAAAGGAGAAGGTTAAATCCTTTAAGATTTTTGATCTGGTGCTATTGTGGGATAAAGCTCATGAAAAAAGGGCTAGCATGCCAAGTTTGATCCTCTCTAGATTAGCCCCTACCAGATAGTTGAGTTACCCAGCTAGAATTATTTTCTCCTTAAGGACCTCAAAGGAAATGACCTCCAACTATTGGTGAATTGATAGTTTTAAAATAATTACTTCTTAGCTACCCCTTATAGTGTGATTTTAGATTAATATTAACAAGGGTGGTAATGCATATATTAGACTAGTTTTCTTTAGTCATGTGTTTGTTTTTAATGTTTATTTGCTTTTATTGTATTTTTTTCTCTTGGTTTTGTTTTTTTCCAATGGTGTTTACCTCTCATATACTTTACCGTAGAGCCTTTAGTTGAGATTAATATGGTGGTTAGAGCTGAAATTCCTTCAGAGAACAAGCAATAAGTAACCACTATAAGGGATATAAAATATTGGGTACAGTTAAGCTTTGGAATATCTAAAGGTGAGATTTCAATTTCATATAATCAAAGGTTGTAAGTGTTTTACATTTTATATCTTAGAGGCCATTCTTACGAATAAAATTAATTTTTAAAATAGCCCATTTCCTAATAGAAGCCAAAAACTGATCCTAATAAGAAGATCTTGATGAAATGTGATATCACTAAACCAATCTAAGATTGACTAGGTATTTAAAGCTTTCCAAACATCCCATCACCTATGACTTAGTCCCAAACTCTTAATGGATAGAAATTCTAAATCTCTACACAATAAATATATAAAGGGAGATTGGAATAATATACAAAATTGAAATTATGAGTCTTCCTCAAAAGGGTTATTTAGGAAACCTCCATTATAGTATTTATAGCTTGGTTGGTAGTGGAATAAAGTATCAAATAGGACTGGAGGTATCTCTATCAGGGCTATATATGCCTGACTGGAAGAAGAGCAATGCCCATACCATTCCCCTCTAAGCAATATAACTATTATACACCTCTTTAGAATATTTGATGCCTAGCTTAACCTTGAGTTGTTTAAGTGAAATCCAAAATTAAACTAATTGAAAATATATCATCTCACACATGTTAATGGTATTTTACTGTAATTGAACTTAGTACCTTCTTTTCTCTGATATGTCTAAATATTTTCTAACATTTTGTGTTTTTTGTAGGAATGAAGGTTAATATCTTGGGTTCTAAGTGTTTAACACCACTTTCCCCATGGAATTCACCATTTGTTATGTTCAACACACCCCATTATTCGTATAAGTTGAGGACCTCTCTATAAAATGATCAAACTCAAAGTTCCTAGACTTTCAATCTCATTCCAACCATCTCCTTTCCAAGAGAGTCCTCTAATTATTATTTTAATCTAGTTTTCTTGAGCATATTACATATTTAAAATGGTGAATTTATCTATGTTGAGAGCCTCATAACCTTTGAAGTTAATGCAATTAAGTCTTGGAAATATCATAAAATACATCAAGTGATTTCTTACTTAGAATATTTAATATGCTATATTTTCTATAGGTTTGATTCCATATTAAGGTTATCAAAGTGTCAAATTCCTAGAGTCTCAAACTCCCAAAGTGTCAGGCTCCTAGAGTCATATGTGCCACCTTTCAATGCTGAGCTGACATCTAGGTGGGCATTTATATTCATCACGATTATTTCCTTTTACTTATTATCTTTTTGTGTATTTATGTAAAAAGAGAGGTTAAATGGGAAATCACCATGTGGATTATTTCTACAGTTGTCATAACTTTTTAGATCCTAACCAATCAGGATACCCTACTATCATAATGGACACTCTCCTAGATTTGGTAAAAATGTTAGATCCTAGGAGATCCTTACCTAATGGGAAGGTTCTATGTATATTATAGTTAGAATGGTCAATCCCCCAAACCTCATAGAAATTTTAGAACCTAGGAGATCCCAACCAAGTAGAAGAGCATTACATGGCTTGATAATTATATTTTTGAAGATCCAACTAATGGCCTCATCCCAATGTTAGATGTGTCAGTCTCCTAAATCTAATAGAGATGTGAGGATTGATAGAGCCTAACAAAATGAGAAAGTATCTTTTGAAACATTTTAGGCTTATCAATGTGTTAGTCTCCAAAATCTAATAGAGATGTCAGGATTGATAGAGCCTAACAAAATGAGAGAGTATCTTGTGGAACATTTTAGGCTTATCAATCTCCCAGACTTGATAGAGATGTCAGATCTTGGGGGAGTTTGACTTATCACATTATTCCACATGATTATTCCATGTAGATTGGTATGAAAAGACCAAGAGATCCTAGGGGGTCAAAATAAGGTACAATCAAAGTCAAAAAGTTAATCAAAGGATGCCACACATTTTCCACCTAGTATTTTCTTATCTAAAACATATAAAGACAAAGCAATAGACCTTACCTAGGTGGTAGTCATTGCATCATGAACCAATTAACAAGGGACACATGACACAAAACATGAACCACTTGAGAAGTATTAAAGATGATATGGTCATGTACCTACCACATTCTAGGTATTGATAGATGGGAAATTGGGCCTTGATTGGAAATTTTAAATCATTACATCATGCTCATTAAATCTAATAGGTGACATATGACCATGATCTCTAATTTTAAGTCCAAATTAGGAAATAAATGGGAATATCAAGACACCAACCCAATTTGAATTCACACCAAGTAAACCACCAAATTCCATCAATGCATAAGATGTATGTAAACCTCAATAAGTACCTCAAGGTGAAATCATTAGCCATTATTGATCCCAATTTCTAAGAATCTAATCCTCTCTTTCTACTCCTACCAATGCCCTCCATGTTTCCCCTTTGCTCAAGGCTCAATATTGTAAAATTTCATTTGGGCTATAATGGCCACCTCATCATCTAACCCTAAAATTGATCTAAAGTATAGGGACACAAATTTATCAAATGGTTTGACATGTTTCAATCACTATAATAAGGTGTTCAAAGCCATCGACCTGATGCCCAAATAATTTGGAAGTGCAAATGAAGATGAGGTTGAGTCTAAATATGCCCTCAGGGTATATGAGAAGTGTAGTTTACACTAAGCCACCACTAAGCTAGAAGTCCTCCCTTATGATGACTTGTTTGTAAAACTACTACTCACTACTAAATGAGTGCAAGATGGTGTCCACAACATGGTATGATCTATAATTTCCTAGCATCATATCATGGAAATTTTGATAAGCACCTTAAAATCCTACTAGAACCTTTTAAGTTACACCATCACCTTTGATGCAGATATAGTGACCACCTAGACTAGTTCTCATTATATTTATGACATCTTAAAGGACTGGGTAGAGAACCCTGATTAAAAATGGGTCAATAAGATGAATGTGAATACATACACCATCTACACTTTCAAGGATGGAATCCATGTCAAGATGATACTGCTCAACTAATTATTTAGAGAGAGAAATTAATTTCACATCAACCTTCTATGTATCCACTTATTTCACATAATCCTCTAGGGTGAGAAAGTCCCTAACCTTGGAGGGGTGGTCAATTTAAATATGATCAAGGTAGTGGGATATGTCTATGGAGGAGATGACTTATACATGATGAGCTACTTATTAGATGCAATTTATGTAATTCTCACATGTAAATCTTCTACCTTTACAACATGGGTTCTTAAAGGTGATTTAGTCCACTTAGTTTTATACAAACTATATATCCACCATTATTAGAACCACATTTGAGAGATATGTCAGTCATTCTACCCAATGGTCTATATGACCATAAACAAGACACCCATTCCTTAGTTATCAAAATAGATTAGGGACTCTCTTGCTCCAATTGGGGATTAATATTACTACATAAAGGATATAATAATTTAGGTGATAAGGACTCTCAAGGCTCCCCTATGCTTGCCCTATCAAGTCCTAGACCACCTATCCTAGCAAGAAATATTTTATTAGTTGGTGGAGGACATATTTAGACATTACATCAACTACTAGTAAAAGGCCTCCTCCCTCATCCTAATCACCATCAAAAACCACGTGTACAAACCTTATCCCCTCTATAGAATACGGTGACATGAAGAGACTCCTTTGCCTTGGATAGGGTCAAACATCAGGATTGGGATCCACATGGTGTCATCTAGACTCATGTAGTAAATTATTAGACCCACTTAAACTTCAACTATAAACACCAATCCCATATGGAGGATGAGCTCTATCTAAACTTGGATAATGATTAGGAGGTAATTTCATGAATCAAGGTAAGGAAGAAGAAGAAGAAGAAGAAGAAGAAGAAGAAAGGAAAATAAGGTCAGCCCAAGCCATTCACCTAGGCTAGCCTTGCCTTTTCCATTTCATCCTAGCTTGATGAGGATGTTTAGTTAACTCCCCTAAATTTTTTATAAAAGTATATAGAGAGTCTCAATAACTTTCCCTCCCCAATATTCTCATCCTCAAGCTCCTACCCCTTGGCCCTTGGCTCTGCATCCACCACCTCCTATGGTTTAATCAAATTAAACTCAGGTAGTTCAAACCCTTGTGGCCCAACATCAATTAACTTAAATCTAAGTGGCGCAAACTTAGGATACTCAAACACTCAGGTTCAACATTAGTATTAGCCTAGAGATAAATTTTGGGAGGGACTAATAACTAATACTCATATAGATCCATTTTTATACTCCTTCCACTCTCCAACATCCTCTTGCACCACTTGGCTTCCCAACTCCCTAGTAGTCCACTCAAGTGGTACCTCCCTTTTTTCCCATTTCACCCCTCCACTATTCACCCAAGTGCCCTTAGCCTTAGCCATAAACAACATCCTCACCTCCTCATTTTGATCTACATAATCCATACCATAAGGAGGGATCTCTATGGTGCACTCACTAGTCATTCTACATGTCCAAATACTTGCAGGTTCCCCATCCCCAATAAGTGTAGTTATGATGTTCACAATAAGTGAAATAGTGTACATAACTCAAGTAACCTAAGCCATTCCAATAACACCTTTAGATATCCATAAGGCTACTCAATCAGTCCCCATAGCCTCTAACACCCTTGATATTGCCCTCCATTGTAATAATAGAAGCCAATCTAGGTAAGAGGTGTTGAAATAAGTAGAAGATAATTCATACTCAACCTTTTATTTAGGTCCCAATTTCTCCCACTACTCCTCCTACACTATCTCTTGTGTCTCTCCACATCTTTCCTAGGCCTCCCTTTTCTATCATCCTGGGTGTCAATGGATTTGTCTTTAACTAGCCAATTTCCTCCTTTCTACTAAATACCCCTCTCTATAGAGTCATTTCCCCACATGTGAGTTTGACCCAAAACTAATGGCAATCACATGTGTTCTCTTGGGATTCCCCATTCATCTTGCCTCCTTTTTTCCCCATGCTTCCTCCTCATCTATTTATTTCTTCTTTCATCCTTCGTACTTCATCCATTCTAACTCCACTTCAGCCTCCATCTATCATAACCATCTTTGTCACCCCAAAAACACCTCCCTCCACCATAGGAATATATACAATGTTATAGGCACTTGATAAGACTTGGTATGGTGACTGAGATGTGTAGTGGGACTATGATTACAACATGGGGAACATGAGGAGAATCATCACCCATAAGTTCATACAATAGGGTAACCTAGTGGTCTATAAAACTTTGAAATACCTCTTCTCTCTTACCAAAGTGAGGACATCTATGATAAAAGAGAAAGTGGCTATGAAACCATTTTTATGCTCTAATCTACACATGATATGTCTAAGAAACTAATGGAATACATGCAAGATCGGGTTCAAACCCTAAAAACACAAGTAAAGAGATCCTTCTCTACAAAACTTATTGGACAAGTTGAGGATGCCCACCTCTAAATTTTATTATCTCTAAGAGAGGTATTCAAGACTTTGGTAAATAATAAGGTGCATCTTCAAAGGGCCTAGGCATATCTAGAGAGGATTTCTCTAGTGTAAAGTAAGTGCAAGAAGCTAACAGTGATCTTAAATAAAAGCATGTTCCTAAAATTGAAATTCATGCCTATTTCAAAACTAAGCCTCTACTAGACATATGTTGTGAATATGAGGGATACTATTAAAGAATGATTGACTATAGTATAGATAGTAATGGAGCCCGTAAAAGAATTCATGAAAAATATATTATCCTAGTTCAAAAAGGTCAATGTTACGATGTTAATCCACCTAGATGACACTCTATTGGATAGGAATGATTTTAGAGTTCACCTAGGTCACTTAGACTAGATCATGATAAATAAAGTGGCAAAGGACAACAAGGATAGAGCCCAAGATGTGATTGATCTCTCTACCCAATCTACTACAAGCATTAGTCAAGTTTCAGGGGTCAAAGTGTCCATTAAGGCCCCACTCTAAGTTTATCAAAGACTAGTTGCCCAATCAGAGGTGATCTTCCAAGATCCATTGATGAATTTTACCACGTTAGACTAGGATTTTGACTTAGTAGCAGTTGTATTAGCTATCAAGGAAGTAAAATCCAAACATTTGGGAGGTGGTTCATTAGTGGATCCTCCATGTATCAATTAGGTGGTCCCTTGGATATATTATGGGGGAAGTGTGGGATATTATCTTTTTGAAATTTAGTTATAACAAACTTTGGGAGGTTGTCATGGCCCAGGATGGGAATCTCATGCTACTTAGAGGTGAGCTCCATACTTATCTATAAATTAAAAATTGTATCCTATTTTCCTTCAATTTGGACTATGAATGTTTTCGATGATAGGCACTCTTTGTAATGAAACTCATTTTTATGAATACAATTCTCTATTTTCTAATAAACTAGCTTTACTTACTAGTGGGTCTCTCATTTCCAATTTGAGTGAATGTTAATGTTAAAGGATTGAATAATTATTTTGTTATAAAATTAACATTGTGGTTAGAATGTGATGTGTTGTTCTAATCCATTCATAAATAAATCTCATTTTATTTTTCAACTTTATTAATCTGTGTATTTTTTATCGATTATGTTTGAAGGACCTATGTGTTATTTACTATAGGCTCTTTGACTATTGATATTTAGTTGGGTTTATGAGTTAAGCATATGCATATGTTTCTTTAGACTTTTCCCTTATGTAAAACTGAGTCAGAATCCTTGGTGAAACCAACACATAGTGGTATAACTATGGTAGAGTACTTAGTTGGGTTCTTTAAGCATCAACACCTTTTAGGCTTGAAAACACTCTTTCCTTCCTAAATTTCCCTCCTTTTTATGTTTATTTTAAGGCCCAAACAATTCCCATACTTCATAAATCTATAAAACATGACTCAGTATCAAAGGATGAATAAAAATTTATTCAATTGACAACTAAACCAAAGTGCAAATGCACACAGCTTGAACCTCCAATGGTAACAATCATTGATATTTGAGTACAAAAGGTTAAACTACTTGGTCCTTGGACTAAACCAACATTAATTCTAAAATTTATGAGGGGGTACTTTATCCCATGCACTGTCTCCCACTTTACTCTCTGAAGAACTTAATCTCATGAGTGCCTTTGGGGGAAGAAAGGATTTTTTGGGTAGACAATAAAATCGACTAAAATCAATCCTGACAACTAGGCTTGATGAGGTACCTAGGTATAAATATAAATAAAATATAATGTGATTTCTAGTCTCTCTATATATGCCAATCCATCTCACTAGAATTCATGGGTAGGAAAATTTTGAAACTATTGATTTGAAATAGAAACTAGTGCTTTATACAAGGATCACTAAGAAGAAACACTAATATTGAAAAATATGATAAATCACCTAATGAAGCATTGCACACCCATCCCTCCATAATGATGATGATCAAAAAATGTCTCTCATGAGAAGATGGAAAAGTGCTAAAGAAGGTGACAAGTGACAATTACAAACAAGAGGAGAGAACACAAATAGGTCCAAAGTGGCATATAAATTAGCCAACTTCCTCCAAAGTGATCTAACAATATTTTGGATAAGATTCCTATCCAATTTCATTAAATGATTTATAAAAGGTAGGATTCATAGAATTGTAAGGTGGGTTTATCCACATGGTTGTGCACAAGATGAGGGTGAAAAACTATTAATGCCATTAAAATATGAGACATACAAAAATCCCTATGTTAGTTTAGACATACAACATGATGGATAAGATACCCATGTACAAGAAAGTAAAAGTACATGTTTATTATGTTAAAATCAAAAATTACATCATAAAAAAGAATGCTTATTATATAGTAAAATAATCTTCTCCATAAAATGGAGTTGGGTATGTAGAAAGGGGACTCATATATCTTGAAAATAATGGTATGAGTGGAAGTGGTAGATGAAACTAACCAAATAATGCTAAGTAGGGAAAATAAATTGAAAAAAGTCTACACAAGTGGTTTTAATCTAATAATAGACAACATGTCCAAAGATGGATAAAAATATCTACCCAAAAAGTGTCGTGAAAAATGATTTTTTTCCCTTAATATGGTCCTAGAGACTAGGTCATGTGTGGTATCCTATACAAATCAAGGGAAAAAAACATTTTAATTACATGAGAAGAATATCAAAGAATGTGTGTTACACACACCACAAGAGTTTCAAATGTGGTCATATAAAAGATCCCAAATGTGGCATGAAATAAGTGTGCTAAAAATGCCCTAGAAAGTACAATAGGCATATTGAGTATAAAATATACCCAATATATATTTTTGGCATTAAAACCAAGGTGCCTAAAAGAATAATACCCACTAGAATATAAAAACTAATTATATGAGACTAAAAAATAGAAATAAAATCTTTCAAAACTACTTATAATTTTGTAGTGTGAGTTACAATGTCAGATCTATATGAAAAAGAGGAAAAATAATTTAAACTAAAAATCAATTTAAACTGTGATTTTATATATATATATATATATATATATATATATATATATATATATATATATATATGAAAGAAACATACTTTAAAAATAAATGTAAGTGAAAATTCATTACAAATATCAAGATATGAGGTCAAGAAGGTTCTTGAAATAGGATTTCAAAGCAATAAACTATGATTTTGAAAAAATAATAGTTATAGATACTAATAGCAGGTCTAATCCATAGTATCGACATCAGAACCATGTTTTAGAGCATCTAGGCATTCTAAATAAAAATATATGGCCTCCAAAGTGTAGGTGGGTTAAAAATATAACTTGAAGGATCCATCGAGGGATGAATTCCTAAGTTGAAGGGTCATATGGTGGACATGTCACTATACACAAGGGGATAAATTTCAAAACCATATGGTCACATTAAAAACTAGGGGTTGTATGTAAGGGGATACAATGTTGCATATCTAGTAGAGGCCTTTAACCATCCTTGTTACTTTTAGAAATTCATCACTTAAACTATTTTTTTATGAGTTTTGACTTTCTATAAATCTCATGAAGTGAAGAATCTAGAAAAAATATTGTAGGATTTCCAAACTATAATAAGTTATGCAGAAAATTATAGGGAAGTTGTAATGAACACCTATTACCTTGATATTTTTAGGAGTCCTCAAATTTTAAAATTCCCCAAAAAAGAATTATGTAAGAAAAAAAAAATTATTTTTTGAATTATTAAAAAAATTATGAAGTTTATCATAATTTGACACCACTTTCTATATTTTTAATGATTTTTAAATATTTTAGAAAAATAATGATAAACCAAATAGAAGAAATCTATATGGGTTTTAACATAACCCTTAATATTGGGTGGCTAAAATGATGTCTTAAAAGGCTAGATAAATGCATGGGAATTCTAAATGGAGATTATAAAATTATTGAATACTTCCCCTAAAACATCATAATTTTCGTAGCTAATGTATAGAAGTGATAGGTTGGATTATATTAATAATGCACATGAAACTATATATCATGATTCAATTTTGAAATAGAGTAAACATTACAATACAAAATATAAAATGGTTGTTCACTTCACATTCCTAATGTGACTCTCCTTATTCCTACAAGAATGGAAATTAGCTTATTGAATAAGAAAAATGCTACCTAATGAGATAAAAGACACCTAGGATTAACAATTATATTCAATATTATTACATCCACCCTTAATATGTAGGGGTCTTTGTTAGACCAAACATTCCTTTGAAATTTTAAAATTTTTCTCAACCAAGCACTTTTGTCAGGATGTTTGCTAGGTGTTCTATTATAGGTCAATGTTTCAACTTGACACTGTCGTCTTTTACATAGTGTCGAATCATATGAAATTTGGTTTTGATATGCTTGGTTTGGTCATTAAAGATTGGATTATTTTCCATTTGGATTAAAAAAGTGTTGTCAACCATGAAAGGTGTTGATGAAACCTGTTACTCCTAAAAATTTGACAACACTTTTTAAATCCAAATGACCACACCATATCTCATATCTTTCCTCTTTTCCCTTGCTCTCCACAATGATAAATTTCTTCACAACCTCTTCATCTTGTTTCTCACTTGACAACCTACTCACACTCTTGCCTCTATGGGCTTTACTCTTCATGGAAATATTTTTTTTCCCTCTCTCTCCTCTTCATCAGGAGATCAATTGGCCATCTCAACCTCTTCTTCATTGGCCATACCCAAGTTTGCTCATCTAGTTGTATAGAAAACTTAACCATCCTTTCAATATTTGATAGATCCTTTCATAAACTAGAAATTTCTTTAACAAAATCAACATCAGTCATAGCTTTTTTCCTAGGTATGCTTATCTTCTCCTTAGTAATTTTAAGTACCTTGTTGCTCTATCCTATCTTCAACAACATCTCCATATTTTTCTTTCCTCTTTTCCTCTCCAAATACTTTGAGGAATCATTCAAACTAGTTCATAAACAAACTTTATTTTTCCTTCCAAAGATCTCCTATTTCTCTCCTCCAAGTCTATTCCACCTTGGATCTATAGTTTTTCCTTTCTCTTGTCTCACTCAAGCTTTTTTCTCCTTAATTGGTCTATTAACCCATTTATCCAAGCTTCTCCTTGGATACCTCAAGTTTTTATATTGATGTCCTTCTTCTCTTAATGGCTTCTTCACTTTTGCAAGATTTATTGGCATCTAAGACAACTTTCTTAGCATGATCTCCCTTTTTATAGCTAAAAATCTTGGTGTTCTTGGATCCTTCCCCTTTTCTTTTTCGTGCAAGCTTTGAGTACATTGACAAATTCTTCTGCACCTTGAAGATCTTATCTTCCCCAATCATGTCCTTCTCTTTCTTTATGTTTAGTTCTCTTAGCTTATAGATCTTGGATCTTTAGCTCTGATACCAAAAAATGATGGAAAATTTTACACCAACCATGTTATCTTAGTATCATTATTATACCTTGATGACTCTTATTTGCACCTTACTATCTTTGTTTTGTTTTGTTTAGATCTTTGTCAAGATTTTACTTATGGCCAATCTCTGTTATTGAGCGTCAAATCACCAAATAGGTTTGTTTAAATTTTTATAACACCTTAGGATAGTAGGATTAGCATATCAAACATGTTACCACATTTTCTTATTCTAACAACCCTCAATTTCTCAAATTCTCTCCAAAACATATTTTGACCTTCTTAAAGGTTAATAAGCCTAGTTGGCTCTTATAGGTTAGATAAAAAAATGATTTGTTTGATTTATTTTAACACCTTAAGAAGGAATAATTATGTATGATTATACATGTTTCAATATTCATATTTCTGAATAACTCTCAAAACTTTAAAACCACTCCTAACCCCTTACTTTGATGTCTAAAAAACATAGAATTATAGGGTACAACCAACTCAGTCTATAATAAGTTATTATTCAAGACATCCTAGTTATGGCTGAGAGTTTTTTTTTGAAAACACATTTTTTTTCTGAGTTATCTCAGAAACTATAGGTGTATATTTTGACCATATCTTTTTACACACTACTCCAATCGATCTAAAACCCCTTGCATTCAATTATTAACTCCAAATTTTCATCTACATAAAAAAATTCATAATTTTTAATTGGTTAAATCTCGAGATATAATCATTCTTCCAATCATGCTCTATTTCTGATTTTTCAAAGGCCTGGTTATGGCTGAGAGTTTTTTTTTTTAATTTTTTTCATTCTAAGTGATTTTAAGACCTGATATCACTTGGATAAGGTCTGTGAAACCTCTAAGAACCTTCTTAATCCCTTAATTTGAACTAATCAATTGTCAATGATGATTTTTACACATTTTTCTTGACTGTAGATAGAAAAGGTAGGGTTTCTCGACAGAAAGGGCAATTCAAGTAATTGAAATAATTATTTCATTCAAACACTATTAATACATAAGTAATAGGATTAATAATGATGTTTGGACCTAAAAAAATGAATAAAACTATCTTTTTCTTATTTAAAAGAGCTTCTTAATTGAGAATCATAGTCTCCCAGTCACCTTATATACATAGTCATTTTCAATGTCAAGATATATATCCATTATAAAATGAATACAAAATCACATACCTCAATACTTTTAGAATGGAGTCCAAAGTATAAAAGTAAGGCTTCTTTATTGATGGATAATATTTAATACTTACAAATCATAATCTATTCCTTCCTCCTTCACCCAACTTTTCACATTCATCACACTCGTCTCCTTTTGCTTCTCCATACAACTGTCATTCTCTCTCTCTCTCTCTCTTTTTCAATTCCAATCTCCTTATTTCACTGATTAAGCCCTTTTTATAGCTATTTTCATAGCCATTTGAGCTACTTTTATAGAAACTATTTTTGGTACATTTTTAGGTATTCTAACCTATGATATTGAGTCCATAAGGCCTAAAAACCTTGAGGAATGCCTATTGATTTGTCAAAAATGGAGATTTTTGTAAGAACTAATTTTTTGTGATTTTTTTATGAATCATGAATTGATTCATGTAATGACATTTTTAAAAATTAAAAACATGGGGTTTTAAGGGTTTCTTAAAATATTTCTAGGTTTTGAAAATATTTTTTGGGTTAATTATGGATCTACATGTTTTGTGTCTATTTGAAATATTTGAGGCACTGAAGAGGTGGTGTTGGCATTGGATCCGGGTGCAAGTCACACATAGGGATTTTGTATTTAATTAGACTTTACCTGCATTGTATGATCAGATCTACCAATGATACATCTAGATCAATTTTATTTTGGTTTGGTTAAATAATTTTTTACATTCTAGTTCTTTTAGTCAAATGCCATCCATAATGGTTTGCTCCATGATATCTTGAGGTTTCTCTGACCTCTAGCTAAGATACCTACAACCACGGCCTAGTTCTCTTATTCAATGACCTCACCACCATTCTTAACAACAACCTTCACTTGGTTAATTTTATATACCTAAGATTCAAGATGTATCATTTTGAAAAGATTATTATGAAGAATAAGATATACTACTCCCTTTAGTAGGCATTAGATCAGCTATTGAACTATGCCTATCTTATTTGGCTAATATTTTGCCTACCGATGTGGGAAGAATTATATACATTGAATCTAATTTGGTTGTTATGGATGACATAGAAAAGTTTTAGAAAATAAGATTGGAATCTTACACACTTGTCACTCCCAAGTATTGTCATGAAAACTTTGCCAAGTATTTCACAGGCAATTTTTGGTTGGATCTAGATTTATCCCAAGCAATCGAAGGTAAAAAGGCTTATTATTTTAATATAGGGGTTATGTTAATCAATTTGGTGAAATGACCTCAAGGGATGTACATAATGAAGATTGAGAGATCAATGTAAATGTTAAAATATAAGGAAAGATTCCATACTTTAGAAAACTACCTAGCATATTGAGAGAACAACTACATATACCCAGGTATAGATCATTAGCTCTTCCAATTTTCTAAAAAGCTCCATCATTTCATAATGGTAGAGAATGCATTATTTCAACACCAACATGGTGAATAACTATGTGATTTTAAAACAAAGGTCAAACTCACTTTACTGATGTTTGAATATCATAAATCTTTGATAGTATAAATCTTTGATTTGTTAAAGTGGGAAATATCTTGTAAACATGGTTGAAGCTTTTACAAGATTTTTTAGTGGGGTTTATGATTAATGGTGGAAATTATTAAGGAATGTGGAAGTTTTTATTATTTTTTAATAAAATAATATATTGTAAGGATATTATTTCATTGGTTTATTATGTTACCTTGTTCTTTCGCCAGTTGAAGATGAAGGATGAGGCCTAGGTTGGCAAGAGGCCAACTCCCCCTCACAATCTAAACCATTACATTATACACTCCATGCCAGTTTTAAAAAGTGGTTGAAAGGATACCTTACCCTTTGTTTGGTTGATATTTTTAAACTTTTAAGTGCAAGTTCATTAAATAGGCTATTAACGACATGAAATGTTATTAGCTATAACTTTTGCTTGATAACTCAAATTTGAGTGCCAATTTTTTGCAAAAGATATTTATTTTTCATTCCCATTTCATTGGTCCTATTTTTATTATAAATGCACTAAATTTATAAAGTGCCATGTTTAGGGGGGTTGTTCATGATATGGGCCTTTCTACTTTCTACATTATACTTTGTGCACACACTATCTCAGACACATTTTTAACTGAGCCCAACATCCTTTTACATGTGATTTGAAAGTTGTTTTTTTTCTACTAATCTTTTTTTGGTGTATTTTTGCATACATGATGGCCTTTTTTTCCATCTGCCATACTCTTCCATTAGCCCACAACATGCGTTGGTAATTTGACACATTGATATCTTGTGTCATGGCTCATAAAGACCCCTTAGCACCTTGAATTCTTATATGGAGACACATTTTTTTCTCCCTTATTTTTTGAGCATCTCTCATGATTCTTGATGGCTTATTCAATAGGTCAATAGTATCCTTTTTGGATATATTCTGGTGAAGCCCAGTGTCTTCCTTGTTTCCATTTGGTGTTTTTTTGTGTATCATAGATATTATACTTGCACTAATTTATAAAGTTCCATGGGGGGTTTGTTGATTCATCCTTTTCTAAACACCTTCATGCATTTGTCTGCTCTATTTTAGGCACCTTTTCACTTCTTCAGTTGCTTGTTTATTCCATCAATACCATGGTCCATCATCTTAAAGAGATTATATCTTTATTTTCAACACCACTTTTATGATAGTTGATAGTCTCTGATAGATTGAATTATAGATATTCTGGTGAATCCTAGTGTCATATTGTATTCTTCAATAGTTCAATAGTCTCTTTCAACATTTATCTTGATTGGATATGAGGAATGGACTTATTGCCTCATGAACACTAGGGAAAACAAGTTTAGTTTTAATCTAGGATGGTAAAGAACATTTTGGAGTTTGAAATTTGAAATCCATGGAGACTTGAGTCATATTGTACCTCTGTTTTGTGTTTTCAAACTTGATCTATCTGTGAGGCATACTACACCATGACTTTCTTCACTAAACTCATCAAAGAAGTATTTTCAAAAAGTCATATGTAAATTGGCACCAATATCAAGAACCCAAGCATCTAACCATGAATAACTAATTGAAAAACTATTTACTTCATCATCTTTATTGAAAAACACACATTTACTGGTAAATTGGGTAGAGTTTGACTCTTTTGTTTTCTTTAATTTTTCCTCTTTCTTCATATGGTATGCTTCAATTTTATCCCATGGAATTATGCATTAATGAGTCTCATGAATTCTTTTTCTATCACACCATTCATAGTAGAAGTTTTTTTATCATTCTATTTTTTACCACTTTAATTTCATTTTTACCACCTTTTCCCTTGTACTTATTATTTCCTTCATTTTTGGATTATGTGGCCTTTTTGGATGTTTTGAAAGAATTTGATTTGACATAGCACACACTTTGTCCCATTTTTTGACTTGGTTTTCCTTCCAAAGGCCGTTTCTCTTTCTTCCATATTTCTAACCAATTATTAAAATGTGAGAGTCTTCAATTTATTGCTTGCCTATAGAGACTCCAAGTAGGATGAATAGTTAGGAAGAAGGTATTTTATGAATGCAGTCATGTAGATGTTGATTTTGACACATATTATGTCTACATCATGCTTGATGTCATGCATCTTTGAATCCAATATCATCACATCACCATATTTTAACTCAAGGTTGAATAACCTTAATTGCAAGTAAATAGATTCCAACTTTGAGCAAGAATCATAAAGATCCTTAATTTTGTGAAGTGCTTCCCATGGATTATTACACCTATAAATATGATAAAATAAATCTCCATTGACTAAGGCCCTCATCAAGTCCAATAATTTCTTGTTTTTTTTTCTTTCATGCCTGAATATCCTTTGCATTCCCTGTCAACTCAACTGGTTGTTTCTCCCCATTATAAATATCAAATCATATATCATTGAATATGAGTGTGTTCCCCACTTTTCGAGACCATTCTAACCAGGTACCTTTTTTAGTCAATGTTTTTCCAATGCAAAATTTGATTGAATGCATGGTTTTACATTTTTTAGTTTAGAGTTTGGAGTTTTTGTTAAACCCAAATTGGTTCCTTATGACTCTAAAATGGTCCCCTTTTCCATATACCACCAGACTGATATACCAAACCTATATATATATATATATATATATATATATATATATATATATATATATATATATATATATATATATATATATATATCCACCCTTCCTATATACCCATCAGTATCTGGAAGAAGCTATCCCTTTCTATATACTTATTAGTATGTGAAATATGCCTTAAGGTACATGAGAGCAAAGTGTCACATGGTACCTAGGTGGAAAATGAAAAATATTCACCCTATCATTAACATCAATCTTAATAAGAAAACCTCATACATCAATATACTCAATTTTTTTTTAATTTTTAGATTTACATTTTTTGACAGAAGTGAATGGGTAAAAGAGTATATCTCCTTATTTATACTTAAATTTGTAAAATTTGGTCATTGTTTGCCAAATTTTCTTAGAGTAGCATTCTCATATGACAATTTCAATAAAAAAATACTTCAAATGATTTCAAAGTTAAATGTTTTAAAAATTTCAAAAAAGAACACTTAAAGAAATGAAAATTTTGCTTTTTAAATTAAAAAAGCATAAAATTACCTCACCCCTCCATTTATATTCAATATAAAATTTCCATTATTGGAAAAATGAAATGTATGACCTCCAAAAAAATTCAATATTTAGCTCCATTTGGCAAAGGATGAGAAGCACTAAGTTGATAAGAAAGATTCCACAAAAAACTTTAAAAAGAATTTGTAAGATCCAAATAAACTTTTGCTACCTTCCCATGTGGTTGATTGGATTAAATTCAAGTAGAAAACATTGAATATGGCACCACAATATTACAATTTACCTAAAAAAAAACTAAAATAACTCTATTTTAGATCCAACACACCTTGCAGGTTAGAAATCCTCTTTTTCATAGTGTTTAAAATAAAATACAAACAAAAAAACTTTAGACATGTTAGAAAGTGGTAGAAATGAATTTTTTAGCACACAACACAACCAATCAGACAAGAGATATATGTAAGGTGCTACTTATTTGGTTGAAAATATGATTAAAATGTTTTATTTTTATCTAGTACGCTACATACAAACATAGAATATCTACCATGATGTCTTGAAATAGCTACAACACCTTCAAGAAGATCAAAAAGTACCAAAATAATTGACTAAAACAACCACTACAACTTTAAAACTAGTTGAAATGTAGATAAAATTCAATTTTATGATTCAAATTTGAAAGAGAGAAAACATTAAAGTATAAAATCTAAAATGGCTATTCAATTCACATTCACAATATGACTCTTCCTATTCCTATAGGAATGGAAATTAGCTTATTGAATAAGAAAAATGATACCTAATGAGACAAAAGACACCTAAGATTAAAAATTAAATACAATATTATTATAAGAAGCTCTGATACCATACTAAGATTTGACACTACCCAATATCAAATTTAAACTAAGGCATAACTCACATACAAAAATGAAAAATAATTGAGGTACATAATTAAATAAGAGAAATTCAATATCTCATAATAATGACATGATATATGACATCAAATAACATGATATTAATTGAGCTTATATGTACATAAAGGAATAAGGCATATATAGCTTGAGATAGAGTAAGCTTCTCTTTAATTATTATCCACATAATAGAAAAAAAGTGATTAGCCTATGAAGAGGTGGCATTTAATTGGATATAATAAAGGATAGTATTTATCCTAATCCAAGACTAATAATTTATACATTACAATGAACTTATCTAGCTTAATAATAGTAAAATATCCAAAGTTAACATAGTATAAGGTGCATAATATATTTCACCAAAAGTGGATGGTTGAATGGTTTCATATCTTCATCTAGTGGATATTCTATGATATTATGGGTGTGCAAGAAGATGTGATGATGGAGGTGATTGTGTCTATGGTAAAATATGAGTCTTTGTGAGATCCTCCTCATAATGAAAATGGATTGATAATGTACCACAATAAAAAAAATCTTTAGTTTATTTAAAATTTCATTGTGTTCACCAACTTCAAATAGAATTAATTAGAAAATTAATGTCAAACTATTTATATGTATAAAAAATAATAATATACAAATAAATAAACCACATTTTTCATTACATAAAAAACCATAGCATGCAAAAAGTACATTTTAAATCAAGTACTATAGAAAATTACATTTTTTTCAAATTGGGTTTAAAAAATATGGTAGCCAATATATACATATATCATCATTGTCAACTACATTTTTTATATTTTCTCAAATTTCATGGAATTGACATCCCTTTAAAATGATAGTTGATAATAATTTATTCACTAGCATGAATATTGACAATTGCTTATACCATAGCATGATGTGGCTAAATTCAAGGCATATCATTCTCTTTGTCATTAGGACACTCTATGTATTGAAAATTTACAGATGTTAATTACATGTATCCATGTGTAATATTGATGAAACCAAAAATATTTATAAATTCATAAGGACATCCATTAATGCATATGTGCTCATTCATCTTACAAGTTTCCTTTGGGGTTGTACGGATCCACACTTACAATGTATTTAAATTATAACACATGTCACACATTATCATACTAAACTTGTATCTCATTGCAAAATATCAATCTAAAAAACTATACATTGGGTTGTAAAAAGGTAATTTTGGCATGTCTGATGCACGTGAAGTATTAGACCAAACATTAATTGTTGATAATTTGAAGAACCCAAGCCCTATATTAATAATAGTTGACAGTCATATCATATAACTCCACTTCCAAAATTTAGATAATAATTTTCTAGGAGTGGTGTATCAATTGGCCACACCCCATAATATCACCAAATGGCTAAATTAGATTTATATTTCATCAACACCTCATTAGGAATTTCAAAATCATTCGTGGATTCTTTCTCAAAAGTTCTAATCTTAACCTTATTTTAATCTTCATGAAATTTATTCAAAATCACTGACATCTTACTCCATCAACTAGTGTAACTAATTTGGACCTCTTATTCTTTAATACATTTTCCCTAATTGTCTTTTGCCATTATCATATTGTGCTCATATTTATATGTATCAAATAATAGTGGTAAAGAATAAAAAATTAATTTTTTGGGGCTTGACATATATATAAAAAAAAATATAAATTAAGATGATGATGATGATGATGATGATTAAAAAATGTATATTAAAATAAATATTGATAATAAACTAATAATAATATTAAATGAAAAAATGCATACTTTCACTAATTTATTTAACTTCACTATTTTAAATGAAACATATAATACAAATGCTTTTTTTAATTTTACCCCAATTTCCCAAGTTTCACTAATTTCTGTAATTTCTCCTAATTTCCCCAACTTCTTCGATTTCCTCAATTTGTCACTAATTTCCTTAATTTTATACTTTTAATCTAATTCCCTAATTTTATTATAGTCTTCATAATTTCCCAAATTGTAATTAATATCCCAATTACACTATTTTCTCTAATTTCCCAATTTTTTCTAATATTTTCACTAATTTTGACTTATTTACTATAATTTTAATCTAATTTATTTAATTTTATCATAATTTCCGAAGTTTCACTAACTTTTTTTATTTCTCCTAATTTATCCAATTTCTCTAATTTACTCAAATTTTCACTAATTTTGTTGATTTTATACTAATTTTACTCTAAATTACCTAATTTTACATTAATTCCCCTAATTTTATATTAATATATATATATATATATATATATATATATATATATATATATATATATATATATATATATATATATATATATATATATATATATATATATATATATATTAGGGGAATTAATATCTATAATTACCTAATTTTATTTATTTTCACTAATTTATGTAATCCCAAATTTTTATTTATTTACCCTAATTTTTATATAATTTCTTTAATTTTATCCTAATCAAATTTATCATGAAAGTTTTTAATTTATTATAATTATATTATTAAATTTAAAAACCTCTAATTTTATATTATGATTTTTGTGGGATTCCCACTCATGTTTGTTTAATTTATATCAAGATGGCTTCCATGATTAATCATTAACCTAATGACATTTATCTCCTTCTGTATTTTTGGTAATGATCAAAAGGCAAGTCGACCCACTTAACACAAAATCACCATATGAATTTTTTAGTAGGGTACGCTACAAACAAATGCTTATGGTGCCTGTGTGCTAAGTGGGTCCCCTTACCATGTGATCATTAATAAAAATATAAGAGGAAAGAAACATCATTAGACTAATGATTATTCATGGAGGTCATCTTGATATGACTTAAACACACATTAGTAATAATCCCACAAAAATCATAATAGAATTAAAATTACTATGAATCCTTCAACTACCTAACAAATATGTCTACTTTATTAACAAAAATAGAAACAATTTTTTTTATAAGATTTAAAAACACATTTTTTAATATTTAACTAAAATAAATAATGAACTTACCTTTTTTCAATAAAAAATAACACTCCACTAATCATTTTCCTTCTCGTTTATTTTATTTTATTCTCTCTAGAGCTAAAAATGACACTAAAAAAACATAAATAAACACTTTCCATGGGAAAAAAAATCACAAAAACCTAATGTAAGGGAATCCTAGGGCCACATATCTAATTAATTGTTCAACACCCCTATATGCTTTCAAATTTCATTTGAGTAGTATTTTAGAGTTTGAAATTTTTGGTGTATATTTATAAAGCCTATTGGTATATGGAAACACTATAAGTTTACAAAAGGAAGAGGTTCTTAACATAAAAATTGAGTCTACCAATAGGAAGAATATCACTCATACTTGAGAGGAGTGTTGGAAAAATCATCATAGAACATGAAGGAGTTATTTATTCTATGCATACTAAACTATGGCTTAAGGAAATGGAGGAGAGTGCATGTTAAAGATAGAGAAGAGAGAGGTTATTTCTCATATGAGGAGGGATTGTTTTCAAAATTATTTTTAGGTAGAGTGTAAAGGTCTATTTTGGCATTATTCTTATCATAAAGAGTTGTGCACATAGAAAGTGAAAAACAAGAAAGTTTTGGGAAAAGAAGACCCCATACATAGGTTTATGTAGTTTTTTTGGATTTAGTGACTTTCAAGCGTTAATAATCATCCATTTTAAGATATTTTGGGGACTCATGGCCTCAATATGAAGCACTGTGACTTTATAGGCCTATTTTAAAGCACTTGAGGTAGTTATATGAGCTTGCTTAATCATGTAGATGTTGTATGGCTCTGATTGAGCATAATTTAATATTTTATATTATGAGAGTGTTTATGTGCTTAGGTTGAGAGTCTAGGAACTTTGAATATCTATTGAGATTGATATAGGCTACATGTTGGGATATCCATTCATGTGGACCAGCTAGTCTATTTATGTCAAGTGGTATTAGAGATGAAACATCCTACACGTAAGTGTAAAGGTTGAGTTGAAGAGTCTTGTGAGAGAATGTGTTGTATAAAATGAATAAAATTGAATATCTATGAGAGGGAGCTGAAAATGTGCCTAACATGAGGTAGTCAGGAGGCTAAGATTTTTTCCTCCACATGGTAAAGTTAGGTAGAGGGAAAGAGAATTGTGATATTAGAGAACATTATGCGAATAATTAGTAGTGTAAAAAATGAAAGGGATATAAATAGAAACATAAGTGAAAATGGTCCATGAAAACCATAAAGATAAATAGGAAATGGAGATAAATGATGCAATCCTAACATCTTTAGTGATAAATCATGTTGGTGAAGAAGAAATACTCATTGAAGAGGATAATGATACAAAGAATGATAATAGAATTAGTTTAGGAGAGATACGCTATTAGAAGGCATGGAAGAGATAAAAATTAAATGTAAAGAATAATACAAGATAAAGGATGGATAGTTGATTCTAAAATTAGCTAATCATTGAGAATAAATGAAGAGGAACATAATAGAGACACAATTGGAAAAAATGCATATAGGGATATTTGGGGGATTCCATAAATATAATTTATTTTTAAATATTATGTATTTTTGTGTAGGTGCATCAAATTTGAGAAGTAAATAGATAAAACATGGTGAGGGATAAAAAAATAACCAAGAGGCCTTGAATACTTTAAAAGGTTGAGGAAATAAGACACATGTCTATAAGTAGGCATAGATACAAAGAAAATATAAAATGAGAACTTCCATGTTATAGTCCTACTTGGTCAAATGGATAGGGGATAATAAAGAGATTATTATAGAGTTAAGAAGTTAAGGGAGCATGTAAGGAGGGGATCAGAGTTCCAATTACCTATGAGGTCTAATGTAGGGGCATCCTAGGGCCACCTACCCCCACCTACCTTGTTTACTATTTATCTACACATGTTTTATTTTAAATTACATTTGATTTATATCTTATATTTTTAAGTTGTTGGTGGCTATTTAGAGGTCTTGTTGGCATATGGCATCTATAGATGTTGTCCATAATAGGAGAGACACTACCACAAGGAAGAGTTAGTTCACATAAATAAAGACATTCACAATATAAGTAAGGTCACTCACACCTTAGAGGAGTGATAAAAGAATCATCATAGAGAAGGGGAGATACTTATTATATGAATACTTATAAATGAATTAAGGAAATTGAGAGGATGACATATTAAATATTAAGAAGAGAGAGGTTGTTTTTGTTAAAAACATGGATTATCAAAAGTCTTGGGATGTAGAGTGTAGACATTAATTTTATAATTAATCATAGTAGTCAAAAATTCAGACATAGAAAGAGAAAACAAGGTTTTTTTAGGAAATAAGACCACATACATAGGTTTGGGTAGGTTTTTATGGATTTAGTTACTACCATATTTTAGGGGGTTATAATACTCTTGTGTCAAACCACTATATAAAATTTCAACTTTGTTGTATTATCATAGGTGGAGATTTTGTTAGGTGTGTGGGAATCTCAGTAAGAGATGCATAGTGTTGTCATAGTTGTATCTATGTCTAATGGTGTGCATTGATCTATGTATGCAATGGGAAATGCATCAAATCTAAAAACTAATCCTATCTCAGAGAAGATACTTTTGATTGGGTATACATTAGATAATTGGGGTCATGACCAACATGGATCTAATAAACCTATCCAAGGGATCTATTATCATAATAATATCACTAAGGAGGGTTACAAAGCCTCTAACCAATAAAAACTATGAAATAACCATAACTAGGTCCTATGTTTTTATATTCTCTATACTAATAACAAGTAATTAAAAATATAATCTAGTGCTCACCAAAGCTTGTGGCACAAAGTGGGGGTAATAAACATGCATAGAAGACACATACTCACATCAATGTATATGAGATCCTAATACATGGAAGATAAGTATAAATGCATGTCTATCTACTCTTACAAAAGAGGAATAAAATTAGGAATACTTACCTTTGAAGATGAACCCTTCGAGCCTTAATCTCTCCCTTGGCCAAGGTGTTTCACAAGAAGTTGTTTTGGTATGTAAGGATGATAAGGATAAATGAGATCTAGGCTACACAACCTATCATTACATCTAAAAGACTTCTCTATAAGACAATATCCATATCTCCAAAGAAATTATGAAACCCTAAGCTTTATCCTCAATTAAAATGGTGGATAAATAAATGCACAATATATCTTATTTTTCTTCTCTTCTCTTAGAAATGGAAAAATGATTGTGCTTATATAGGCAAATCTAACCCTAGACCCTTCTAAAAGTTTTAGTTGATAAGGTTGACCCAGTTAACTTCGTATTATAATTGACAAAAAATATACTAGATAATGAACTATGTCATCCATGGCCGACTTAGTTCTTAGTAAGCTCTGTTAATAACAATAAAGGGTTGATGTGGCCGACATAGTCATATAAATTGCCAAATAGGGGTTTAGGTTAGGGAAAGGGATAATGAAGGTGTAAAATGACTAGAAGATGGTGAAAATGGGAGGAAAATCTTAGGGGAATGGTTTTTAGGAGACAAGTGTGTAGATAAAAAGGGGAAAAAAAGACAAAAATCCTATTAAGCACCAATGGTTTGCCCACCCCTTTCACGATGCACCCATTTAGGCATGCACTTAGAGAGATTGTGACTCAATTCATTCTTATAAGATAAAAAGCATAAATAATTGATAATGTTTGAAAATATTATGTGTGTACATATGACCCACTTTAAGCTCATCACATGTCACATAAGTGCAACATGGGATGGTGCTTCGGTAAAAGAACATAATGACACATAACATTGAAGCTGAATAAAGTGCAAGAAGGAGAAAATAAGATAAATGAAAGGAAAAAAATGAAAAATGCATACCTTTAATTACCTTAGTTTTATATATAAATAAGGATATGTGAGAGATGTGAAGGTGTCCAATGTGGGGAACATTAGGTGAACCTATAGAGATTAGTGAAAAAGAGCAAAAAATCAAAAATTTTGCAACATAGGCATTTAATAGTTAGAAGTATTCTCTACAATGCTAGGATTCTGGAACATTTTATGGTTTTTAAAAAGAGTTAGTAGAAATAGATATGATCAAAATAAGAAATATGATGGTAAATATTTGAAGGGTAAATAATATTGAATAGTAAATATAAATAGGGTGAAAAAAGAAGTCATTTGGTATTATCTACTATTCTAAAAAAATAGAACTCTGAGAGACCTAGTGAGAGCCTAGAGACTCAGGATGGTGTAAAGATGATAGTTGAGATGGAGAAGATTCATAACAGCCATAGCAAACATAACATAGGTCAATAAATTAAAATTTTCAAAATTTTGAGTATTTTTATTTGAAATTGAGTGAGTTATAGAAATTTGATAATTAGGCAAAATATGTATACCAAAATGAACCATAGGTAATTATTAGGGATATTAAGGGTCAAATGGGGTATTAGGTAGGAAGTATTTAGAGCAATAAATACCTAGGGCATTTATGCAAATTAGTCAAAAAATCATCATAATGAAATAAAAAAGTTGATCAGGTTGACTTAGTTTGTAGGAGATATGAAAACCATTAGGTTGACATAGTAGTAAGTGGTTGATTTAGTTGATTAAGGGAAAAACTAAGGGGTTGACTTAGTAGTAAGTGGTTGGCTTAGTTGGGTAAGTGAAAAACTAAGGGGATGACTTAGTAGTAAGTGGCTAACTTAGTTGGTTAAGGGGAAAACTTAAGGGCTGACTTAGTAGTAAGTGGCCTATTTAGTTGGTTAAGGGATGAAAAGGGACAACATAATATTATTAAGCCTCACAATGACTAACTTAGTATTGAAAAGGCTAGAATGGGTCGATATAGTATTTTTAAGCCTCATAATGGTTGACTTAGTATTGAAAATTCTAATGTAGTTTGAAATAGGTTAATTTGGTAAAAAAAATGAATAAATTAGATTAAACCAAGTTATTTTTGTGAATTTTGTAAGAATGTAATTTTATTACAAAATGACTTGGAGGTCTAATACATCCTTTATTATTTGATATTTTGAAGATATGTTGAATATTTTGGTGATTGGTTGATGCCTCATGGTTACCTAATTTCTTGGAGTGCTTGACAGATGTGGATAAAGTTAGATTGGTTATGTTAGGCTTGGGAGGCATCATGGAGATGAGATGTATCCCACTGAGTGTTGATCTCATTGTCATGTTACTTGGAGCATGGGAATGGTTAACCAACACTTTTTGATGGGTGGTGGTTGGGGATACCATAGAGGTAGGTATCACATTAGAGGATGTCTATGCATTCATTAGACTACCTATAGGGGCACACCAATGATTATAGGGACATTGAATGATTTGGAAGAGAGAAAAGCACTATCTTAATGGGTGATGTACTCAAATAAGATTTATCCTTGGATAAGGGTGAACTTGTTTGATGTTTATATTGCATAGATTTTGGATATTTGAAAGGCTATGATAAGACTTGTGATAACACATGTTTTGTGTCATAAGTCAAATAACAAGGTACCATTGTATGTGATATCCTTGTGTCAATCCATTTTGGATTAGGGGTGATTAATGATTTTGGGTCTATCATCTAGGTTCATCTCATGCATGATATATATGGGATGATATCTAGAGGGTAAAATACCGTAGGACTGGTGGTATTGTTGAGTACTTAGATATATGAGAGGTTTTCTATATATCATCTTGGTAGGTTACCCCATGTGGTCGATGATAGGTTACCTTGAGTAGAAAGATAGAGATAAGACCAAGTATCATGGGTCATGCTCCACATGCTAGTGTTATAAATATTCACATGAATAAAGATTATGTGGCATCCCTATGCATATATTTATATGATTTAGATGAGTTGGGTGACTATGGCATTAGGGCTAGCTCAGGTGCTGATCATAGATCACTACACTTGATGGGTAGAGATGTAGTTAATAACATGCTTGATAGGGATAGTTTGGACTCCCACACCCAATATGTCCTATAATAGTACTAATATTTTAGGCATGGTATGTGAGAAGGCTAAGGGGGAAAGGAGAAGGAGTGCTAGTTGAAAAACTAGAGATCAAACCACACATGTGACCATGGACTAGTTGAGCATGATAGTTGACAGTTATAGGTGGAGAGAGTATGGATGTGGATGTAAAGGTGAAGTGGGTACCATAACAAGCACCAAATAAAGAGGAGTAGTGACCACCTTAGTCATACCATTGATAGAGATGCTAACAATGAGATTGAGCATAGAGAGTGGCTACATAGGATGACCGAATGGGTAGTCCAAAATAGAGCTGGTCGATAGAGGTAACACTTAGGAGAGGCTTGAGACGTGCATGGGTGGTGACTCCAAGTTTTGATTTGATAGGGAGGCATCCCATGGATGATTTTTTCAAGGGAGGGGTTAATGGATAGACCATGCTTAATGGATGATTAGATAGGGATATAGTGGTTGGTGATATTGGGATAGGTAATATATGTTTATAATTTTTAATTTTTGAGGTTGAATACTAGTTGTGTCTAATGGTAGATAGATATATTTTGAGATGTATATGTGATCTGATATATATTTGGTTTGAATTTTTTAGATCCTATGTCTGAGGAGATTAGATGGGTATCCTTAGTTATGGTAACACACCATAATATTTTAGATGGGGTGATGACACCATATAGCCGCACCATGATGGATGATCCTATGGTACCATCTACGCTAGCTCAGACAAGCTAGTAAAAGGATATTATAATGAGATGAATTATTTGCTAACTTATCACATGGTAAATGAGAAATGATTAAAAGGAGAAGGGTTTGTATAACCAAGTTACAATAATAATTATCCATGTTTATAGTGATAAGATAATAAACAATCATAAAAATGAATAAGATAATCATAGAAAAAGAACTCAAGAAGAACAAGTATGTCATTATGAACAAGAATCCATAGGAGAATGAAATCATAAGCAATATATAGTGAAAAACAAAAGTCACCATGTAAGATAATATTTGACACAATGTCAAATGATATGAAATAGATAAATGTAAAGTTAGAGCACACATCCAATCCAAATGAAGAAATAAATGTAAGAACACCATGTTTATTCTCATAAATACTAATATATTTTTCCAAACACATTATCTATATAATCTATTAAGTCTCTATGAATCTAAACTTAGACTACAACCAAAGTCTCATCGATTTTCATGGAAATTTGAGAAAATACTTCACATCAAATCTCTTCGATAAAAAAGATTGGATTGCTTGAAGGATCATGTTGATGAGGGATATCATGCAAGGGATTCTTAGGAGGAGGAATGGGATGGACTATATGGGGGATGAAGTGGTCACCAGTGGAGAATGGGCCACAAATTAAGGAGGATCCATGGGTGAGGGAATCACTGGTGGAGAAATGGTAGGTGGGGAAGGGACCATAAATGGTGGAGCCATGGGGGAAGAAAAGGGAGACTTATTACAAGAGATACCTATGTGAGGAAGGGTTGTAGGTGAATAAATAGTCATTAGGTGATCCTTGAGATGATGTTGAAGGATAAAAAAATAATCAGTGTGATGTGTACCACATTAGTTCTAGATATAATAGACCTCTCCATATTTGGAAAGATACTCAAGTAATACTTTCAATGGAGGTATAATTTTGTCTATGGGTTGAGGAGTGGTGGGATGTAAGGTGTCAATATATTACCATAGCTTATGACAATGTGTGGATGAATGATTATATGTGATTTAGAAGCAATAGATATAATTTTTAGTAGACTTTTTAGGTGTACTAATAGGAGGAGTAAAGACAAAATTTGAGGAAGATAGGTATAGTGAATAATCTCTAATATAATGACCAATAACTTTATGAATATCATAATATGGCTGATCAACCCATTTAGTGGATAAAGGAGCAAGCTATGGTAAAGGGAGCAAACCATCACCAAGATAAGTTGAGGCTTATGGAGACACTGGGCAAAACTTGACTAAAGGAAGAATAAGATCAGAAATAAGAAGAGACTCAACTAGAGGGAGAGTGGGAATAAGACCTAAAATGGGCTCAGCTAAGGGAGGAGTGGGATAAACAAAAGGTTGAAGGATAGTTGCAAGCATCTTAGGGATAAGTAAGCTAGAGGGGTCTTGGTATCTAGTAAAATGATAGGGACTAATCATAGAAGGATACATAAGCATACTCCTATGAGGTTCTATAGAAACTGGGGGTGTGCAGACCATCTTTACCCTATGATCAAGAAGAAAAATTCTAAAATTAGGAATGATAGAGGATGGACTACTAGAATAAATACTTAAATACTAAAGCAAAAAGGAATGATAATGAATGATTTTAGCATCTCAAGCTTGAACAAGACATCCTAAGAATGGATCATCTAAGGGATAACCATCATCAAAATCTGGTGTCTGAATATCAATGGCATAAGTAGGGATGACCTTATCATCTGATGTGGTGTGATGAATGAAATGTAAAGTCTTAGTTAAGAAAATAGGTATATCATCATAAGGTGGTTGATGGGAATAAGCTTACAAATAAGGGGGGAGCTAAGAAATGAGATGACGTGAGAGATCTGAGTTTTTAATCTTTAGATTTATCTCATCAAGCTCATCATCATTGGAATCTAAGAGGTTATGGGGTATACTCCTGATGAGTTGAGGGTGACCATTGTAACCTTAGGTGGAATTGAAAAGAAATGGAAAACTTGGCAAAGGTTTAAGGGTTAGAATATTGAATATGCCATAGTCTTGGAATTGTTCAAAATTCCAAGGGTTAGTGTCATATTGAATCCTATAGATGGATCCATTGTGAGGAAATTTGACACATTGGCAATAAAAAGAGGAAATTACACTTATGTAATTAGTCCATAAATACCAAGAAAAATGTTATAAGATGGAGGAAATTTGAATATCATCACCTTCATATGAATAATGATAGGTGGGATGATAATGGGGAGCCACACACAACCTAAATGAGTCATTTTCCTTTGGTCATAGCCTTGACACATGTTTCATGTGGATTTAAGATTAATTCAAAATATCCAAAGGTTTTGATAAAATCAAGAGAGGTAACATAAGTGCCAGAACCCTCATTAATCAAAGCACACTTGACTTGGATATCACTAATTTGGACATTGATAAATAAAGGATCATCCAAATGATGCAAAATTTAATCAGAGATCATGAAAGAAATGGGGAATTTTAGGGAACAAGAAGTTTCCATTGTTTCATCAACATGTATGGACATCTCTTTGTATTATTTTAAAATGCTATCTTTTGATTCTAATAAGGTGGCTTTGTTTCCTACTAGGTAAGGATGAGGGACGTTCATTTCAAATAAAAGCTATATAAGATGATTATGATAATGTAGAGAGGTTTTCATAAGTTCGATAAATGGGATTTAAGATGGGAGATTACTAAGCTCTGTAATAGTATCCCACTCATCATAACCCATAAGAGGATTTTTGGAAAGAGGTACATAGTGTTGAAGGAGGTCCTTGAAATGAGGAGCTAAAGTGCATCTGAATTTATGATAATAAGATGTGATATATTTAATTGGAGGACAAGTTTATTGATTATCTTGAGAAGATGGGGTAGTTGATGCAAGTTTGGTTTGAGATAGATTATAAGAAGTGAGGATAGAAGTTTGAGTATAATTAGTGATAGGTAAAGAGGTTAGAGGAATGGTAGAAATGATATGAGAGGTGTTATCCAAGGGAGGTGTTGGAATTGCTTCATCAAAATATATAAAGTCTTCTTTCCCTAACTCTATTAAGTGAGTTAGAGAAGAGTATTGGAAAATAAAATGTGCAAGGTAATTGAGGAGTTTGGATGGGATGAGGATAAATGAAGGAAAACACCCTTCATATATTAGTCATATTGACCACATTATCTTTAGGAGTGGGGTCAAGAAGACTATCAACATTATTAGTAGAAGGTGTAGGATTGTCTTGGTTATCTTGGTGGTTGGGAAGAGGATCTTTATAGATAGCCAAATGAGCATTATCTTGGTTCAAATATTGAGTTTTAGTTTTTATTTCAAAGGATTTGAATGCAATTTAATAGTTTTGTTGATGTTTAGAAATTATATAATCATGGTCAAAATTGGGACAAAGAAGGAAATCCATAGCCAAATTATGAAGTTGGCTACAAGTCTCATGAGAGAGACCCCAACTAGAGTGAAACCAATAAAATTTATTGGGATTATACCAAGATTTCATGGGATGAGTGGGGTCAAATTCTCATGAAATAGGCCTTGGTAGACATTTTTATAATTATACTAAGGATAAAGGTTTATGAATATTGATGTAATTGGTTGAAGATAAATGAGGATTGGTGATGTGGTTAAGAGGGGAAGCTTGTTCCAAAGTCTGGTTGGGAACAACAACTTGAATAGTATGAATGGTATCATAAGAGTTGATGATAACATCATTTTTAGAATGATGATTCTTATTCTTGATTAACATGTCAGTACCCATAGAAGGTTAGGATGGCTCGAATTGATGCATGAGGAAATCTTAGCACTTGGTTTGGTCAATGGCCTCTTCTAAAGTACATGGAGGGAGATTTTGGATCTGATATTATAACTTGGGAAAAAGAGCATTGGTAAATATATGAAAGAGGTTGTCATCTACCATATTATGTTCACATTTTTTATATAAGGTCTTCCATCATTTGATGAAAGCTTGTATAGTTTCAATCTCAAGTTGATTATAATTGATAAAATGGGCCAAGGTATTCTCAAGGAGATCACTAGCTTAGAAATCCTACACTAGAACATTGACTAAGTCTTCCAAACTAGTGATGGAATGATATTTGAATTGGTTATACCAATCTATAACATCACCCATGAGAGCCTTTTCTAATAGTTTGGTAGTGACAAAAGTTTTTAACTTGATCCAGCCTTTATATTGATTTCTAAATGTTTTAAGTGAAGAGTAGGATCGGTTAACTTATTGTAAGTAATGGTAGGGGTGATACCTCCTATATTGATGTTAGTACTTTGAGATATAAGAGGCTCATTTTGAAGTTGCTTTATTTTTTTGTTAACAAGGGGAGGATGAGGGATAAGATTACCATGGGAATCTTGAAGAGGAGGTGGGGGAGAATTTTGATTATGCATTCCCCATGAAACTTGTTGAGGGTGGGTTTAAATATGGATAACATTATTTTGCAATTGCATCATTTGATTTTCATTGTTAGCTTGGAAGTAATTCATTTGATTAAGAGTTTGTAATATAATTTGATGGGTTTGAGTGGTATTATTAGCATTGTGTGAAGTATTAGAATTGGTAGTAGTGGCTTAGGTAACAAGAGGGTGTTAGTAGTAGCTTGAGAAGAATTATTAGTAAATGAAGCACTAGTAGCATGATTTTCTTGTGTGGTAAAAGATGTACTTGTCGAGGGATGATAAAAATAAAAATTAGAGGAATGATTACCATGGGTGGTAAACAATACACTACAAAAATAATTTAGAAGAACGAGTCTTGTAAGAGGCCCACTAGATGTATAAACTATCATATTAGTAGAGATACTAGGCATGAACATGGAAAAAATCAAAGAGGAAGATGTCATGGCATGAGAAGGGGTTAAAATAGATGGAAGAGGTTGAGAGGCAAAGAATCTAGTGTCTCAAAATCCATGTGAGAACATGGGAGAAAGTGAATGGGGATCCTTGACTTGACCAGTTATCATGAGATGGTAAATAGTAGAAGGATATTTTACTTGATTTTGAAGAAATTAATTGATGAAGAAAAACATTTCTAGGATATACTCTAATTTAGGTTGATCTTCAAATCAAAAGAGAGGATTGTGAAGTGAAGAGGAATGAGGACAAGTCCCATAGTTGGTAGTGCGAGTGGATAAATGCACATTAATTTCATCTAGGTTAGGAACCATAAGTTGACTATGGGAGAACCTATTAGGGTTGGTAAAACTCATCATATCTATTTGATTCAACTCAGTGTTGTCTTCAAATAGGAAGTTCATGATGAAGGAGAGAGATTAGGGAAAGTAAAGCAAATGTTAAATTAAAGAAATACAAAATATAGATAAGAGTATAGACTCGACCAGGATGACTTAGTATTGTAAACAAAAGGCATAAGAGTACAAAGTTAACCAAGTCAACTTAGTAATAATAGACATAAGGAAAAAAACTATAGAGTCAACCAGATTGACTTAGTACTGTAAATAGGAAAAAAGACAAGCTAATAAATATATAGAGTTGACTAGGTTGACTTAGTACTATAACCTAAGTAGCAAAACTGAGTATTGAGTTGACCAAATCAACTTAGTATTGAGTCTATAAAATATTGTGTTGAATATAAAAATAATGTGCCAAAAATAGGGAAATATTTTGTAATGCAATTTTAAGTAATAAATGGAATCAAACACACAAACAATTTGATTAATGAGAATGATCTAATTGGGTCACACATCACAAAACCTTGCACCAATGCTGGCTAATAAATTTTTTTGTAAATAGTACACAATGATCAAAAATCAGGCATTCAACTAAAAATTAAAATATAACTAAGTGGTAATCCTAAGTGTTGTTAGATTTTTATGAAATGTTATTTTAAGTGTGATAGGGAAGTTGGCTGAAAATAGGGAACTAAAAAGCAATCTATGGATATTTTTAGGATATTTAACCTAAAAGGGATATGTGTTGGCATTGGTACTGACTTGGTATTAGGACCTACACCCTCACTTTACAATCCCATAATGATAATGGTATTGAGTGCTTTACCAATATATATCATTAATCATGTGTTTATACTTAGATAGAAAACCAAGTCGGCTTCCCCCTTGGTGATGAAATCCAAGTAGGTAGGCCTTGAGAAGACAAATGTTAAGTGCATTTTGAAAATTTTGTGATTTGGTAGTGTGTGAAAAAAGATAAAAATAGTGAAACTAATTAGTAATTAAAAAACCACCTAAATAGACTATGTGAGCTACTCTAAGCATGAAAACAATTGAAAATGAAACTCTAAATTAATTACTAGCATATATTTATTAATTCTAAATTTAAAAATGGTATAAAGTTAATTTAGATGACATTGTATGTAAATAGTATAGAATAGATTCAACTAGGTAGCTATTATTTTGTAGAAGCAAGAGTCTTTAAGAATAAAGTCAAATAGGTCAACTTAGTCTTTTAGACAGAAGACTAGCTACAAAACTAAGTCAACCAAGTTAACTTAGTTTGTTGTAGGATTGAATTTTGAAGACTAAAAACTTACACAAGATAAAACTATAATGAATTACTAAATTGAAATATATAGAGAGAGGAACCTTGGTGGGTTGGAAGATGATTAGGATTGAAAATTTTCTTTTGAAGTGCCTTGAATGTTGCTTGTAACTTCTACTAGATAAGTCAACTAAGTCAACCTAGTTATGTGAAACCTTATTTTATAAACCTATTAAGATGACTAAGTCAACCTAGTTTACTTAGTTTTTTATTTGGATGCTAACTATAAGACTAAGTTGACCTGCATGACTTAGTTTGTTATTTTAGATGTTTATAAGACTAATTTGATCTGGTTGATTTAGTTTGTTATCTACAGCTAAAGAAGAATATTGTGTCAACCTATTTGATCCAGTAACTTATATCTATTCAATAAATACATAGAAATAACATAGTCATTTTTATATTACTATGTGTTAAACCTACACACAAAATCTAGAACTATACCAGCCTAGTCGACCTAGTATCAAAAATATAGAAAAATATTAGAATGATAGAAATGAAAAGTGTGAAATAAAACCTGAAAGGGTTAGATTCATGTTAGATTCACCATAATGTATTATGAAGGTGAAGCTAAAGTGAATAAAATGCTAAGAATAAATTGGAAATGTGAAGACAATCTAACCAGTGGTGGGATAGGATTCACATCGAATTCACTAGAATGTATACAATGGGAAATGCACTAGATCTATAAATCAATCCTAGCTCAGAGAATATACATCCTACTTACACTTCTAATTGGGGATACATTAGATAAGCAGGGTTATGACCAATATGGATTATTTATACCTATCCAAGGGATATCTTACCATGATAATATCACTAGGGAGGGTTCCAAAGCCTCCATCCAAAAAAAACTATGCAATAAACCTAATTAGGTCCTATGTTTTTATATTCATTATAATATTAACAAGTAAACCAAAATGTTATATAGTACTCACCAAAGCTTTGGCACAAAGTGGGGGTAATAAACATAAAGAGTAAATATGCATAGAAGACATATACTCAAGTCAATGTATATGAAATCTTAATGCATGGAAGATCAGTACAAATGCGTATCTATATAATCTTACAAAGGAGGAAGAAAGTTATTAATACTTACCTTTGAAGATGAACCCTCTAATCCTTAATCTCTTCCTTGGCCAAGGTGCTTTGTAAGAGGTTTTTGTGGTATGTAAGGATGACAAGGATAAATAATGTCTAGGATACATAACCTATCAATCCATCCAAAAGACTTCTCTACAAGATAAGATCTATATCTCTAAAGAAAGTATGAAACCATAAGCTTGCTTCTCAAGTATAATGGTGGATAATTAGATGTGAAATATATCTTACTTCTTATTTTCTTCTCTTAGAATTGGTGAATGATTATGTTTATATAGGTAGATCTAACCCTAAACCCTTCCAAAAATTTTGGCTGACAAGGTCAACCCAATCAACCTAGTATTATAATTGACAAAAAACATACTAGATAATGAACTATGTTGGTCATGGCCAACTTAGTTCTTAGTAATCTTTGTTAATAATAATCCATGATCAATGTGGCTAACATAATCATGTAAACTACCAAAAAGGGGTTTAGGTTAGGGAAAGGGATAATAAAGTTGGAAAATGACTAGAGGAAGGTGCAAAATAGGAGGCAAAGCTTATGGGAATAGTTTTTAGGAGATAAGTATGTAGATATAAAGTTTTAAAAGGGACAAAATCCCTTTAAATCACTAATGGTCTTCCCACCCCTTTCTTAGTGCACCCCTGAAGGCATGTACTCAAAGAGATTGAGATTTAACAGGTTTATACAAGATAAAATACATCAATAATTGATAAATTTTAAAAATATTATGTAGATACACTCTATATTATGGACTTGATTACTGTGATCAAGGAATCTAAGAAGGAAAGTACTATGTTAGTTCAAGCAATAAAACTCAAATAAATACACTAACACTTACACTCCTAGCCTAGATACTAGGGAGAGCTTGGTAACAAAAACAAAATGAAAGCACAATAAAAACATAAAAGATAATAACTATTTTACATTCCTTGGGAGCTCCAAATGGATTTGTTGAATGGCTTGCTCAACTTGTGCATTAAGAAGTCTTGGACAATGGAGGTTTTTTTACTCCTCTCCTTGACACCTTGGCTTTGATGTTGCTTGGTTTAATATTTTGGAATTATAACACTATTGGCATGAGTCTCATGGAGCAAATCCTACAAAATAACTCTACAATATCCAAACTTGTTGAATATATTTGTGCATAATAAATTTGCACAGAATAACTTATGGATTCAATAGGCAAGGCCTTGTATTTATATATTTAATAATTAATTATCACCCAAAGTGAGTTAAGGTTAAGTTTAGGATTGGAATTGGTTCAAACTAAACTTAGGTAATTTAAAAATAACTCTAGTTGAGTTAATAGTTGTCAGTTAATTATGATTTACAATTACTAGGCATGGCTCACAAATTAGATATTTTAGGATGTTTTCAAAGTGCACAACCCATAAAGGTAATGATGAAAGGATAGGATATTTTGAATTTTTGAATTTCCTTTTTTATATATTCATTAATTTCAAATAGATGATTCAACTAGGTATTTAATATTTTTTATCTTGTTAATTAATTTTGATTAGCCTTTTTTTCTCTTTCTAGATTTATTTAAGTGTGTAAGTGCCCCACTTAATAGGTCCATAGGCCAATTGATAGTTGTGATGTCAGAAGGTGATTAGGGATGAATTTGTAAGAGGTTATTTTTGCATACAATAAAATACCCAAAATATGGATGTCTCAACATGATTATAAGCTTTGATGAATGATATGCTATCAAATTTGGGATGTTTGGTGATTCCTAGGCTTAATTTGCAATGGTTGTTAGGAATTAGTCTGAAGTCTAGTCGAAAGCCAGTTATGGCTAGCTTTAGGTGTCTATAATTTGCCCCTATTTGGGAAGGCATTGCAAGTTATAGACACAATAATGTCTTCTAAATAAATGAAAAGGTCATGTATTCCTATGAATTTAATGGTATTGGATGAACTCTAGATGCCCCTTTGAGGGATCAGTCAACAAAAAGGGTAGGTGATTGATCCCTCAAAAGGAAGAAATAATGGGACCAAAAAGATAAAACAAGGTGGAAAAGACTGATTTTCCCATAAACAATTATAATCAATGGAATATGAGTTTCCCTAGTTAGGTCAGACAAATAGGATCGATTTTCCCATAGGTGATTATAATCATCGGCATAGGTGGGAAAAAAAGGTAATGATTTGCCCAAAGGTAGTTATAATCATTGAAAAAGGATTATGGTAACAAGAGAATGATTTGAGCAAAGAAATTTATAATCATTAAAAGGGAAAAACAATGATTTTCCTACAATTGGTTATAATAATTGGCAAGACAAAAACATGCCCTAGTTGGGAGGGTAGAGATAATGATTTTCCTAAAGGTAGTTATAAGCATTATCACAATGAAAATATGCCTCAATTGGGTAGAAGTAAGATAATGATTCTCCTAAAGGTGGTTATAATCATTAACCTCTAAATATATAAAAACATAATTATTTACCCATAGGTAGCTATAACCATTGACTTAATGGGTGGGATGTTACACAATGATTTTCCCAAAGGTAGTTAGAATCATTGGCATTACAATTGGGATGAGATATGATTTTCTCACAAGTAGATATATTATTGACTGAATGATGGGAATATGATGTCAAATAAAAATATGGGGCTTACGATCTAAATTAGTACTCATAGAGAAAGAGTAAGCTGGTATAGAGGAGAAAGATGAATTTAAGCAACCTGCTAGTATGGAGATGCATGTCCTAACTAGCAAGGAGGAAAAATATTTCATGAATTAATTACTCTGTGTTTGGAAATGATTTTGGGTATATTAATAATTTTTCAAGTGTCAAGGAGATATATCATGGATGCATTGCTTGTAAGACTTCCTGAGCTGATTTTTACTATAACACATGATAGTATGCATCATGATAGAATACCACGATAACTGAGCCAAAATATGCATAAGGACTAACATACAATCCAATAAATAATAAAAAACAATGCACCAATGATAAAAACCATGATTATAATGTTAATTTATGAATATGGATGGATTTAAGAAGAATGCACAAGGAATAAACCAATGAATGCATATAGATTAAATCAAGGCACAAAATGAAAGCAAAAAAATAGGCAAAAAAATAAGTAAACAAATAAAACAAAAATAAAGAACAAATAAAACAAAAATAAAGAAAAAATGAAACATGAACAAATAGTGTGTTAGATGGTGGATCCTGATCTTATTATAATGTCTAATTCTTGATAGGGGTTATGTGGGGTAACGCCCCCCACTATGCATTGTAAAATATTGTAATTTCATAGTAAATATGGACCATTCACTATTAGGTTGTATATCTAATGGTAGAAATTTTGTTTGTGCATTTTTACCCTAATATTTAACCCTCCTTTGATATGAAGGCATCATAATTACAACAACATGTTGTATGTGGGTGAATAGGAGATTGTAGTGGATGTATTGCAAGTTTTATCCCTCCATTTTGTTGGACTAAATAAAGAGAAGAATTGGCTATTTCTATGTGGATGTAGCCCATATTAGATAAACCATGATAAATCTATGTCTATCTTGTATTGTGTTTTTTGCATTTTAATTATGTTTTTATTTCATTAATACTGCTCTGTGTTATATATTCCTAACATAATGGTTAAATACAATGTTAACACAAATAGAGGATAAACAAGATGATGATTAATTACCCCTAGGCTAAACAAGACAATGAAACCAATGAAGCCCAGTAATAGAAGAAAAGTAAGGGGTTGATGAGCTAAATCTAGATGCACTAGGCAAGTGGATGTTGCCTACATAATTTCATGGATGTAAGGTCCAACATAAAATTTAGTCCAAATGTAGTTCTCCCAAGAAATGGGATAGAAGAAAAATAATGAATAATAAAACATGATGATTATGTTTTAGAAGAATATGGGAATGGGCTCACAAAATGATGAGAGTGTGAGAGGTTAGGTCAATAAGGATGGAGAAACTAAATGACAAGTGGTGTCTTATGAAATAGTTAGGGTTCCCATAATCCTTAAGGCAAAGAAGTAGTCAATTTTGGTGATTGTTTTTTATTTTCTAGATCATTTGAAAATGTTTTTAGATTTTTTAGAGAATCTCAAATCGATGGAGGATTAAAAGATACTAAAAGGTCCAAGCTCACAAAATAGTGAGAGAATTCAAACTTGAAATTACTCATAAAATGGTGAGAGCATGACCAAGGGTGACTGAGTTGACCTCAATGTAAATCAAGCACTACCTACATAGTCCAAAGATGGGACCTCAAGTCACTGTAGTTCCACCTTATAATGGAAGAATCTAACTAGATAGTATCAAATTCATAAACTAAGAAAAGTAGGTAAATGACATAGTATGACATAGAATGGCAAGGTGGTACTTTAAGGCATGATAAAGGTGTTATTCCTAATTTACCCATAGGTATTTATAATTAGGAAACAATGACATAGGTTAATGATACTAATTAGCCCATAGGTGATTATAATTAGTATCATGATGGTGGCACTATAATTTACCCAAAGGTGATTATAATCAAGAACACTTGGTATAAAATGAAATAAGAAATGAAGGATGTAACTGCCAAACCACTATCATACTACTCCAAAAATGGCCTCTATCTAGAATATTTAATCAACTATTAAAAATTGATCATAATATTCTTGTTTAAAATGATCATGGAACTAATCAAACAAAACCAAGGTAAAATGGGGTTGGGTATGGAGGGTGTAAACAACTCTGGTTGATAGGAACAATATGGTAGAATGGTATGATACTATGAAATAATATCGATATTATGGTATAATGGAAATGGGCCTTATAGATAATACTTTAGGTCTTTCAAGTAAAATAATGCTTGAAGTATATGATGTTCATCATCTCATCAAGTTCATCCCCATTTGGTGTAGTGATCTTATATGCTCCATAGCCACAATTTGTAACAATGATAAATGGGCCTATCTAGTTGGGTTTAAACTTGACCTTGTGATTATTATTGGACATGGTATTCTATTGGTTTTAATTGAGAACAAGTTCACCAAGTTTAAATTATCTATGTTTGACCCATCAATTATAGTTTCCATAGAGTCTATTATGGTATGCTTGAAGGCTATTAACTTTAGCCATGCATTTCTCTTCAAGTAACTCTAGCTCTTACAAGTGAGTTACTCGATAATATTCATCATCTAGAACTTGTTTTAGAAAAATACACAATAAGGTAACTCAAACTCAATGTAAAGAATGGAATCAGTACCATAAATTAGAGAATATGGAGTGGATCCTATTTGGGTATGGTAATTCATGCGATATGCCTAGAGGACATAGAATATTTGGAGGTGCCAATTGTAGCCGACATCATTGAAAATATTTTTAAGTATGTTGAAAATGGTTTTATTGGATGATTCTACCTATCCATTACCTTGAGGGTAATATGTGGTAGAAAAATGTTGATTAATGTGGTACTCATCACACAGTGATTTGACATCCTTATTCTTGAACAATATTTCATTATCAGATATAATTTTGGATAGGATACCATAATGGAAAATGAGATGGTTAAAGATGAATTTGGAATTTTTTTTTCATTCATGTAAGTGAGAGGTATAGATTAAAACCACTTAGTGAAATATTTGGTAGTGGTAAGGATGTGTTTATAGATACCAGATGAGGTTGGGTTAATCCTCCCAATGTGATCAAGGCCCCATGCAGTAAATAACCATGGTGTAAGCATCAACTTTAGTATTTTAGTCAAGGCATTAATCAAATTAGAATTTCATTGACATTTATCATACCTTTTGATATAATTAGTTTCATCTACATCCATAGTTAGCTAATAATACCTAACATATAGGATATTTTGTCTAGGATACCTGTTATGGTCCTTGTAGGCAGACTTCACTAATGCCTCGAGGTTTTGGTGTAATAGTTCATTACATGTGGTATCAAAGCCTCCACCTAGTTTTAAATCACAAAGTGGGTGGTTATGTCGGTATGGCAGTGTTTGACTAGGGCTCGTACACTGGGGTTCCTAGCAGTACGTGCGCAAAGCCAGCCTAGAGTCTGGGCTTCGAAAGTGTGGTAGGATGTTATGGTCCTAGTGGGAAAAATTCACTAACACCTTAAGGTTTTGGTGTAGCAATTCATTACATGTGGTATCAAAGCCTCCACCTAGGTTCAAGTCACAGATCAGTTGGCTACGTCAGCATGGCAATCTTCATTTGAGGCTTGTACACACAGGGAATCCTAATGGTACAGGTGCAAATCTAGCCTAGAGTCTAGGCTTCAGCAGTGTGGTGGGATGTTATGATCCTGATGGGTGGATTTTACTAATTCCTCAAGTTTTTGGTGTAGCATTTCATTACAATACCCCCACTGGTGTGGGCTCCACATGCTCCTTCATGAACTTCTCATAATTCCAATGTTGATTCTGCCTAAGTTAAACAACAAAAAAGAGTTCCATCAAAGTTGTGGTGGTAAAAGTTTGATCCAAGTAAGGTATAACATGTGGCTTGGTGGGTAAAGGCTTTTACTTATTTGCATGATAGGTCAGGTGGAATAATATAGTTATGAAGGTAAGTGAAAAGGTCTAGATACCGTATAAAACTAGGACCAACAATATCATAGATCATTACAATGGTTGAAGGTTCATGAGCTAGCATTAGAAGATTTTTAATGAGGAATTGATAGTCTTTTACCCTTATTTGGATGACTTATCAAAAAACCAATGGTGTCCATGGCATTTGTTGTTTTTTTATTGGCCTTTAGTATGTGTTCAAACTATATGTCAACAATCTATTATTTGAGAGTGTTGATCGTGGGCTTGTATGACACCATCTTTTTATTTTTGGTCTAAAAGTGATTTGTAACTTGAATGATGATTAGGTAAGAATCACCATAAACCTTGAGATGTTGAACATTCCATTGTACTACCTAATGAAGACCTATAATGAGTGATTTGTTCTCAACCACGTTATTAGTATAAGGAAAGTAGATACAAAATGATTTAAGGATGGGATACCCCTATGGTGTAATAAACAATAGGCCTACCCTTGATACATGTATTTTGAATAATCCATCAAAATACATCTTCTAGTATTTTCCTCAATAGGTGTTTCAATGATAGTCATAATGGACTCATCTGGGAATTGAAATGTGAATGGTTCAATATCTACAAGGGGATCTTTAGCAAGCTGATCTACAACTACTTGTCTCTTGATGGCCTTTTGGTTGATGTATTATATCTCAAACTCACTCAGAAGCATGATCCATTTATCCATACAAACTTGTAAAGTTTTTTTGGATAGTAGATACTTGATAGGATCTACTTTTAAAATAACTATGGTCTTATTGTTTAACATTTAATGTCATAGTTTTTAAGCTATAAAGACCATATCTAAATAGGCTATTTTAATGGGTATATAATTATGTTCATAGACAACTAGTATATGGATTAGATAGTACACAACATGTTTGTTTCCATTATCATCATGCTGAGCTAGAATTACCCCTAGGGTTTTGTCTATGGTAAATATATATAATAGGAATGGATTTCCTAGTATAGGTGGCAAAAAAATAGGTAGACTAGCAAGATATTCTTTGAGGTGTTGGAAGGCATTCTAGAATTCTTTATTCCAATGTAATGTAACACATTTATTAATTAGGTGTGTAAATGGATGGAATTTTTTAGCCAATTGAGAAATGAAAAAATTGATAAACTGGATCTTTCCCTATAAATTATAGAGTTACTTCAAATTAAAATGTGGTGGCATATTGGTAATGGCTTATACTTTGGCTGGATCGACTTCAATGCCTCAAAGAGACACAATAAATCCAAGTAAGTTTCTTGAAGTAACTCCAAAAACACAATTCTTAAGATTGAATTTGACCTTGTATTCAAGCATCCTCTCAAATATTCTTCATAATACTATTGGATGATCAGATTGATTCTTTGATTTACCTAATGTATCATCAACATAATATTCAATAATATCATGCATTATATCATGAAATATGATGATCATGGATCTTTGGTATGTGGCCCCAACATTTTTGAGACCAAATGGCATAACCTAATAAAAAAATTCCCTATAGAGTGGTGAACATTATTTTATGTTGGTCTTCTGGTGCAATTCTGATCTAATTGTATCTAGAAAATTCATTAATTAGTGAAAGCATTTCTAACCCAACTATGGAGTCAACTATCATGTCAATATTTGGTAGAGGAAAGTCATCTTTAGGTAAGACCTTACTTAAATCTTTGAAATCAATGCATATTATGATTCCTTTTGGCTTATTACTTATTGGCACAATATTCGAGATCCACTCTGAATAGTCATTTGATCGAATACATCTCATTTCTAAGATTTTCTCTAAATATTTATTTACCAATATATAAATGCAAGGATACATATTGTGAAATTATTATTTCATGGGTTTGGCATCAAGATGTACAAAAAGATGGTGTACAACAAAGGTGGGGTCCAAACCTAGCATGTTGGAGTATGCCCAAGAAAATATGTCAATAAATTCCCTCAAAAGGGATGTAAAGCTAACATGGTATACCTCAGTGAGGGATGTACTTAATTTGATCCATTTCATGTCATCTGGAGTCCTAATGTTGACTTCTATAGTGTCCTCTACAAGAAGAGTCGAACCATCTTCCAAAATGATTGGTAATGATTATAATTGGCCTACAACAACAAAGTCCTCTATTTAGATTGGATCTTCAAGTTCCCTTAGGCAACATGAATCAGAATCTTCCAATGGTAAGTATGTCCATATTACAGACACTATTATAAACTCTTAAATGATTTGATTAAAGGCATTTTTTTCTTCATAACTTAACTTAGACCCATAGGTAACTTGGTGGTATCCTAAGTTATGTTTGAGGAAGGTTGAACACCCTTGTGTAATGGCACCTAAGACAAGTTTTCACCATAAGATTAGACTTTCTCTTTAATTTTACCTTAGTCTAAAAGTGTGTTAGAAATATGATTATCATTGATGTCAAAATAAAGATTGTTGGCATGAAATTGGAGAGAAGAGCATGTTTTACAGTTACATACTGCAATATTGTCATGCTTTTATAGAGACCATTTTTATACCACTTGAGAAATTAATAGAAGATTTGTTATGGGTTTTTCAAGAGCATCTTAAAAATATAGTCCTTAGGTTCAGTTGAGAAGAAATGATCTCAAAATTTATTTATCTTTGCTCTCAAACATCATAGGGTTTCTTAGTTAAACCCTAAGGGTTTAAGCCATGGTATTCATAGGCATGTTATATTTTTATGTTGATTGGATACAGATGGGAACTGGTTACTTGATTTATAACTTAAGCCTTTCTCATCATTGTGCAATTCACCCTTTCAACCTAGTAATTACTAGTTTGAGCAATGTTCTAAGACTTTATATTTCCTAAGTCCTTGACATAAGATTTATCTTGGCTTGATCAATGGTTAGCACTTAATTGTATTTTAAAGATCTAATGAAGCATATCAAAGTTAATTTTTCAAAGGCACATGTGAGTAAATATGCTAGTGACAAATGTCACAATCATGGAGTTTGTACAATAAATCTATGGAGTGGTTTAAAGTCAAATAGTCAAGGATTAACATGAGAATGCCAAGTGTCTCAATAATAAGAACTGATAGCAAAGGTGAAAAAGGCACATGAGGATGACAAGTGTCACAAGCATGAGCACTGATAGTAAGTATACAAAAGGCATGCAAGGATGCTAAGTGTCACATGCATAGGAGCTTGTTAGAGATAAAGTTTGACCTTGTCAGAAGATCAAACAGTGAGCATGTGATCATGTAATAAAGATCTAATGGAGTGAATGGAATCAATGGGATCAAGTGCTCAATGTTTAATGACATAGAGGTGAGTTAAATATTGAGCTAATTTAATGAGATCAATGGATCATTTTCATTCCAAAGTCTCAAGAAGTAATGATATTAGACCAAGTGCTCAAGGTTTAATGTTAGACAGAGGTAAAGTTTGTGCAAATTTGAATATATAATGGCATGCTGGAGCTTAGATCAAAAGATCCAATAAATGAATTTTAAAGTTAAAACATTAAATCTAGAAAGCATACAAGGATACAATGGAGATCATGAACATGTTAGAACATGATCTAACAGATGCATTATAAAGTTGAATAATTTGAATAAGGATCATCAGATCATGGCATATAACTTAAGATCAAAGGTCAATATTTAAAGATGTGTTCATCCCAATATTCAAGTGATGGAACATGCAAGTAAGATGTATTATATGACATAGACAACAAAATAAATTAATATGATCAATCAAATTTGTGTAATATGGCGTGTACATCAAAACTAGAGCTTAGTATATGCTGAAAATAGTAACGAGTATAAATTCAAGATGTGGGAAACTTGTTGTTTAATAATTATGACAAAGAATCATGGTAGTGGAGTATAAATTCAAGATGTGGGAAACTTGTTTAATAATTATGAACTGAGTCTAGAATTATCATGATGTGTTAGAAAGCAAAGTGTGAACATATAGAAGATATGAAACCTTGATCAAATTCTTATATATATGCCATCTAGGATATATGTTATTACTATTAAAGTGGTTGAATTATGTTTAATAGAGAAATATAGAGACACAAAGATAGAGGGGTAGAGAGGAAGAGAAGAGAAGAGAGAAATGTGCATAACATGAGTAGTTATAGACCAAAACTATAATAAATAATTAAAATTAGATTCATTCATGAATCAATATTGTAATCTAGAGTTATAGATCCATATTTGAATATAGATATGATTGGTGGGTGCTATCAAATAAGCTAAGTTGGTGCTTAGTTAGGGACTTGGTGCTTCCCTAGAGTACATGATCTTAAATCAGGGGATTGGTGTCTCTTTAGGGTTGGTTCCCTTAAATTTTCTAACAAGTGGAGGTTCTTTATTGTGAGGTTGGATTAGAATAATAAATTCTAGAAGCTATTCTCATGGTAGTTTTTCCCATAGTGAGTTTTCCACAATATATCTAGTGTTATACATATTTTTGTGTGTGTGATCTCTGCATATATTTTTAATCTGCATTAAAAGTTTTAAAAATTAATTTAGTTGATCTATTGATTCGCCCCTCCTCTCAATAGATAGTTGTGTTCCAACAATTGGTATCAGAGCCCTGGTTCCTTAGAAGAAGCTTAATCAACTCAGGTATATCTTAGATGGTAAACACAAATGTTTAGTCAAGAAGGCTCTTCCTCAAACAAAGCACATATATTTAATGGATCAAACTATGTATTTTAGATCATTATAATGGAAGCATATTTATCTTCATTAGGGTTTGATGTATGGATGTCTATGGCAAATGGATATACAACTCCTACTATAACTCCTACTGATCAAGCTTCCAAGAAAGCATATGAGAGCAATGCCATTGTCCTAAGCTAAGAATATTATTTTTTGTGGATTTTATAATTTAGAGTTTATAAAAGTGATGCATTATCAAAATGCACAAGATATTTGGAATAAATTAAAGAGCATCTATGAAGATGATGATAAGGTAAAGCATACCAAACTACAAATATTCAAAGGCAAGTTTGAAAGCCTTAAAATAATTGAAGAAGATAATATTAAAGATTGCCTCCTTAGAGTAGATGAAATAGTTAGTCAATGTAATCAGAGGCCTTGGATAATAGATGAAAGAACTAGTCATTATCAAAAAAATCTAAATATTTCTATCATCAAGGTATGACTTTAAAATATCTATAATAGAGGAAGCAAGAGATCTGGATAAACTCATTATTAATGAGTTGTATGGAACATTCAGATCCTATGAGATGAGAATGGGAGAAATAGATACCTTTAAGAGAGAAGATGCATTCAAAACATCCAAACTAGTAAAGTTAGAATAACCTACATCTAGATCTAAGGAGATTGACGATCCTAGCTCTGAGAAGAATCTAACTTTGTCAGAAATCTTCCCTCAAAGCTCTCTCTCAATTATAGTCACAACAAACAACTCAAACATAGAATTTTTGTTCACCTCCAACCAGTCAGTATCACTACTGCCAGTACCACCGAGTACTCGATTAAGAAGAGGGTGTGGAAATTACAAAGGTAAGTTACCTTTTAAATGATTTAACTATGGCAAGGTAGGAAATTTTGATTCTAAATGACCTTATCATAAAAAGGTTAAACCCCACTACTCCAAGAAGAATAACTTCTTTAAAAATAATAAGGGCATGTACACAAGAGAAGATAGTGATTCATTAGATGATAATGATAGTTATGTTGATGACCATGATTATGCCTTTGTGGCTAAGGAAAAATAATTCATATTCGTGACATTAGGATCAACTTCTATGGATTAAGAATAAGTTGAATACTTGAATGAAGAAGAAGAAGGAGAAGTGGATCTAGAGTGTGAACTCATCTATGCTCTAGATGAAATTGACAAGCTAAAAAAATAGAACTCAAAATAGAAGAAGCTTGGACAAAAGGATATTAAAAAAGTGTCCAAAATTCTTGAAAATTTTGATCAGATGGTGGTTATCCTAAAGACATAAGATAAAGAGGCCAAAATAATATAAGATGTAGTCAAACTTGAACTACAGTATAAAATTGATGAGTGCATGAAGTTAGAAGAAAAAATAGTGGCTTTGAGAAAAGAACTTGATAAAGCTAATGAGCAAATAGATAAAGGTCAAAATTTGAAAGGAGGATCAAACATTCTTGATTATTTGATCAACTCTCAAAATCTTTTAAAAGAGAGATATGGTATTGGTTACGAAAAAGGAAAAGGTTCCATAACTAGTACATTTCTAAACTTATATGACAACTTCAAAGCAAAAGGAGAATCAAGAACAAATAAAGAGAAAGTTTGTAAGAATACATAGATAGAAACAAGCACTACTAATGTGAATAAAGCTTAAGGAGAAAATAAGATTGAAGAAAGGAAGAAAAGCAATGAGCAAATCTTTGCAATCTTAAGAAAGATGCAAAACACAAAGGTAGTTGATGTAGATGGTTACACAAGAGTGAGAGACTTGAAGAAACTAGAGTTTATAAGAGATCCTCATTCTACACAAAGAAAAGCTATGACCAGGTATTCATCATCTTTCTATGGTTACTTTTATACATGTAATTAGTTTGGTTATATGGCTAGTGATTGCAGAGTTGTATATAAAAGGAGAACAAATTTTGTAAGTAGAAACTCATTTGCACCCTTGTTAGATACAAATGTAATATGTTATAATTGTAATAATTTTGATCACATAGCTAAACAATGTAAAAAAAATTTGAAAAACCAAAAACACAAATTAATAATAAAATCATGCCTCCCAGTGTCAACAAAGGTTCACAAGTCTCTGATATAAGGAAAAATAAGCCAAATAAGAGACCTAAGGATGTGTGGAAATTGAAAGATCAATTTATGATTGCTCAAACTGCACTCCATGCCAAAGAACAAAATTTGTGGGTAATATATAGTGGTTGATCAAAACACATGACTAGTGAGAAGAGCAAGTTCATTAAACTAAGCAAATGTAAGGAAAGATCTACTAGCTTGGGAGATAACATTAGTAAAGATCTGAGGTAAAATAACCTTGAACATAGATGGAAAACTACCTACACATGATGTCCTTTATGTTTAAGGATTAAAACATAATTTTATAAGTGTTAGCCAAATATGTGACAATGGATATAAGATCACGTTTAATGTATAAGGTTGTAAGATAAGGATATTTGGAAGAATAGTTGTAGAAGGGAAAAGAACTAAAAGCAACATTTATAATCTTAGTGAAGTGAATGGTAATAGTTTCTTGATAGGAAAGATTGACAAGAGTTGGTTATGGCATAGAATAATGGGTCATGTCAACCAAAGTGAGATCAAATAAGCGTGTTAGAAACATGCCTAAGATAACCAAACTTGTAGACACTACTTGCAAGGAATGTCAACAAAGCAAGAAGACATGGGTCAGATTTCAAACAAAGGAGTATGCAACTACAAATCCTCTAGAATTAGTTCATACTAATATTTATGGTCCTACTAATATAAGAGGATCTAAAGGAGAGAGTTACTTCATGTAATTTATAGATGATTACCCAAGAATGAGATGGGTAACCTTTTTGAAGGATAAGTCTTAGGCATTTGAAAGATTTAAAATATTTAGTATCATGGTAGAGAATGAGATTGGATGAAAAATCAAATGCCTAAAATCTGATAGAGGTGGATAATTCACCTCAAATGATTTCATAGAGTAATGTGATAAACATGTAATTAAAATGCATTACTCTATAGCAAGGACTCCACATTAGAATGGAATTGTTGAGAGAAAGAATAGGACAATCAAGGAGATGGTTAGAACAATGTTAAGAGAGGCCAAGTTACTTGATGGATATTGGAGAGAAGTAGTAAAAATGGAATTATATATCTTGGATAGAGTTAAACTAAGGGTAAATAGTGATAAAACTCCCTATAAATTGTGGTATGAAAAACCTACCTCTATGAAGTATTTTAGAGTGTTTGGTAGAAAATGCTATATCAGGAGAAAAGAATACAAATTGGGAAGATTTGAATTAAGATGTGATGAAGGAATATTTCTTGGTTATTCCACCCAAATAAAAGCCTACATATGCTATAACAAAAGGCTACACAAAATTATAGAGAGCATCAATGTCAAGGTTGAAGAAGGCTTGAAATAATTTAAACTTAATAGATAAATCTATAATGAATAATTAGATTATAAAGAGTAAAAAGCTAATGAAGAGCATGAGGAAGTAAATGAAAAGGCACCTACAAGATTTGTTCAAAAGGATCATCCTATAGAGTAGATCATTGGCAATAAAAATGATGGAGTTCAGATAAGGAGAAAATTTTAAATGAATAAGGAGAAAGTATGTTTTGCTCTAATGTCTAAAATTGAGCCTAAGAGCTAAGTTGAAGCTAGAAAGGATGAGAATTGGCTAAAAGCCATGGAAGAAAACCTGAGCCAAATTGAAAAGAACAAAACTTGGGAATTAGTTCTAAGACCTTCAAATAAGAATGTAATAGGTACAAAATGGGTCTTTAGAAACAAGCTCAATGAGGATGGAATTTTTATAAGGAATAAGACAAGATTGGTGTGCAAAGGATATGCATAAGTTGAGGTCATAGATTTTTAGGAAACATTTGTTCTAGTTGCTAGATTGGAATCCATAAGAATGTTTCTAGCATTCTCTATTTATAAGAAGTTCAAAGTCTATCAAATGGATGTTAAGTCTAATTTCTTGAATGAGAACCTAGAAGATGAAGTATACATAAAAAAACCTCAAGGTTTTTATCTATTAGAGGAAAAAGATTATGTGTGCAAACTGAAGAAATATTTATATGGTCTAAAATAGGCACCTAGAGCATGGTATTCAAGATTAGACTAGTACCTATAATAACAAATATTCAATAAAGGATGTGCAGATAGTAATTTATACTTCAAATCAGAAGGTGAGCATATGCTGATTATTTTTGTTTATGTAGATGATGTCATTTTTGGTGGAAAAAATAATAAAATGTGTAAATAATTTGCTAATCAAATTCAAAATGAGTTTAAGATGTCTATGCTTGGATAAATTTCTTTCTTCCTAGGTCTATAAATAGAAAAAATTGATGAAGGGATATTTATATCTCAAACCAAGTATGATAATGAAATGATCAAGAAGTTTGGGATGGAAGATAGCAAACCAATAATTACTCCCATTATAACTAGATGCAAGTTGAGCAAAGAGGATGAGTGTCTTAATGTAAATCAAACTATGTATAGATCAATGATAGGTAGCTTATTATACTAATTATATAAGGACCTGATATCATACAAATAGTATGCATGGTTGAAAAATTTCAAGCTACTCCTAAAAAATCACATGTTAATGTAGTGAAAATAATCTTCAGATATATCAAGAGTATAATTGACAATGTCCTATGGTATCCTAAAAGTGAAGATTTCACTTTGATAGCATATATAAATGTTGATTGGGTAGGAAGTATGGATGATAGAAGAACTAGTGGTGGTGCCTTTTTTTTTGGAAATAGACTTATTTCATGGCTAAGAAAAAAGCAAGAGCCAATTACTCTTTCTACATCAAAAGCAGAGTATGTTACAATAGTGGCATGTTGCATTTAAGTCTTATGGATGAAGTAAATAAATTAAAGACACCAAGGTAGAGTAAAAATTGTCTATCTCTATTCTTTGTGATAATTCAAGTGTTATTAACATATCAAAGAATCCAATGATGCATTCCAAAACTAAGCACATATCAATCAAGTATCACTTCTTAAGAGAAAAGGTTGTAGATCAAGAAGTCATAATGGAGTATATGACAACTCAAGATCATTTTGTAGACATATTCATCAAACCTCTTCGCAAGGAATAATTTGAGTATATAAAATAGAAATTGGGAGTGGTGGCTCCTACACCACATCACTAGATCCTCGTGATAGGGCATTTGTCCACAGGGAGTATCACATAAGTATTTTTAATCCCTCATAGAAGAGAAAAAAGGAAACTAAAGTATGCATATTTTTGAAAATTTATAATGAATTGCTGGTTTAAATTATTAGAAAAACTCCTTTATCTAATAAAGGGGGAGAAAATTTTGGACAAACTATGAGAAAGTTGGAGTCCCTTTGCCATTGATGTCAAAGGGGGAGGAAAAGTGAAAATGCTCTTTGAAAAAGTTCTCTTTGTAAAAGTTTAAAAGAGTAGAGCATATGTCCAAGTTGATTTTAGGAAAATGTTCTATTTCCTAAGGGGGAAAAAGTTTGGTATGAATAGCTTCAACTTAAGTTTATTAGAAGCCAATACAAGCAATGCTAGAGAAGGAATAGAGTATTATAAGATCAGAGCATTTAGTTTTCCATCAATGCTAAAGGGGGATATTTTTGGTAATATGATTATCATTGATGTCAAAATGGAAATTGTTGGCATGAGATGGAAAAAAGAGAATGTTTTATAGTTAAACAATGCAAAGTTGTTATTCTTTTACAAAGACCATTTCTGGTCCACTTGAAGAGCAATTAATAGAAGATTTGTTATGGGTTTTTCAAGAGAATATTAAATATATGGTCTATAGGTTTAGTTGAGAATAAATGAGCTCAACATTGATTTATCTTTGATCTAAAAAATTAAAAGGTTTCTTATTTAAACCCTAAGGGTTTAAGACATGGCATTCATAGGCATGTTCTATTTTTATGTTAACTAGATATAGATGGGAACCGGTTACTTAAGTTATAACTTAAGCCTTCCTCATCATTATGTAACTGACCCCTTTGAGTTAGTAATTATCAGATCAAAAAATATTCTAAGAATTTATATTTATTATGTCTTCAACTTAAGATTTATCCCATCTCGATCAATTATTAGTGCTTAATCATATATTAAAGATCCAAAGTAGCATATCAAAGTCAATTTGTCAAAGGCACCTATGAGTAATGTGCTAGTGACAAGTGTCATAATCATGGAGATTACACAATAAATTTATGGATTGGTTTAAAGTCAAATAGTCAAGGATTAACATAATAATGCCAAGTGTTTTAATAACAAGAACTGACAGTAAAGGTGCAGAAGGCACATGAGGGTGCCAAGTGTCACAAGCACAGGCACTGACAATAATTGTATAGAAGACACATGAGGATGATAAGTGTCACATTTATGAGAACTTTTCAGAAGATCAAATGGTGAACATGTGATCATGTAATGAAGATCTAACAAAATGCATGGACTCAATGGGATCAAGTGCTTGATGTTTAATGACACAAAGGCGAGTCAAATACTGAGCTACTTTGATGAGATTGATAGAGTGTATTTGTCCCAAATTCTTAGGAAGCAAAGAGATTAGACCAAGTGATATACATTTAACATTAGACAAAGGTAAATTTCATGAAACTTTTAAGATATAACAACATGCAGGAGCTTAGATCAAAATATACAATGGATGAATTTTAAAGTTGAAACATTAAAGCTTGGAAGCGTATGAGGATATAATGAAGCTCATAATCTTGTTAGAACTTGATCTAATAGACATGTTTTAAAATTGAGAAAATTTAATGAAGATCATCAGATCATGGCACAAATCTTAATATCAAAGGCCAATATTTAAAAATGTGATCATCCCAATGGTCAAGTGATAGAACATGCATGTAAAATGCATTATACGACACAGACAATGAAATAGATTATTGTGATCAATCAAATTTATGTAATATGTCATGTGCATAAAAACTAGAGCCTAGTATATGATAAAAATAGTAATGAGATAAAGAATCATGGTGGTGGAGCATGAATTCAATATGTGGGAAACTTGTTCAAAAAATATGAACCAAGTCTAGAATTGGCATGATGTGTTAGCAAACAAAGTGTGAACATAGACAAGATGCAAAACCTAGATCAAATGCTTATATATATGTCATATAGGATACATGATATTTTTGTTGAAGTGGTTGAATTGTGTCTAATAGATAAATATAGAGATATAAAGATAGATGGGTAGAGAGGAAGAGAAGAGAAGAGAGAAATGTGCAAAGCATGAGTAGTTATAGACCAAACTTGTAATAAAGAATTGAAACTAGATTCATTCATGAATCAATATTCTAATCTAGAGTTATAATTCCATATTTTTAATATAGATTTGATTGATGGGTGATATCAGATAAGCTGAGTTGGTACTTAGTTATGGAGTTGGTGCTTCCTTAGGTAGGTGTTCTTAAATCAAGGGATTGGTGTCTCCTTAGGGTTGGTGCCCTTAAATGTTGTAACCAGTGAGGTTCCTGATGTTGAGGTGGATTATAATAGTAGATTCTAGTAGCTATTCTCATGGTGGTTTTTCTCATATTGGGTTCTCTATGGTATATCTAGTGTTATGCATATTTGTGTGTGTGATCTCTGCATATATTTTAATTTGCATTAAAAGTTTTAAAAAGGACTAACTTAGTCAATATATTGATTCACCCCCCTCTCAGTAGATAGTTTTGTTCCAATAAAGTGCCTTAACATTTTTTAAAATTTGGGAACTAAATGTTTTACATAATTATTTATGAATAATGGTGTTCACTATTCTCCAAAATAGGTTGCAGGATCCAATTTGATTGAGGACCCCTTTTTGTGGTCTCCCAATAAAACATTATCTCTTAATCCTAGAAAATCACAAAATTCTTCATCATTCTCAAAATTGTCTATAGGCACTATGGATTCTTGTTGGTTCTAGGTTATAAATCAAGGGTGATATAGAGGAAGTAAATTGTGGTGAATAATTGGTCTAAGGGTATAAATGGAATGAGTGTCAAATAGATTGGTATTGGACAGGTCTTCAAAAAATTTATACTTAGACTCTACTTTGCTGTCAACATTGTCATCATTAATCATTGGTGTTGGAACATGAATAAGATACGTGGGGTCACTCCCAAGAATTTTAAATCTGAGACTATAGGTTCCTTTGTACCAAGTCATGGATATTGGCTCAAGTGTTCTTTATTGATTCATCCTAAAGCCTCATCCCTCATAGGCATACTTATCTATGATCTTATTATGAATAAAATACTTGACATTCTTGTAATAATCTGCCAATTTTTCATTATATAACCATGTTTCATCATTTGAAAGTGGGTCTTGTTCTTATCCAGTGGTTAGTGTGAAAATGATAAGAGTTGGAATATGTAATTTGCCTTTTCCCTTTTGTTTCCATTCCATGAAAGGTGGTTTGGCTTTAGGTCTTCCATAGGACTTGGGGTTTATGGAAGCTTGGAAATGTGGAATGTGTCATGAGTTAGATATTCTCCTAGGCTATTGTCTATGATGGTAGAATTATTGTACATTTTAGGAGATGTCATGTGGGAATATGCATCAAGGGTATCTAGATCTATGCAATTGGCCTCTAGTAAATCAATAAGTATTTATTTCCCCTTATCATTTTTGGGAAGTGGATCTAAACCAAAATGGTAGTTATAGATTTAATACTTGGCCTATAAATTTTTAAAATGCTCGTAGGGTTATAAATGTCCATGAATAGTGACCCTATACCAGAATGGGAGAACTTGAGACACTAATGTAATGTTGAAGGGATTTCATGAATCTCATGTATCCAAGGTCTACCCAAAAGCAAATTGTATGATAAATCGAGGTCTAATACATGATATAATATATCATGGGCCAAAGGCCCAATGATAACTAGCAAGTTGATGGTGCCTTGTGATTCTTACTCTTCATTATTATAGGCCTTGATTATGATATTTTCTAGGTGGAGATCAGCTATTTATGTATCTGAGATGCTTGATCAAATATAGAGACACAATATTTAGGCCCAATCCATTATCTATGAGGACATGCTTCACTTTATGTCACATTATGATAACTTCATGTATAATGGATTATTATGAAGAGGTCTAATGGATGACATGTCACTTTGGTTGATGGTTAATTATTAGCTTGGGAATAGAGGTCTAACCAAAACTTAAAATTTGTCAAGGAATATATCATTTGAAACTTGGGATTGGCCTAAAAAATATGTTAAGATGTTATTGGGGATGGTAGACGTATGCAACAAATCCAAAATGGATATTTGTATGTGCATCTTCTAAAGTTGTTCCATAATATCAAACATCTTTTCCTTCACAATGGTAAATGGCTTGTTTCCAGCCAGAACAGTGGGTTGGATGGGTTTGGTGGTAGATGGTTGTGGGCCTGGAATGGTAATATTTGATGGTCGAGTTGTGATGGTACACTCAAGATTAAATACAAGACCATTATTGATAGAAAATGATGGTGGAGGGGGACCAAATAAGATAAGTCTCAATTATCAATGCACTTATATATGGTCACAAGGCAAAGATGAGTTATCAGTATAAGTTCCAAAAGTAGTAATCTCTATTTTTTGGTATGCTTATATGTGGTCCCACATTAAGGAAGGATCACCACCATGGGTTGGTTATTTGGAATTGGTTAGTAATGGTCCTGTTTGGTTGGTACTTGGTCTTGGATTAATGATAGTGGTGAAAACATGACCTCCCATAATATGGCCTACAAGTTTGTTATAGTCATGTGGAATTACATGGTAACTCTATTGGGTATTAGTGGCATCATTATAGCCTTATTTATATCCACTAAATTGAATTTTTTTTTGTTGTTACTACTAGCAATTGCTATTATTTTTTTATGCTTTGTTTTTATTGTTGTTGGTTATTATGTTCCAAAAAAGGGTTTTGATAGATACCTAGGTGCTAATTGGATATATGAGCTCTATTATCCAATGTTATATCCCCATTTTCCAACATATTTTGAATGAGACATTTAATTTTCACACAATGACATAGGTTATGTCCATTAACTTGATGATATTATCAAAAATCATTATCCCTATACCAATTTGGATAAGAAATTCCCTTAGGATAGTGATTTTAAATTGGCTAATTAATCAGATTAGTGGTGGCTAACTTGTGAAATATGGCTTCAATGGGCTCTCTAAGGTCACTAAAGACACAATGAGTAGGCATAGTTCTCCTTAGAGGAGGAGGCATTTACAAAGGCAATGGTTGTTGTGTTTATTGAGATGTTCTAGGTTGCTGCAAAGGTTACACTTACTGAATGGGTTGTTGGTGAGTTGTAATTTACATTTATGGCATTGTTTAAGAAGATGATGTTATACTATTTATACATGTCATCACTAGATTAATCCAATTTCAAAAACATTCTTGTGGAGGTTAAAATAATTTGATTTTTCATAATTATTGGACTAAGATGGTGTTATCACTTGTGCTTTGACTTGGTTATGATTTTGATTTTGGTCATTTCCTTGGTTTTGGGTCTAATTTTGGTTTGATAAGGTAAGCTTGATGAACCCTTTGTTAATAAGGTCTTGTTTTATCAGTAAACCTTTGTTGATTATTTCCTTGAAGGTATGTGCACACTCCAACTCTAGATGGTAAGATATCTCACTGCGAAAATTTTTGGTAAACATAAAAGCTAATTACTTATCTAGTAAACTATGGGTAAATATACTATTAATTTCTCTCCATCATTGTAGATAGCTTGCAAAACTTTTACCAGCTTTCTATTTGTCTTGAGTCAAATGTACCATCAAAATCTCGTGTTTGAGATTTTAGGATAAATGCTGCACAAACGTGTCTAAAAGGTCATCAAAATTAGATACTAAATTATTTGACAATTTAAAGAACCACTCCAAATCTTATCCTGCTAGACTCTAAGGAAATAATAATAGAAGGTATATTTCACTATAAGCCACTGGCTAAAAACCAATGAAGAATTTGGTTAAATGGGCCTTAGGGTCTCCTTTACCCTTGTGTTTGTCAAAATTTAGTGATTCATACCCTGGAAGAAATGGTATTTACAAATACTCCATGTTGAATGGGTAAGAACACACATCATCCAACTTAAACTTGTTAGTATGTTTCCTAGATTGGATGGCAACAATGGTATCCTTCATTTTTTTAAGTTCTTGAGCCAATAAACTAAATGGAACATTGGCCTGAGGTTACCTTGATTGGGGTATAATGGAGGCATGGTTTATTGTGGAATTTTGGTTTGGATGGGTAATTGACCAAGATTATGCATATGCAGATTGGGATGCATTTATTTAAATTACATGCATTATGGTGTGATATTATGATTTGGGTTTGATATGTAGGCCTAGTTTTGAGGTAATTGCAGTTGAGATGGAAAGATATGACTTTGAGTGAATTACTATGCCTACTGAGGTTAAGTAAGGACTTGCTACGAACTAGTCAAACCTATTTGAATAAGGGGAACTTGTGAAACAAGGCCTTATCATTTAATTTGTGGTATGTTTGGAACAAAAGGCAATTATTGCCTAGTTGGTACTTATTGAATGGTAGTACCTATTGGTTGCATGAACACTTGTTGTGAAGTAGATGCTTTTTGGTTATTTGGTATTTTTCATTGACCAATAGATGTACGTTGTTTATTATACAACATTTATGAAGGCATATTAGTATGCAACTGAAGAGGTATACTTATCACTACCTGATGAAGTAAAACATTGGTTGTCCCCTATTGAGGTGGCAAAATGTTTTATCTCTATGGCATTGGTAAATTGGACTGTGCCTATTGTTATGGAATGTTAGTCATCACTTGTTATGGTAGAGTAACATTCATCACATTTTTTTGAGGTAAGGCACTAGTTTGAGATTGACTACTTAATCCTTATGATTGTGTACTTGATGAAGTAGATCATTGAGGATTATAAGTAGCTTGTTGTGACTAGGAGGTATAAGTTCCTTTCATCTAATATTTTGAAAAAATCATGGTTTTAACTAAATTCAATTTTTGTGGACTATTTATTTATGCATTTAAACCACATTATCTTGGATTTGATGACACTTACATGTTATCCACTATGTTTGGCACATTTGTCTATGTAGAAGCAGTAGACACTTCTTCAATATATGGGGAATTAAACATGTCTCCAAATAAAGTGTTTTATATGAATGGGTCTATACCTAAATTATCTTATCCTATTAATTAGATTAAGACTCCTGGTTGAAGGAACTAGCTCGATAAGAGGAGCATTTGACATGGTCATGTTATTAAAATTGTGTGCTAAGTTTAAATAGGTCTAATATGCTATCTATATCTATATAAAATGGTCCTCTATGAGGCATTTCCTATGACAAGTATGTGTGGATCTTATTACAACATTTTTACTAGAGATTAAGGATTGCTAGAAGAGGATTGTTCATTGGTTTGGTTGTAAGTCATATTGTAAGGCACTCTAACTAGACTACACAAGTTTTCATGAGGGAAGTCTGCTAGAAACTTAGCCTCTACCTATGTGAATCTGATTAAAAATTTGTCCTTATTTACAATAAAGTGATAATTAAACAAATAGGGTAAATATGTCGATGTAATCATAATGTAGTATGGTAGTTTTTTAACTTGGTCTAAAACCAAAGTTATGCTAGTTAGGTACTATGATGTTTATTCTTCATCCTACTCTAAGTATAGAGGTGTGATGACCAAATAGTAGGATAGAGGATATTAGCTTTGTTCCTCCAATTGAGTTTTTTAAGGTGGATAAGGATCCATTCACAAAATACTTCATCACCATATGGGTCTTTAACAAATTCATCTTGTGTGACCACATTATCATATCTAGGATTGTACATGGCTCCACTACGAGTATAGTGAGACATATTCAAATCAATGATGAATGTTTTATGAAAAGGCTTAGAGTTATATAAAATCTTAAAATAATTTCCAAAAGACAAATTGTTTGAACTTGATCTAACTTGGTTGAAAAGTGGAGTTATATCTCCAAAAGGGTCTATGCTAAAACTTGGTAAAAAACAATCTAACATCAAATGTTTAACACAAAAAGTTCAAGTGGATAAAATAAAAACTAAAATTATAAACTATAGGTTCAAAGTGTTTCAAACAAGTCTAATATAATAAAACAAAAGTTTCTAGGTCCTTAGGATAAGGCATAAACCTAGGCTCAAAATATGCATATGCTAGGTCTTTTGAAAAAGGCACAAAATCTAGACTTTAAATAAAACAAGGTATGAGATTTAATCTAAAAAATCTAAAACACTTTGGCATAAACTAGGCATTCATATTTAAACATGAAATTGGTCAATTGACATAAGGCATGAAACAATAGGCTATTTTTCCCAAATCTAGGCATAAACAATAGTTTTCAAATTGAATAAAGAATTAACCTAAGTTTCACAACCCAAAAGAGAAATATAGATGTCTAGGCCAAAATTACACAAGGCATAGGAATAAATCAATCAATGTTTAGATTTGAACTTGTCAAGGCTAATTTCAAACTCAACTTAGAAAACTAGCTTCTTTAAATAAAGAATAAGTTAGACAAGAATGAATGGCATAACATCACTAGGTATAGATCGAAAAGGTACATACAATTTGGGTTTTAAAAAGGGAATTGGACATATGGAAAATAAGTCTTTGGAATGATTTGAGAAACATAATGACATTATCATGCTCTAAAGATATGATCAATGGTTTATTTCAAGACTTCAAGGCACAAGATTCAAAATGAATTGGAAAGCATAATGATACCCTTTTCAATCAAATGAAAAACACACACAAATATTGATAAACAAATTAAGGCACAAAGGCATGAAATCTAATGGCCAATGTAACACCTCCTTAAACAAAGGAGTGATACATACACAAAACTCATTTTGACATAGTACAATAGAAAAAATTAGATAGTTCAACTCAAGATTATGTAAGAAAGGATAAAATGACATAACACCTAAGTTTAACATCCTAAAATCCTAAAACTAATAAGGTTTTATAATACTATCAAATTACATCAATATACTCACTCTTAAGAGGATTTTAATTGTTAATCCAAAAAGTAAAAGTGCATGAAAAGTAGGTTTTTAGGCCCCCTCTTCTCTCAAGATTTTGTATTGTGACATGGAACTTCAGGCTACTCACCTTGCATTAATATTATGTCTATGACAAGTGGGTTTATTATAAACTATCAATTTTCATGTATTTCTAAATGTTCCCAAGTATGGCTAACACAAGAGATGCTCACGATAATTGGATCTATGTTAACTAGCTTGTTGTTAAAAGATCATGTCTTTTTCATAACCACTACATCCATTTCTTGATTAGTGTAGTACGATGTTTGAGTTAATCATACATTTTGAGCATATTAATCACTAACAAAGTTAGTTTAACCATGCAAACTAATGAATTTATACCATTATTTGGTAGATCTAAAGGCTCAATAATGTGCATAGGCATAAAAACTTTTAGTTAGTCAATCAACACTTGTTTTATTAATCAAAATCTATAAAAATATATAGGAGACATATTTTGTATAATTGGGGATGCTCTGATCCCTATAATCACTCAACAAACAATCTCCTGATTATTTATAATATCTACCTATATATTATTGTTGTTATTCACAATAATAACATACCAAATAATAAAATTTAACTTAGGTAATAATATAACTACTAATTACCAAAGTAAACTACCTAATGTAAATTCTAATCCTTAACATTACCTCCTTTAGAGTTTACATGGGGAGAGAAGTGACAACTACACCTCACTATATTACCCTCCCACAAGATTGACATGCAAATGTTTCATTAGTCTAAAAATACATCCATTACATAATATGAATTTTTTATATTGGAGAGGAGATTTATTATAAAATGCCTTTCAAGGCTTATTTGTAACTTATGATAAAAAGAGGACTTTCCTAAATGATGACACATATGACTCAATTTGCATAGACAATCACAAATAAACTTTATTGACAACTTCTAGACATCACACTATTACTAAAATAACTTTGACAAAATTAATAAACACCCTAACAAAAATATATAAAAATAAAACTATAAATATTAAACTTAAATGACATAATAAAAATCTAAACAAATAAATAATAACTAAATTTAATTTAAAACTTAAACAAAACAAATAATAATAAAAACCCACATAATACTAATATAAACCACTTAATAAAACTCAAAACAACTTAATAAAAAGATAATACCATGAAACCTAAAAAAACACAAATCAAACATAAAAACTTAATAGAAAAGATATATAACTAAACCTAAATTACTTAAATCATATAATAAAATGACCCAACCAAAGCTACAAGTTATTAACTAATAACCACAAAAAATATGCCAAGTTATGTTGAATAGTCTATCATCCACAAAACCAGATCAAGATTGAGATGAGCTGAAAATGCTAAGGTGAGTTTCAAATCAAACTTGCTGAGTGGAAATCACAAAACAAACTCTAAGTGAAGTGATTAAATTCCAACCAAGATGTAGAGAAGCGAGATCAAGATGAGTTCACCAGATACATAGTTTGATCGATCCAAATGTGACCTTGAGGAGATGAGTAGGTGATATGGAGCTCAGGGTTGCTAGTTTGAGGTATGTAGGTTTTTTAGGAACTTTAGTCAATCACCATAGAGTTACGTCTTTTTTTAGGGCTGGCATGGAAAGATAGTAGCACATGCATGGGAGGTTTGGAGGCTAAAGTAGATGTAGATCCAATCATGGGGTTGAGTATATGGAAGGTAATACCAATGGAGGCCAGGGGATATCATCTTTCTTCCAAAGCTATAAGAGTATATATAAGATGCTAAATATAAACACAAATACAATATAGTTGTGCCAAATCTAAATACCATAAAAATTCATTATAGAATTATGATCGTAAATCAGAGTCTCAGATCAAATATCTTAAATTTGATGTTGAAGATAAATCCATTACAATTCTCAATGAGTCATGGCCATTATGGATCTGATAACTATAAATCCTCATGCATGATAGACCAATGTAATGTAGAGATGTTGGGATATGCACAAATTTTTCTACATAGATTATGATCTCTTCCAAGATCTTTGGCATGAGCCTACTACCATGATCAGAGCCAACTTTAAAAAACAAATTGTACATCCAATAATATAAAAATTGATATATATATATATATATATATAATATAATATATATATATATATATATATATATATATATACAAAAAAATCTTTAAATGCCAACAGAACCATAGTGGTCTACACTACATTACTCCTGACAAAAACAAAGTATGACTTTCAAAAGATAAGGATAATAGATGTGGTCTTCACTCCAAAATATTTTGATGAATAAGCCCTTAATTTGTAGAGAGGTCTAGGGTGGAACCTGCTCTGATACTAGATAATGAAGTTATACCATTATTTTCCCTATATAAATTTGATCTGATCTGATCTTTGGTAGAGCTAAAGGCTCAATAATGTGCACAGACATAAAAAAAAAATTAGTTAGTCAATCAACACTTTTTTTATTAATCAAAATCCATAAAAATATATAGGAGACAAATTTTCTATAATTTGGGATGCTCTTGTCCCTATAATCACTCAACAAATAATCTCTTGATTATCTATAATATCTACCCATCTATTATTATTTCTATTCACAACAATAACACACCAAATAATAAAATCTAACTTATGTAATAGTATAACTACTAATTACCAAAGTAAACCACATAATGTAAATTCTAGTCCTTAACACAAACTACCATCCCAACGATTCACTAGCTCAGTTTATATACCCCATCATGGAGTGGGGTTGAAATGATTTTGGGAAATGAATTCCTACGTCCATGTTTCCCGAAAGAATCCATGTGGAGGAAATGAACTCCTACTCACAAGCCAAAATGCATAAAAATAAAGACAAGTGAAAATACCTTATGGTTATTTTGGGGTCACCCAAACCATATAGATGTGGGGAGGGTCTTAGTGACATTCTTTTCATGCTTTTGGACTACAACAACAAAAGGTGAAGAATGACTACTTTTAGTAACCTACATTCCCTAAAGGGAATTGGGGGAGAGAATACACACATCACTCATTTTACTAAAATAAAAAACTTTTAACAAGCAAACATAAAGCAAAAAACTCTTAGGAGTATGTATCTAAATGTGAAAGTTCATTTTATTGCACCAAAATGAGATGTGTAGTGAAATTTTTGAGCCCCTTGGCATTAGTTTGTTGGAAAAATTTGCAAAAAACTTCAAAATAAACAAAGGCATGAAAAAAACTAAGTTTTAAACACCAAATACAAATTGTGTAGGATTTAACCATGTTCAAACTTGGCCTTTTCCACCTTAGGACCTATAATTTGTTAGAGGGTTTACCTTATTAGAAGCCCAAAAACAAGTTTTAAAACAATATTTTGGATTTAACTCTCAGGTTCCCTATTTTTCTATCTCAAAGAGATTGACATTGATCCATATAGGGATTGATGTTGGTCTATAGGGATAAACATCGATCGATCCATAGATGGGTCATCATTATTCGACAGAGATTGATGTTGATTCCTATAAAAACATATAAAAATGCTATGATTTTCACAAAAAGAGTGTTAGTAAAATGAGATTTAAAACCAACAAATTTTGATGAGATCCTATAAACAAATGGTTAGTCAAACAATATTTAGGCTCTTAAACATAGAATAAAAACCAAAAATAATCAAGAAAACCCTTGTGAGTCACATTTATATCATGCTCTATTCTTCATATAAGGATTGATGTCAGCTTTGGGAGAATCAACATCAGTCTTGTAGAATCTACGTTGGTCTCTGTGTAACTTGTGTGCTACTAAAACAAATAGAATTACATAAAAAATGAAGTTAAAACTTGATGTTTGAATATTCTTAAGCATTCATTAGAAAACCTAAGAGATGCATATTAAACTTCTTGCTTTAATGGGATGCTTAACATCCCACTAGACATGCCATTATATGATCAAGGAATCCAAAAAGGGAGGTTATTATTATGCTAGTTAAGCAATAAAACCTAAATAAACACACCAACACTTACATTCCAATCCTAAATACTAGGGAAAACTTGGTAACAAAAATTAAATGAAAACACAACAGAAACATAAAAGATAATAACTCTTTTACCTTCCTTGGGAGATCCAAAAGGATTTGTTGAATGGCTTACTCAACTTGTGCATCAAGAAGTCTTTGAAAATGGAGGTTGTTTGGATCATTCTCTCCTTAACACCTTGGATTTGATGTTTCTTGGCTTAATATTTTGGCATTATACCACTATTGGCATGAGTCTCATGGAGAAAATCTTTCATAATAACTATAAAATATCTACGCTTGTTGAAGATATTTTTACATAATAACTTTACACCAAAATAGCTTATGGATTAAATAGACAAGGCCTTATATTTATATAATTAGGAATTAAATCTCACCCAAGGTGAGTTAAGGTTGAGTTTAGGCTTAGAGTGGGTTCAAAATAAACTAAGGTGAGTTAAAAATAACTCTAGTTGAGTTAATAGTTGTCAAGTAATTATGATTTATAAATACTAGGCATGGCTCTCAAATTATATATTTTAGGATATTTTTAAAGAGATTAAAAACTCATAAAGACTAGGATATTTTGAATTTTTAAATTTCTTTTTTTAGATATTCATTAATTTCAAATGGATAATTCAACTAGGCATTTAATTTTGTTTAGCTTCTTAATTGATTTTGATTATCCCTTTTTGCTCTTTCAAGATTTAGTTAAGTGTGCAAGTGCCTCACTAAATAGGTCCATAGAATAAATTGATAGTTATGATGCTGCAAGGTGATTAAGGATGAATATTTGAGAGGTTATTGTTGCATATGATAGAATACCCTAAATAAGGATGTCTCAACATGATTCTAAATTTTGATTAATGATGCTCAAGCAAATTTGGGATGTTTAGTGATTCCTAGGCTTATTTTATAATGGTTGGTAGGAATTAGTTTGAAGTCTAATCGAAATCTAGTTGTGGCCATTTTTAGGTGTTTACAATTATTTTTGTGGTTGATCAATTATTTTATTGATCTAATCTAGAATATCAATTTGGGTTATGATATGCTTGTATTAATTTCTACATATGTACCTGTTATTGTTCATATTATTAGTTACTGTAAATATTTAACAACTTACTCAAGTTAAAAATAAATATATAAGAGAATATTTATTAACACTCTTAATAATGAAATATTATATTTTGCTTCCTATTGGTGAGAGATTAAATAATTAATATTAACATGCTTTATTGACTAATTATTATTTTTTGTGTTAATAAATTTCTTTAGTGGACCCTAAACCAAGTGAGGTCATAACTAGACCCACTTATTGGGTAGCCAAGCATGTGGTGGGAGTAGTTAGGGTTTTGAAGAAAAATAATAAAATAAAAACAAAAAGTGAGAGGGGAAAGGTCAAAACAAATTTAAGGTTTTGAAGTCTCATTTTCTCCTCCAAGCTCTTGCCTCCATGGAAGTTTTTGTTACCAGGGGAGCCAAGCAAGGAAGGGAGAAGGAAGCAGGTGATTAGATCTAAATGGGAAGAGCCAGATTCAAGTGTTTCTATGCAAGTGAACTCTCCCTCATAGATCTATTTGTTCTTTTTCTCAATTTTGTAAATGGGTTAAATAATTAATGTAGCTTCTCTTAGATTATTGAATTAGGTGTTTTGTTTTTTGGGTTGGTTGTATTCTAAATTTATCGAAAAACCCTCTATTTTGAAGTTATCAATTGAATAGGTCTTTTTAATGAGCTATATACTTATTTTATATATTCCTAAGCTTACATGATTAGGTTATTGAAATAAAAATGAATGTATACATAAATGGTTGCAAATATACACATGTATATATGGATAATCTACTCATATAAAATTTTTTACTCATTGTACACACATTTTGAATATATTCTCAGTATATACATAATTATATGCATACATATTCTACACTATTATTTTATTTTGTATATATACATTTATATCGATGTAAAAATGGTTGTGTACATAAATATGAATTAAAAAAATAGAAAAAAAAATATATTTTTTATTAAATCAATGTGTGTATCATATAATGTTGCATTATTTTTATTTGTTTTAAATAATAATAAATAAATAAATAAAAACATATTATATATGGGAGGGGCAATGGCTGAGCCAACCCCTGCCCCCTCCCATGGTAGGGAGGGAAGAGGGGTAAGGCCAGTTGGCCTCTCCCTTGCCCTCACATGGTACCCTGGATATACATATACATACATACATACATACATACATACATACATACATACATACATATATATACATATATATATATATATATATATATATATATATATATATATATGTATGTATAATTTTTCATTATATCAAATCTTGTTTCTTTTAATTGTCAGTATTTTTTTATATTAATTATAATTTAATTAAATAAATGATATTCAAATTATATTTTATCAATATGTTTTATATTGACAGTCTATAATGTTAATTTATGTTTTATATTTTTTGATTTAAAAACTCATGATTTATAATTCACATTATATAACTTATATTTATATTTTTAAATTATAATATATATGTTATAATTTATTTATTTTTATCCCACTCCTAATGAATGAATAGTGGTAGTCAAGTGAGTAATGATTATATTATAATGTGTATAGACATATAATGACATTTATAATAAATAAGGCTATGTATTCATATTTTAGTTATGAGTATTGATTTAATAAATATAGGGTTATGATTGTTGTTGCAGTATTATAATACTAGAATTATATAATATGTGATTCATGCATATCAACAAGTATGGGGTACAAATGAATGGAAGCATGAAAAATAATAAATATATGTAAAGGTGTAGAGGTCAAAATATGAGTGGTTAAAACATCTAGTATGATGAGTGGTGTATCAAGTAGTAAAAATACATTCTGATATAGTATAATGTTTATGATTAGTAGAAATGCAAGTTTGGCATATCAAGATTTAGTAAGTAGTGTGTAGTATTACAGGTGGATTTTGATATGATATATGAGAGTGGTAGTAAGGAGTTAAGTCCAATATTTTTGTATGAAACTATCATCTTGAACAACTATATATTAGTGTATATGAGCGGGGTATATAGAGAAATCAAAAAATTATTACCTATCTACTCCTTGTTACATCTTTGTAAAAACTTATGTAAAATAACATATAGTCATTATTAGAATGAATGTTGAATTTTAATTATTATCTTGTTTATATTATGAAAAAAGAAATAAAAATCTTTGTGAGGGTGTGTTTACTTGCTCAACATAAGCTGACCTATCATTGCCTATGTCTTAGTACAAGGAGAAGATTTACTAGTGGCAGACATAGTTTAGAGATGTTATGCCTATTATGATTGAAATATTTAGAATCTAAATGATAATTATTTTGCATTTTGTAATTGATGTTGATTATATGGTCTTGTCAATTTGAAACATTTGTAAATTTATTCATAAGGATTGTCTTCGGTCTTGAGTTAGCTTGTTGTTGAAAGACCTATATTGTGGCTTATGTTCTTGATTGCCATAAAGGTTGTTGTAATAATTTATTATATAAATGTACAATTATATTCCCTAATATAATTCTAAATCAATTTTTTATTAAACTTATTGCATTTTTACTAGATGTAGACTAGTGATCATCTAATAGAGTTAATTTAGTAGTGTTTTGGGTAAATAAATGTTGGAGTGTCTAAGATTTATAGTTAGATGTTAACACCAATGCTAAGAGCATACTATTTATTAGTAAATAGGGTTGAGAACATTATGTGGTGAGATAACATTGATAATCATAGACTTGGAAAATAAATGAGTTTAATTCACTTTTGTATTAAAAAAATATAGATAAATCTTAATGTGTAAACTAGTTAAAAAGTTACATTTAAGTTTAACCTATTCAGTTGAAATTAATAAGCAAAGTTAATAAATTATTCTTGGACTATTCTAAGTGTCTTGAAATGAATAGTGTGACACTCCCTTAGAATTATTTTTGTAAGAACCATTTTGGGTAGGTTGGTTGTGGTGGGTCTATAGGTAACCTTTGGAATCTAGATAGATTAATGTAAGTGTATTTGAGATTTATTTTCCATAGTGTAAAGCTATTGGATAGTTATATAGCCTATGGTATTTTTGGTTGGGTGTTTGGGTTATTTCATACTTTATTATGATATTTTGTGCAAGTTCACATTATAAATTTTTTATTTCAAAACCAGCCAAATTGGCCTTGAAAGAGGCTCAAAATTAATACCTAAACTTGAGTTACATGAAATGGAAATTTTTAAGCTCTAGATTTATCATATGTGAATAAGAACCTATAACCATTATTCTCATACCCTGATCTGATGTTTTTGGTGGAACTGATTTTTTAGGCATTTAATCATTTTCTACACCTGTGTTCCCTTTTCAACTTGTAAAGTTGATTCAAATTTGAGTTGCCAAAAATAGCTAGAATAGTTCTATTGAAAAACCAATATTTGATAGTGGCTATTTTATACTTAAATTTATATAAGAATTTTTTTTTAGTTCTTTTAGACATCTTTACTATTTTTAGTGATCTTGTTTTTGAACCCAATTTATTCAAAAATTTGTTTAGTAAAACAATTTTTAGCATAAAACCCATTTGGAATGCTTAATTGTTTTAGCATTTAAATTATTGTAGGTTACTTTTGTATGTTCCTAGTGGTATCCTATAGCTAATAGATTTTGGATTAAATTTCATAAAAAAAATTCATTTTGTGGAAATATTTTTTCCATTACCATTTCATAGGTGATTTAACGACTTTGAGTTTGGACCAGGGGGTGAGCTAACCAAATATGTTTGCTTCAGGATTGAGTTTTTCCACTTCAAAATGAATGGCTAAAATTTATTAACATATCCATGGGTGGTATGGTGGTTATATGAGATTTTTAGTGAAAATTGATCTTGATTTCTCTCTTGGTGGTATTGTGCTTGAGGTTATAGTTTTAGTCTCCTGTTGTCATCAAATCATTGGCAGATTATGTTTATTCCATTGGGGATGAGCTTTAGTCTTGCTATGATTGGTATAAATATAATAGAATAACCTTGAGTATAAAAATCAATTTTAATGATGTAAATTGATTCCATTATAATCGACACAACATGTTAATTTGAGTAGTTAAACACCTTGGTGAATGTCGCATTTCAAGATTGAAGGTGAGCCACCTTGTAGTAGGCATCATACATTGAATGTGAGTGTATACCTCTAATGTTGCCTTGATAATATACATGATGTATAATATACATGAAATAATGGCATGCATGTGTTTGGATGGACTGATAAATGGAGTGTTCACTTGTGTGAAGATAGTGTTATACAAAAAAAATTGTAGTGTTTTGTGGGTTTTGTTGAGTTTTATTGAGGTAAAATTTTGGGTGTTACATATGTCATTTTAGGGTATGGAAATAAATGAATAAGTGCATGAATATATTATATGTTAATACATAATACAATATCTAGAATATGTTGGTACAGCCTTATCGATACTAGTACAGGGATTTGGTCTTCTTACATAGACTAAAATCTCTGGTGACTATGGTAAATATATGTACAAACACACACATATATACACATAGGAAAATTTTTAAGCTACTTATAACAAGAGGGTATCTAAGATTTTAAACACACATAGGCATGTGTATATACATGTTGTATATCTACCATTTCTATAACAAATAATTATACACATATTATATTTATATATGTATAATATCATCTGCATTTTCACACACACACACACACATGCATGCATGCATGGTTAAATAATTCCAATAAGTGGTTATTTTTTATTTTAATACACATAGGCATATGGATATACATGTTATATATCTATCATTTCTAGAAAAACTAGGTACTCATATGTATATATACACAAATTTGCACAACCAATACATATGTACAAGAAGACTCATTTTTAAACTACTTGTAACTAGTGGCTATATTGAATTCTAAAACACACACACACACACACACACACACACACACACACGAAATTACTTAAAATGTGTTTCATGTTCTAAACAAGTTAGGACTATACACATTGAACATCCATCAAAATTTACATAGCCCTAAAAATATAAACACAGGATAAAATATCAGAATTCTTTAAATATGTACTACTTCCAACAAATGGGTATTGGAGATTTCAAAAATTAAAGCCCAAAATTATCATTGGAGAGGTTTAAACCACTATCATAGTGATTATAATCCTCTAATGGGTCAAGCCTATGAGTCTAGCTTCCCTGCTAATATCAAAGAACTATTCTCCTTCATAATAGTAGGTACACTAGTAGGCACATATTCCTATAAATACTCCACACCTAATAATAAAAAACACCATAATCTCCTCATTATATCTTCCAAATCATTCCACTATTCTTCACCAAAAAAAGGTCTGCAATGCTCACCATGAAGAATAATTGTTTGATCCTTTTCTGTATACGTTATGTGAATACTACATAGAAAGATTATAAAAATTATACATAGTAAGATTTTCAAAACTATGTACATTGAATATATATCTTCACCTTCATTTTCAACTTCTCATCCCAATATTTATGATATCAGAGCTTCAATTCTACTAAGAACTTGCATAAATGACAAGAAAAATTGAGAAACTGTCACATATGTATTCAATTAACTTCCATTAATCCCACGAGTGATGTGATAGACAAATATTAAATTTTTTCTTGGGCCCCTCAATATTATAGTACCAATTCACTAAAAAATGGGGCAAGATCTAAACCTCAATCCCCATATATTTAATTCCACTTGAACCACATTAAATGTTATAAATAAAATAAACATTAGGTTGAAAAATTATTTATTATTCAGGTTTTTAGTTATTGAAACCATATAGAAGGAAAAGCACGTGGTGAAAAAAAATATTCAAAACATTTTCACATAATAAATATAATTATTACCTTAAGCTTATTGTGTCCTAGGTGGTCCTTATTATTCATATACATACATACATACATAGACACACCTAGTGATTCTAGGCTAACCTATACATGTCTCGTATAATTTTTTAGCAAATCACACCCACACATGTATAGTAATTATAGTGAATCTATGTCTCAAAATAGGATCGAGTATAATCTATAAGGTAAATCTATGTCCCAAACTATGAAATTATATAAAATTTTGGCAATTTGACCTATGTATATTTTTGTAGAATTAGTCATTTAAAAAAAAAACTATTTATATCCAATTGGCTATAAATAACCACAAATTTTCCCTAAAAATGATAAATTTATAATAAAAATAAGTAAATCAACACCAAAATATTGTTTGATTGTTTAACTAGTAAACTTAAAGAGGTTCAAAGAAGGTTTGTGAGATGTGTGGTCTCATCAGATGTGCCACTATTTAGAACAAGATTGTAAGAGGGGTTAGTTTATATGTTAGTATTCAAATACAAAACAAAATCATGAAACATAACACTTCAATTTTTATCCCTTGGGTGAGCTATAATCACTAAACCAATAAATCAATACAAGAAGATGAACAATGCATTCACCTTCTTTGAAGACTTCATATAATGATTGTTTGGAAAATACATGTGCTTGGTTTATGGATATAGGAGTCTTTGTCAATGCATGTGTTCAATTTGGCAGCATCTCCCCTTGTCCACTATGGCTTTGTTCACTTTGGATGAATAATGGTGAAGCTTATTACCAATATTTTGGCATTAATTCTTTGTACATTAAATCTTAATATAAAATAGTCATGACCTATGTATTTATAGCTTAACTAAAATGATATGGACCATCCATCTCAAGATCAAGATGTGTGGTCCAAAATCAATTCAACTTTGGATACCACTTTTAATTAATATTTTAATTAATATTTGGAATAATGGAGTAATTAATAGGCATGACTTTCACAAATTTGATATTTTTTGCATTTATTAAGCATGGATTACATTTTAACTTTATGACTGATTATGTCATGATGATGTTACTTTTTGTTGAATTTTCATTTTCCAAAATTAGATATTGGCTAATTTTTTATGTATTTTTCACTTAAGCATTTAATTTTATTTAATTAGTTAAGTAAATCTGATTAGACTTTTTACAATTCTTAGAATTCAATTAATTGGCATGTACCGTTGGTCGAATGCCAATTTTCTAGGTCACAATTTGACTAGAGATGAATTATAATAAGGTAATGATTATGTACAAGATAATGCCCCAATTAGTAAAATGTTTATGTGAATTAGTAATTACACGTGACATTTGCAGCTAAATCAAATCATTTTGGTGGTTTTGGTCTAATTTATGCATTATTACAAGAATTCATTTAGACTTGATATTTAGACATAATAGTGGTGAGAATTAGATGTATACAATAAAAACATAATTCCTTTCCATCATAGTTTAGGAATGTAAAAATTGAAAAAATGCTAAATGTGGTATCTTATTTCCAAAAGGAAAATATGACTATGATTACCTTACATAAACATAGTTTGTTCCTTCCCACATAAATTTTTTTTTTCATATATCTCCCTCACAAACAACCCCAACATAACCCAAACTTTACAAATAACACAAAAAAAATATCTATGACACAAACAATCACTATTATCTAGTCAATATTTATAGGATAACATGCATTTGTGACCCTATTTACCTCACAAAGACTTGCATGATTATGAACTTTAGTGTTAAACTCATATGATATTATTTCTCACTGTGATATTTAAATTTCACTACTTGAGGTCTAGGTCCACATTTCCTTCCAAATTTTTGCTATATATTACCTTCAATTTAATAAATTATTTAGGAAGGGAACTTAATTTTTCATGTAGATCGATCAACTTCTAATCATTTGAATTATAGTCATCATTCATTCTTTTTATATTATTTATGATTTTTTTCCACCCATACCATAAGAGTTCCACATGTGAAGGTTACACAATGACCATCAATAAAATATTTGTAATATATGACATTGATTTATATTTCATATCTTGATGGATTTTCTTTAAAGAATCCATTATTATGAGGACCATAAAAATATATGTATACTTTGGTAGGGAAGAACTTGCAATTTGCAACATATATTTCTGATCCATACTAGTTTTATAAATACACATAAAGCTTCCCATATATTCACCCATGATGGAGTTAATACTTGTAATCAATACATATAAATAATCCATATTTATAAATACTAAAATTTTAATTAAGCATACTCCCAAAAAACCTATAATGACCTCTACCATCATCAAGGTTCCAATGGTTGACAACATTGAATTAGATTCTAGTTTTAACATATAGTTCATGTGGGAGTAACCATTGAAAGAATGAATATAATAGTGAATAAACCAATAATTGAACCTTAAATTACAATATAATGTGGTAAAAATGAGGAAAATGTGTCACCATACGGATTCAAATCTAATGTCATGACATAATTTAATACTTTGTGTAAATAATTTTCTCAAAAATATATAAAGATTTATGAAACCTTAACATTGTTTTGAATTTATTTTTTTGTGCCCCAATTGAATGTATTTAAAAAAATAATTCAACAAAAATATTATTGGAATGGTTATGATTTAGGTTTTTATACCAAATAGGGCTCACCAATAATCCCTAAAAATCTTAAAATTAATTGTAAATGCCTCACAATTTTGAGAAAGTGTAGATGAACATTTTTGTATGCAATGTGCATTTATGAAAATGACTTAGGGTGACATTAAATGTTTATTTGGAGCCTATAACACTTGATAATAAATGTAAATTATTAGTGACATGTGTGTCACTTATTCTTATATAATTTCATCTTGTTTGTACTTCTACACAAGCTTCAACCATAAGTAATGATCACCAATTTAACATTTATTATGTAACATTATTGTTGAATGAAAATTAGGTATTAATATAACACTTGTATAAAATCATATCCATATTTCACCTTATTATCACCTTATCATGAATATTTTCATATATACCCTTTAAAATCTTAATATCCTAAAGTAATCGCTAGTTGCTCCACCATTTTGAGATAGTGTAGATAAGCCCTTGCATAAGAAATGTGCATGCAAATAAATAAATAATAACCCTTGAATTAGTATAAAAAGACTAGATATATTTAAATGATCCATTTAATGGTCATGTTTTACCCCTAAAATAGTAGTTATATATCCTTGACAAGTTGTGATGAGTACTCAAAATTTGTAGGGTCATCCTAACTAGTAATGATGTACCTCCTAAAGATCAATTTTGGGGTATGTAGGATCCAAAATTTGTGTGAAGACATGAATTTTATATTGTTTCATGGTGTTTTATGGATAATATAATCTATTTTTATATGTTTTATTATTTATCCTATAACCTGTGAGGATGTACCCTAGGAGGCAGTTGCCTAACACATAGACTATATAATCCATCACTTAAATTGTCAAACCACAGATGTATAAAATTATAAGGAGTACATACTATATATGAAACATTTAAATACATGGAATACTATGAATGATAATACACACTTTTTAAAATTAAATGAGAGGAAATTAAATTTCAAGAAAGGAAAGTATATGAAATTAAATTGAAACAATTAAAATGTCATGAAGTAATTTGTAAGAAAGGAAATGACAAGAAATGAAATGTTAATCTAGTTTGGAAGCTTACCAAATAGATTTTAATATTTTTTATTTAAAAATGATTATAAAATAAATCAAAAATGAATGTAAATAACATATGCTATGATTACTTTATTGAA
>JARHVA010000052.1:6900000-7095000 GCA_037957365.1 Torreya grandis | reverse complement strand
TACAATTTGTCTTACTCAATGTTCAAATTAGAATACTCATAAAAAATAACATTAAAATGAATACCTTATACCTTTTGGTTCTCCTCCATTATTTCTTGGTTGAAATATTCTCTCTTGAGTTGTTTGAATAACAATTTATTTTGCCTTCTATCCTCTCTAGGGTTAATTTTAAGAGCCCATATCCCAAACCCCCTTAGGTTTGTTTAGTTGAATTGATTTGCAGCATTGGTGAATTGGTTAGTACAAAACTTCCTCTAGTTCACCCAATAGTATTTTAATGTTAGTAGGTTCAATCCATGTAAATTTCCTGTAAGAGGTAAAAAAAACTTAAGTTTATTTCTATTTAATGGTATTATCAATCCATTTCACCACATAGGAGGCTCTGATCTAGGTGAGATATTTAGTGCATATTGAGGGAGGTTGAGAGTTTGAGAGGCCCAATCATGCCAAATGGTAGATCCATTTGGCCTTAGTGGATGGCAGATTCATTTGGCCCTATCATATGGTAGAGCCATGTGGCCCTATTGAATGATAGAGCCATTTGGTCCTATCGAACAAGAGAGTTGTCTGGCCCTATTAGACATTAGAACCATTTGACCCTACCAAACAATATAGTTGTTTGACCTTATTAAATGGTAGATCCATTTGGCCCTACTAAATGGTAGAGCCATTCTACTCTATTGAACAATAGAATTTTTCAACCCTAATAAATGATATTCTACCCCACTAAATGATAGAACCTTTCAACCATACCAAATAGTAGCACTATTTAACCCTACCAAATGGTAGAGTAGTTGGCCTTGTTAAATGATAGAGCCATTTATCCCTATCAAGTGGTGGTGTCATTTAGATTTATAAAACAATGGATCAATTTGGCCCATTTGGTCTTACCTAGTAGTGTTGTTTAGCCCTATCATGGGTAAGGATGTTTGGCTTTGCCACTAGCTGAGCCATTCAACTCTTTCAATGGTAGAGGCATTTAGCTTTGTTGAATGATCATGCCAAATAATTGTGATGTTTCTACTAGGCATCTATGTCCAAACTAAAACTAGAAGGGTTACAAGTGTGGTCAGTTTATTACTAGGTTTATGCCCTCATGGATCCATAATCCATCTAGAGCATATGGGCTAGCTAAAAAAATGGTCAATGTTTTTTTATTATAGAACATTTTTTTAGCTAGTTTATATGACTCTGTATGCATTCTAAAGCTATCTAATAGATCCATGACATGGTTTCTAGAGTTAGCTTTACCAGTTCTTTCAATAGGTGAGATACAATTAATTATTATCTTTCAAGGTTTCAAATTTTGGTTTCCTTATTCTTCTCTTAGTTTAGAACTATAATTTGGTACTATCATTTGGTGTTGGCATTCGACACTATCATTTAGCTTTAGAGGTATTTTGTTGTTTGATAACAACATCAAGGGGTATATTATATTTGTGTGTGTGTGTGTTGTGTGTGTGTGTGTGTGTGTGTGTGTGTGTGTGTGTGTGTGTGTGTGTGTGTGTGTGTGTGTGTGTGTGTGTGTGTGTGTGTGTGTGTGTGTGTGTGTGTGTGTGTGTGTGTGGTGAATTAAACTATTTTCAAAGACATTATCATAAAGGATTGATGAGCCAACCCCAAAAATAATATATATCTATAAAATTTTAGTAATTTGGTCCCATCTATCGACCCTAAAAATTTTCCAAAACCAAAATCCAAATATTTGAAAATTTATGAATTAACAAATATTCACCACTAAAATTTTCTCTGATCCTCTCTTTTTGCTTGCACTTTTCTTTTATTTACCTATTGTTTGATTGGCCATTTGATTGGATTATTCCTCATGAACAATATAAAATGTGGGTTCATAATCTCTCTCAGATGCTCCATCTTGGTCAACATCTCATCTATTTTTACCTCATCTTACTTATCTCTTTATCCATATCAATCCTCTTAGTGTCTTCATGTACCATCTTCTGTTTGTGGTGGATTTTCTCAACCTTGTCATTTTTCCTCCTTTCCTTGTTTCTCCTCATCTCAAATAAGATGCCTATCAATTATTTGGTCTCATATAGACCTATTATTCTTTCTAACAAGCCTTATCTTACTTGCCACATCATGTCCTCACTTAGGTATCTCACTTGAGTCTCTCTCTCTTGGAGTCAATCTCTCTCTTGTCCTCACTTGGGACTTATTTTTTCTTTCTTTTGTCCTACCTATAAGACTCTTTCAAGCTCACATCTAAGATTTTGTATTTGAGTTCTCACTAGCTCTCTTCCTTTTTAAGCCTTCTTGGCTAAGGGCTTTACCACCTCTCACTTATTACTACCTCTCCTTCACACCTACAGACTCTTCATTAGCATTCTTGTAATCTCCATTAGCTTCTCACAACATCTTCTCAAAACAAAATGCAACATGCATTCAAAAAAATCTTATTGCATATGAAATCAACAATCTTAAAACTAAAACATACCTTGCCATAAAATCAACCTAGGTCTGATACCAAAATGATGCAGAGGGGTTCCACATTTTGTCTTTCATGCATATAAACAAGAAATAAATATATATCTCTTACCAACTATACTTACCTTTGCCCAATCTTTCCTAGCTCTCACTTTGTTTTGTCAATCTTGATTTAGGTTTCTTTTCTCACTATAGTTTTTGCTCTGCTAAACATATTCAAAAAAGTCTTATTAGATCACTATGACCAACTCACAAATTTCTCCCAAAACCTTTTTAACTTTCTTCCTATTTGGCCCTATCACATGCTCCCTAACAACCCTTCTCTATGATCTTATTGAAGTTCAACCATGTATAGACACAAATTCAAAATCCAAACCTAAATATAGATATCCTTTAAGCTCTTTATAGATGTTTAAAAACTTGGTTCCTTGGTTCAAGCCCTAAATCCCTTTTTTCCACCTCTTCAATGCCTCAAATTAGGTCTCTTAAGCCTATTAGTACTCTATACAAACATAACTAAATGTATCTATACAAATACACACTAGATAATATCAAAAACTTCATAATATTTTAGCTTAAATTTATATCTAGTTTTTAACAAAATTTTAGCATCTTTGACCAGTAGAATCTCTTGTTATCTTCAATTTCCATTTGAAACCCTAGACAGGGTTGGCACTATAGTCATTGTAATCTGAGACAAAAAAAAATTATTTTTCAATATTCTTGAGATGTATCATATGACTGTAAGTATTTATTATTAACGGTTTGACCTCCATACAAATTTCATAGGCATTAGAGTCCCTTTGTGTCACTTTTATAATTGACACCTTCACATTTTGAACCAATAGTGCATGCAAAAATAGAACTATTTATAAATAAAAGGATACTCTTAGTCTTTAAATTTCCCAAAAAGGTTTTAAATATTTATTATCTATTAAAAAACCTATACATAGACTTTATCCACCATATCCAATTGATTTTCTCTAATTATGACTCTTCTACTGTAGCCTTTTAATAGTTTTTATGTTTGTCTATGATACACACATAAGACTATATATACACAATAGAAACCTAAAAAAAAATTAGGTTTATAAAATAAATTATATCATGTGTGGAGGCTTATCATGTTCTATGATCACATATTTTACCCACTTCATTCACCAAATACCTCTTTGTATAATTTTGTTTACCCTCTCTACCAAGTTTCTTTATTGATTGTGTCTTTCAACCGTGGTCTGCAAGATTGTCTTATGAAATCTATGTATATATGTTAAAAATTTGAATAGTCTCAATGACATCAAGATAAATACTTACCAAATAATGATTCCCACACAATTATTTCTCATATAAACATCATATGTTGTCCTTCTTTCAATAGAATGGCACCATCACAAAGTAATACCCAATCTTGTTAATGGAACTAATGGATATTGGGTGATTGATTCCTCATTACCTCTCTCTCTCTCTCTCTCTCTCTCTCTCTCTCTGTCTCTCTCTCTCTCTCTCTCTCTCTCTCTCTCTCTCTCTCTCTCTCTCTCTCTCTCTCTCTCTCTCTCTCTCTCTCTCTCTCTCTCTCTCTCTCTCTCTCTCTCTCTCTCTCTCTCTCTCTCTCTCTCTCACACACACACACACACACACACACACACACACATTCATTCCTATTGACATCGAAAAACACTACAATAATATGTTATAAGGAAACCTACCTTTTCACTTTATTTACATAGTCAACTTCTAACACACAAAAACTGGTTTTAAAATAGGGTATACAATTGTCTTTGCATTTATAAAAAATAACTAAGAAAAAAACTCATCACATATAATTAAATTCCAAAATAATCTAAAATACACTTACCAATATATCAAAATACCTCTTCCATCAAGCACTCTGCTCATTCACTATCTACACTTTCTATATCATTGCATACACATAGTTAACAGAGTCTGTTATGCCATCATTTTCAAATAGGAACTGTATATTCAATTCTTGGGGTTTTATATTAGTTTCACCTTCGAATCCACCCCATAATTTTTTATTTTTTTGAATGACCTTTAACCAAAAAACTATCAATATAAAAGACTCAAAAGTCCTATAACTAATTCTTGTATGTTGTAACTACCTATCTTCAACCCCACTCAATAGGATGACTCGTCATGTGAGTCATGTGGGTCATGAAACACCTTTGACTCATAGAGACCTATAAATATATAAAAAAACCTATTAAAGACTCTAAAACATGTCATTGACCAATATTTACAATTAGTAGGTGATGCTTCTATATCATATATCTACCCTCTTGTAACTTTTATATCCATAACTATCTTGGACATTAATGTGATCCAGCCTTCTAATATATTTTTAGGTCTTTTGGATTCTCTTATCATTAACTTATAATTCTTATATTTTTCTTGATACCCATTTTTTATTCATTATATATGAATAAAAATACTTAAGTAGTAATCTTTGACATACAAGTTTGGATTTCGTTCTATGTGAGAAGTGATAACATGGCCATATATATTAACTTCAAAAAATTAGTTTTATACTTCTAGGGTGATTTTATAATAAACATTAAATAATGAGTGAGGGTCACTTACTACTCTGAGCAGATCACAATAGAGTTACACGAACTAGAATTTTAGATAATTTTCCTTGAGATAGAGGGCATACACCATTGTAAATGGCATGTAGTATATTATTTTTACTTTCAATTGGTGTAGTTCCTCCACCTTTCCATTGAACTCAATGATCTCCTAGTCCTTGTTTTTTATATTTTATTCTACCTCTTTCAATTTATTTTTTATTCCCTCTCTTTCTTCCACCATTTGACAATAATGGTTATACTATTAGACCAATAAGGCCAATATATTAGCATATTTTTATATAAATAATTATTCTTGACTGAGTCCATATTTTGGGGTGAAAAAAATCTCTCAAGGATTTAGTTAATGGTCTCCACAATTGTAGTTTATATTGCTTCCTCTATATAAATATTAGTATCTAAGAATAGATTTTTAATCATAGAGTCAAGCATTATTATACTAACATCATAAGTAGATGGAGAAAGTTACTTAGTATCTACAATAAATTTTGGATCATGTTGTTCTCCTACAGAGACTTGGTCTATTACATGTGATGTTATTTCTATGTATAAAAGGACTTGAATGTTTCTAGTCTCTAGATTTTCCTCCCTTGCCAATGCATACAACCCACTTTCCTTATTTTATAGCACCCTAATTTGTGTCTGAATTGACTCAATATATTTTGGATGGATAATAACTCCTAATTATCTTCTTTATTTGACATAAATTGAGTTTCTACATGTTGCTCCACCACCTCTTCCTTTCCAATGACTTGCTTTTCTATTTCGTGTTCTACTTCCATTCTTTTTTCTTCTTATCATTATACTAATTCCTCTAGTGTGGGACCACAATGTTACATTTATCTAAAGGATATAAACTTGGATCTAAATGAGATGGATTATTTCTTTCCTCCATTGATAGTGGTTTGGGTGTCTTCATCTTTGATTACCTTCATTTATTCATATTATTTTCCACTCTCAATGTGAATGACTATAGAGGTCACAGAGGTTTGTTGCCTCATTATCTTGCATCTTATTCTTCAATATTATCTCCTAAGAATAATTGGTGGAGGAAGTCTCTACCTTTTTAGGGTCTTGAAGATAAAGACATATATTCTTCCTTCTTCTCTATAACTAGATCCATAACCTTGTCATGTGATTTTGAGGAATAAGGGGATAATATTAGCCTTCTTATTGTATTTTTCCTAGAAGGTTTATTAGCCACCACATTGTCTTCTTTATCTTCTAGTGGAAGTTTTCTTAATGCTAGGACTTCTTCCCATGAGAAGATAGGTTTTTTTATCTCTTAGGAATTTATAAATAATAAGTTGAATCAAGCAATAATGGGAAAAGGCCTTTGGTATTCCTTTTTGGTGTTTTATTGCCATTATTATTAACATATTAAGTAATAAATTTGGCATATTAACATTTTTATTATGCCTTAAATGGTTAAATTTTTGTAAATGCATTATATACAACATAGAATGACTAACTTCATAGGTAAGGTATTGAATGATGAAGATCGTGACTTATAGACCTAGTATGGGTATTGATTTGATTTTTTCCTTTGGAAAATAAATCTAGTTTCTCACTAGCTCTATATAATTCATTCCTTGTTGTAGCATCTACATTTTATTTTCATCTCTCCCCATCTCTCCCTTTTCATTGGAAGTCCAGTCCTTCTACTAGTAAATCCTCTAAAATAAAAATACGCGTCTATTTAATGGTGTCTATGTCATCACTAAGTTTTTCTATAAATTATATGGTTACTTACTCATAAAAACCCACCAATTTATTAGAGTATCTTATCTATATCCCATTTATAAAAAAAATTGATACCTTTTAACTTCCAACTAGTACTGTTTGGTCTGTTGGTTCTCTCCATAACACATATTTGCCTATTTTTATTCATTTTTACTTACCAATATCAAAGTGAGAGTTATTTCAAGTTGTAGTCTTAGATCCAAATGATAGGATTAAAATTTAATCGATGACCCATTTTTTTAGTGATTTGATGTTTTTTGTGCTCATCTACCATAATTGCCTTCTACCCCAAAATTTATTCATTTTCCCATAATAAATAAAATGAGACATCTCCCCTCCCCCCCCACCCAACTATCACATAACTCATCTTTGAGTGACATTTTGAAATAGAGGGCATGTGTAAGGGTGTTCATAACTTGAATGGGGACGATGAGAGAAGTGGATGATGTGATTTTTTTCTAAAAAAAGTGTTTCCATGGGTGGGGTTTATAATTTAGTAAGTAACACAAATAACATGATGATGAACACTTTTAAATATTATAATTTAAAACACAATTAATAAAAAAACATCATTCTCCTACTACTAATTGGTTTGCCAATGAATTCAATCTTCCTCATTATGTGTGGTTTATTCTTTAGTTAATGGATTAATCAGTGTCTAAAATTTTTGAATGATCTATAAGGAATTTTATAAGAACTAAATAATACTATATCTACATTTAAATAATATTCTATAATATCAAGAAATGAGAGATAAGAAAAGTATCATCAATCTATGGAGTGTTCTAATTAGACTTTAGGTGGGAAAAGAAATATGTAACTACTAGTTTATTTAGAATGGTGATGTCAAATTCTTAAAGTATTAATAGTCATCAAATAATTTGAGAATTTATTATTATTTCATAAAATATTTATTTTTTTAGTGATTTTATGAATGAAAATAATATAGCTAGTGATATAACAACAAAATTATTTCAACAAGAAATTCTTTTTCCATTACCATGTAGTTGAGATATGAAGGACTATTTCAAATAATATAGACTTATGTCCCCAAATTATATAGGTGATAATCTTTGAAAATGATTAGTTTTTGGGTTCTATGCAAGTTGCACGTGGAGAATAAGTTAAATATTTTGATCTATTCCCCATTTATTAGATTGGAGAGAATTTAAAATTATAAAAATTTGAATAATATAGATGTATTATTGATATTTGTTTTTTAGTTGGACTATAGATAAGTCCAAATTATCTAAAATAGTCCCTTATGGATCTAAGAGATTCTTACTAATGAAATAAATAGCATAATTCAACTGGCCATATTGTGTCTAATGACAACTACTTATGTATCATATGCATATATGTGAATATGAAAGGGTAGATTCCCATAATTTTTGACACTATAATATATTTTAGAGCCTAAAAATCTTCTTGGTGTTCATTAGTATAGTTAAAATTAATATCTTTAATTTAAAAAACAAATAAAAACCTTGTAATTTTAATCAAATCTTTAATGAGATGTTTATAATAGTTAGCATGCTCAAGAAATATCCTAACGTATTATTGTTTATGTGGTATGGGAAATTTTTCAAGAACTTATATATTATTTGGGTCCACTTCTATTCATATTAGATAAATATGATGTCCTAGTACAATACCCTATTTCATTATCATATAACATTTCCAAATTATTGATGGATTCTTCATAGGAATCCCCATAGATTTTAAGTTCATCTATGTAGATTTTCACACAATAATGAGAAAGATCAAAAAATATTCTTAGAACAACCCTTTGAATTGCAATGGAAATATTACATCTTCCAAATGGGAGCACATGATATGCATATGTTCTAAAAGGACATGTGAGGTGGTTTTGCCTTGGTCTTATGGTGAAATTATAATTTGGTTATACCCACTAAAGCCATTGAGGAAAGAAAAGTACTTATTTATAGAGAGGGTATCTAGGACTTGGTCAATGAATGGTAGAGAAAATAAATCTTTTCTAGTGAAATTATTAATTTCTCTATAATCTACACAAATGCACCATCTAGCACCTTTATTAAGTATAATGATGAGTGGAGAAATGCATTGATGTTAGAGATAGATTAGATGAAACCTAAATTAAGTAACTTTTGTAGCTCTATTCTAATAATTTATTGAATAAAAAGATTCAACTGTCTTTAATGTTGATATATGGTCTTGTATTAATCTTTAATATAGATATAGTGGATGTATACATTTGGATGTGTACCTTTCATGTCATGATATTACCATGCAAATGTATTTACGTGTCTTTGGATCATGGAAACTAATTTATTTCTTTGTTGAGGTGTTATTTGATTACTTATATTGAGTTTTTGGCTTGTTGATATCTATATTACCTTTGATAGTGAGGTCATAGATTCAATAACACCTAGAGAATTAGGTAGGCTACATTTAAGTGATAGGAGTTGGTGAAACATAATAATTTCACTAGTAGGATCTTATGATTCATAAGGAAAGATATGTTTTGATAGGTAATCATTATATGGGGTAGTATTATATATCTTTTCATCTTGATCATATAATGTTTTTATGAAGTTTTAAATTATTATGTTGTCACGTAGTTCCTTTAAGTACAATCTCTTTTCAATGGTAAGGATATGTTAGATAGGTGAATGGTCAATATATTTTGTTTCTGACCAGAGAAATTGTTTTATTTCTAGTGATGGTTGGGCAAGAGGGTATAGTTCTAATTTCTTGGTACTATTCCCATTAGATATGGACATTTTCCTAGACCTATAGCTGATATGAGCATATATGGTGGCTATCCAAGGTCTTCCTAAGATAAGTTGATATCCTCCTAATCTATCCTTATGTGATGTAAGGCCATAAATTCATATGAGTGTTCCAAAGAATCAATAGATATAACATATTATTTGATCATCCCTTTAGGCTAAACAATAGATCTATCTAGCATTTGAATAATAGTTTGGGTTTAACAAAGACCTTATATTTTATATGTTCCATGGTATCCTTATTCATAACATTGATAAAAACCCATAGGTTGATTAACTTTATTTGTATGAGGATTATTGAGACATGCACATCTACTACTAGACTTTCTAGGTTAGAATATTTAGGAGGAACAATGTTACCAACATATGATCTATTGATTTTACAATGACATGGATAGTTTGGGGATGTTTCTTATTTTAATATAATATATTTAAACATGAATCCCAAATAACCTTGGTGTATATGGGCATATCCCTCTTGGATAGGAACAATGGTATAGAAACACAAACATTCTTAAGTTCCCCTATGAATTAAAATTTTAGTTCAAGTTCCCTCATTAATGATGTAAGGAATTTAGTAAATGGAGGGTTGGTTGGTATAGCTAGACTATTTAAGGAATTTAGATCAAGGTTGGATTCTTTATTGTATGATGGATGTGGGTTAGTTATTTATCTTTAAGCCTTATCAAAAGGTTATGTTATTATAGGAGTGGATGAATTATGGATAATATTCCTTGAGTGAAGTTGAAAATTATTCAAATCCATTGTATATATGGGATATTTCATCATGTCATTATAACATATTGGCTAAGCCAACTTATTATTTGGATTAGGTGTAGGTTGGGTAGGCAGTTTTGGTGGCCAAGGATATTTTTGGTACTAGGTATTTTGTATAAAAGTTGGCTAACTAATATTCTAATTATACCAAGGTGTATTTACCCTCCATTTTTGTTGACATGGGTTAAATGATTGTTTCCAAAGTATGTTTTATGGATTCCATACTTGGTTTTAGATTTGCTACCAATTGGTCTAAGATTGAAAGTTTGGGTGTGTCCAATTTTGGGACTGCTACTAATTATTTTTAAATGGCAAGTTTTTATGACCAATTTTGGTTTTAGAATTGTTTCCAATTAGTTTCAGATTATGGATTTTTTTGTAACCAATTTTAATTTTATGGAGGAATTATATTCCAAGTATCTTGTCCATATGCATTATTAGGAGGAATATATGCAAATTGGGAATTAGAAAATTAGTAATTTGGTGGCATACCTATATTTTATGATCTATTTGACCATGGTCTACATTATCCTAGGTATAAGAGATGATCTCCTTCACCTCCAATTGTATGAAGTTACATTTTTTTGGACTCCTTTTTTTATATTAGTTATCTTTTCCTAAGTAGTGTTACATGGATAGACATATTTCTTACTTATACAATAAACACAATATGTGAGACTTTTTTTATGTCTCTTCCTATTTTTTTCATGCATGTAGTATGTCTATATGGGTGTTCATATGAATGGTGATGTCTTGTTTCATTAAATACAATAATTTTTTGACTTCCATCCTTAATAACCCCATAGTAGATTTGAAGGATGATGATGGTAGTACTTTTTTACTTTGGGTCTTATTTATTAAAGACCTTGAGTAGTTTTTACAAAGGAGGGTGATGTCATCAAATGATTTTTGTGATAAATATTTAGTTCTCATAATATTCATAGCTTTAAAATTTTAGTCATTAATTCCATTCAAGAACATCACATTGAGATATTCTTGTTACAACTTGTTTTACTTATATTTTTTCAAAATAAACATAAATATTTCCATATAATCTTCCAAAAGTTCATCTTATTTTTGTGACATGTGAAATATGTCATCCCCTCTATAATATTTACCTCTATAATGTTCCTAGTACGTGGATATAAATATCTCCTTCTTATCACTCCAATTACTGACCACATTTTCCCCTAGTCCCATAAACCGTTAGAGGGTTGCATCCATAAAAGTGACCGTAAATAGTTTCAGTGTTTGTGTGTCATGATTCTAGTCTTAACTACAACATAGGATTTTGAAATTGAAAAAGAACATGTGAAGATGCTCACTTACCATTCCTTTGAAGTTAATCAAGGCATAAAGATGAATGTTATTTGTAGGTGCATTACCCATGGGAATGTTGATAGAAAATTGAAATTTTTTGGATTTTCTAACATGGGTTTCTACCTCAACTTCCATTATTCATTGAAACATTTTCATAATGATGACTTTTTCAACCCATTATTTGAACTCTTTATCAATATTATTGGCCCAAGGTGAGTAATAAATGACAGTATTTTATTTTAAGGGGAGAGTAAAACATTTTGTATTAGGGTGATAAGGTGAAATATTTATAAATTATTTTTTAAATTTATCAAATATGTCATCTTGATTAGTTGGTTTAATTGGTTTGACTAGTACTATAGGTGGAAAAAATCTTTTTGAATCTACAAGGGATAGTTATTCTCTTTTGGAGATAATTTTGGGTGAGGTTGGATTGAAATAAATACTATATTCCTAAGTAAATATTGGTAATCTCTAAAATGGTATGAAGAGATATATTTCAAGACTATGAGCATCCTCTTGTTCCTTAACCTTAGATTGCTCTACTAATTTAACAAAAAACCTATCTACCTATGGTTATTTTAATACATATTTAATTTGAAGGTTTTTATGCATGGAGGAAGTGAAAATTATCTATTATTTACTTTAAAATTGAATATATGTATTCTAATTTGAAGCTATTTAGTGCAATTTTTTTGTAAACAATCATACTTACAACACTACTAGATTAACAACTAGTAATTATGGAATAGATTGGTTGATATATATATATATATATATATATATATATATATATATATATATATATATATATATATATATATATATATATATATATATATATATATATATAATTACAACCAATCTATTCCATAATTACTAGTTGTTAATCTAGTAGTGTTGTAAGTATGATTGTTTACAAAAAAATTGCACTAAATAGCTTCAAATTAGAATATATATATCAACCAATCTATTCCATAATTACTAGTTGTTAATCTAGTAGTGTTGTAAGTATGATTGTTTACAAAAAAAATGCACTATATAAGTTCAAATTAGAATACATATGCTTTTTATTTTTTATTTATAAATACATAAAATAAAATTAGAGATTAACACAATGAAAAAAATCAATAATAAATATTGTTCCACACTAGTGAAACCCCATAACTAATATTTGGACTTTTCATAGTGAGATACATCAAGCCTCCCATCATGATTCTAAAAATATTTTTATTAGTTGAAGGAATCCCCTTATTTCTCATTATATTTTCTTCACTTACAATTAGAGTGTAAATAGGCTTAAAATCTTGAAGATTGTACTTATTTAACATGTCTTACACATATTTAGCTTAATAAATTAATATTTCCTCTTTATTTTGATGGAATTCTATGATACAAAAGTAATTCATAATTCCAAGATAATTCATCTTAAATTATTATTTCATAACTTCCTTAAAAATATTTAACACATCCATATATCTACCTATAAGTTTTAAGTCATCTACATAGAAAAAAACACATAACAAATTTAAACCCAATGCTTGTATGTAAATAGTTGGTCTATTTTGACTTATTAGAAAGCTTTGATTTAATAACCACCTATCAATTATTGAATATCAATCTATTCGATCTTACATCATCTTATAAAGAGTCTTATTTAACATATTACCCAAAACATTTTACCCTTTACCTCAAAACCTTAAGGTTGCCCCACATATACTTCTTTAATTACTCCATTGAGGAATGCACTTTTGACACACATTTAATGAATTTTCCATAATTTATGAGTATATATAGACATAATTATTATTATATTATATTAACATTCCACAAGTTCATAGGTTTCCTCATATTGAACCCCATATGTTTTGCAAACCCTTTTATAACTAGTCTAATTTTTTGTTTGTACCATCACTCTTGACTTTGGTATTATATACCCATTTAGTTTCAATGACATATTTATTTAATGTAACATGAATAATATTACATTTATAATTCCTCTTAATTTAATCCATCTAAAATTTCATAACATCATAAAACAAATTACCTTATTTCATTTGATTATCTTCTATAAAACTTATAAGTTCACTAGCCATGGATGACAATGTAAACATAGTATTTTCATCATAAAAATCATAAAAAAATTACCTTATTAATGTTTAATCCTTGTGATAATTATCTCATTTTTATTATCTAAAATTTTATTAGCTACATGTGGATTCAACAACCACTTGTGCTTTCTTGGAGTTAATGAAGATGGATAACGAGTCTCTTGTGAAGATCTAGTATTATTTTGTGTTGAAATAGAAACATGTGTGGGACTTTAAGTCCTCAATATTTAATTAAATATTATGACCCATTTCACTTAAAAAAATATTTATCTATGTTATCATAATCATCATACATCTCATTTTTTATTTTTTCTAAATAATTCATAGAAACGATTGTGGATTTACTAGTATGATTATAAAACTTGTATGCTTTGTTTTCATCACTATATCTTATGAAATTTTGATCAATACTCTTACTATTCATATTTTAATAAAAATATACATCCTTTATTCCAACCTTACCTTGAATTGTGATGATTTTAAAACTTTCCTTTTATTCAACTTGGATGGACTTTCAATCTCCCAATTGTACTTGGTTTTCAAAGGAGTCATCTAACTTGTTGAAACTATTTTTGTGACTTATCATTGATTTGAGCAACCTGAATAAATAAACCACCAATTATTTTCTTATTATATTCCCACATTACATTTGATACAATAATATGAGTGTTTTTGAGCCTCACTTTATTCATCTTGGAATGCCTTCTTTTCACTCTCTTGATTATCTTGATTCCTAGTTGCCAGTATCTTGTAATCTTTTATAAGGTGTCCTATTTTTTCATAGTAATGAAAAGTAAATTATTTATTGATTTTACATATGAATTTAGAATTAACTTATTCCTTTTAATTTGAGTTTTTTTAACCCCCTATATTCTAATTTTTTTAATTTAAAACCTCTTTGCCTTAGTTTCAAGTGCATTTTCTTGATCTCCTACATATAATATTATTTTATCTTCATGGGAAAGTATATACCCCACTAAATCATCAACACTTATAATTTTCATTTCCTTTCACTCCTAAGTATTAATCACAATATGTATCCATATTTGAGTTAATATCTCAAATTTTTCCTTACTATAACATTATCTTGTATAATATCTCTATAAACCCTCATTCTATGCACTAACTCATTTATCCTTATGAAATATTCTCCAACTCCTTCATTATCTAACATTCTAAATTTTTCAAAATTCATTTTAAGAATTTATATCTTTACTTATATTACCTTAATATATCCTTGATATGAACTTTTCGATGTATTTAATGCCTTATGGACATTTTTACATCCAACAATCCTTAGATAGATGTTTGGGTCTATGGTGCTTTGAAGATAGAAGAAAGCTTGTGCATCTACCTTTTCTTCATCCTTTTTTTATCTTGAGCCAAAGTATTCCAATATATATGTGGTGTGTATCCATGGAGAAAATTATCACAAAATACATTACCAAAAATAAATATCTTCAAATGGTCTCTCCAATATTTAAAGTTGACACCTTTGAAAATGGGAATATTCATAGAAGTAGAATCCACAGAAGCCATGATGCCCCTGATAATGGATTGAAACCATTTTCAACCTTCCATTGAATGAGGATATGATGCCAAATGAATGTTTTTATGTATGGATGGATGGAGTGTAAATAAAATTTGATTTACTCTAAAATTTAAGTTATATATCAACCAATCTATATTAGAATTATTAGTTGTTAATCTATTAGTGTTGTAAGTGTATTTGTTGACCAAAAATGCACTGAATAATTTCAAATTAGAATACATATGATTTATGATTTTATTTTATTAATACCTAAAATAAATATATATATTAACATAATAAAAAAATAGTTTCCAAGAATAGATTTCACTACACTTGTGAAAAATATCTTATTAATAAATAATGCTAAAACAATTATAATACAAGTATCCTTCATGACAAGTTATGTCAAAAAAATCATAAAATAAAAAATAAATTAAGATATTACTTACAAAATAATATAATAAAAATATAATCCTAAATATATACTCTAAGATAAATAAATTATGACTCAATAAAATAAGTTTGACTCATTGATAAGATAAGGTCAATATACAAGAAGCCTTTCTTAAAAAAAAAAACAACTCATACATACTAGACAAGCTAGCTACCCTAAATCCATATAATAGTAAATTTATCAAAACAAATTTAATTTAAATTAAATTATTTATAAAAAGTGTGACCCACCTCTTTGGGATTAATGGATAAATATCTGAGACTAGTTAAGTACACATTCAGTGAACTAGACTCTAGCTAGCACTTCTAGCTATTTTTCAAGAAATTCCTAAAAAGTGTCCAAATTTGACAAAATGAATAATATAGAATATAAATAAATTAAATATATTTTATAAAATAATAAAATATCAAATAAACTAAATCTAACATTAATAATCAAGTGCCCATATTGGTATCATATTAAACATAAGAGACTAGTGTGGATTGGCTATAGATATATTTCTGCAACTTGTTGTAGGTAAAACATCAACTTTTTCAATTGTATCAAAACTCAATATCATAATAAATAGTATACCTAATTTATCCCTCTCATGTTGCATTCACTCAATAAATCTTCATTTTTAATTATTTCTACCGTATCTTGCACAGGGTTTGTTAAAAAATTCACTTTTGCTCTTATCAAAGGAAATATACTTTTACTAAAAGAAACTAGTCTATAAAACAATAAATTTATTATATAAATCAAGTAAATTTAGTATATAAATTAGGAAATTTATTCTTAATTTTTTAATAGTTGATTACTTGACACCTTCATTGCAAATGGTGCAAAAAATGTATGGAATATATAATCTATTGTTATATGTTAGCTTGATGATTTCTCATACAAGCTATGAGGATATACCCAAAGAGGTAGCCACATAACACATAGACTATACAATACTTAAAATAAATTATCATATTATGGATGTATAACCTTATAAGGATTTTGCATTATATATGTAGCACTGAACTATGTGGAATACTGAGAAGGCTAATACACACTTGATGAAAGTAAATTGCAAGAAAGAAAAGTACAAGAAAGTAAATTATAAGAATTCAAATGTTGTAAAGTAATTTTTAGGAAATTAAATGATAGGAATTGAAATGATAATATAGTTTAAAATATTCCCACACAAATTTGAATATTTTGTAATTTAAAATGCATATGTAATAGATAGAACATGAACATAAATAACATATGTTGTGACTACTCTATTGAAAATGAAAGATGCATACACATAATGTAGAATGAAACTAAACTAATGGATATGATCTTCACCACAATTCCTTTTGAGTGGGACATACCTTAGTTGTATTTATGATAAAATTCATTCCTATATTATAGTGTGTTTACTGTATCAATTAATCCATAGCAATGAGATTATTTCCATGGTGAATTTATAGATTTATTAGAATAGTGACAATACCTTTAACCTTTTATTATATATGTCCTTTCTATATATTCTTCTTACTATCCTTTTCATCTTATTGATTTAATCTTAAATAGATAAGGCGTACCTTTATTCAAATTGATGGTTACAATAGAGTTTAAATTGGTAACTAGATAATAACATAAAATAGGAATTGTAAAAAATAAAAAAATTATTTATTGCAATTGCTTAATATTGATGGTCCAATGAAAGAGGAATGTTGACTATTAAATCTAGAGTTGAATTCCTTTTTTCTTAAAAATAAGTAATTATAATAATATTCAAACCATTGAAGTTACTTACTCAAAACCATCATTTAACCATCAAGCGTTCAAATGTGCATGCACATTTGTTGTTATAGGTGGATCATAATGCTTTGGTCGTTGCTATGAGACACTTACCCAATTGTTACAAGCAATTTTTTGCCTAAGATTTACTTAGGATCTATAATTTCTAGATTAGTGATAAAAACTAGAATTATAAATAATTATAAATGACATTATTTTATTTATAAATAAACATTACTAATGTAAAACTCCAAATATATATGCAACATATGAATTTAAGTGTTATATGGTAAAAAGAACATCAAAAGGCAACATATATATTTGAATATATTGATTATAAGATGTATACATGGGAAGTTTAAAATTTTAATTAGGTTCAATTATATATTTCATCAATTTTCCCTTAACCTATCATGATGATCACTCGATATTACATTAGTATCTTTCAATCATTTATGAGGTGTCCACAATTGAGAGTGTGGTGAATTCTTTAAGGACAGTTTGTGATAAGTGGTAAGTGGGTTGTGGGTCCCCCTTCCTTGTAATCCATACCCAAAATACATATGGAATTTTTTATTAGATTAATGAATAGTAATTTTTATGTATGTCATATTGATATGACCTAAACACACACTTAAAAACCCACAAAAAAATATCTCACATGTTGTTTTGATCATTCATGAGGTTTCTTAAATCCTATTTTGGGTTCTTTAATCATTTTTTGAATACCATAAATATTTAATGGAGTTACATCAATAATTAAAGGTACACAAAATATTTTAATAAATTAAAAAAAATGGACTTACCCAATTACACACATGGAATTTTATTGAATGGTATCCCATTTAAGAACACAAGTGTAAGTGCCTCCACGTTGACACAAAATGTCTAACTCAACACATCATGATTTATCTAATGTTATCCCATTTAAGGAAAACTAATATTAGTGATCCCACATTTATGTATAAATACAAAATAGACTTTTATGGATTTGTTTAATTTCAACTCATGTAAGGAACACGAATGTCAACACTTTTGTATTTTTAATGAAAAGTTCACATGCCTAAGTTAAGTGACATTGAAAAAAAGTGAATGCAATCAACTATTGAAGTTACCATTACATTTTTACCCGTTATTTTCCATTAATAACACTTAATAAACTCTTTTGAAATTTTTTGGAAGTAGATACTGATAGGGGGTTGAATAAATTTATTGGCAATATATATTCAATTCAATTAATCATTCCATGAATCATTCATTTCACATATAAGATCAATACATAAGCAAACAACCACACAATAATATCATAAGAGAACACAAAGGATATGTTAGAAAACATCTTGGGTAATAAAACCCACTAAACCATGCATATTTACTACAGTCCTATAATGTCAAGATCCGAGTTTTATTGAAGCACCAACTTCACAAATATCTCTAACCCCTATCTAGATAAACACCAACTTAACTAGTCGTCTACAAGCTCTATCTTGCAAGGAGGCTTAAACCCTCTAGATAAATTAGCACAAACCAAGTAAATTATAACATTTGATAAAATTAAAACACCTATTTCTAAAATTCAACTGATGATGACCTACTTTGTTTATAGTCTTTACCCTTCAATCTCACTCAAATAGCCTCTTAGACCTTTTCACTAAAATAGCCCTCTTTAGTAGAAATAGGTCAAATGGCATTCCTTAATACCTATATAAAAATATTTAGATAATAATTTCATGTTTTTATAATCTTAATAATTATATTCAATGTCTTAACCTATTCTTAAAAAACACTATATCCTTCACTCAATAACTCAAAAAAATTTGGAAGTAGATACTGATAGGGGGTTGAATAAATTTCTTGGCAATATATATTCAATTCAATTAATCATTCCATGAATCATTCATTTCACATATAAGATCAATACATAAGCAAACAACCACACAATAATATCATAAGAGAACACAAAGGATATGTTAGAAAACATCTTGGGTAATAAAACCCACTAAACCATGCATATTTAATACAGTCCTATAATGTCAAGATCCAAGTTTTATTGAAGCACCAACTTCACAAATATCTCTAACCCCTATCTAGATAAACACCAACTTAACTAGTCGTCTACAAGCTCTATCTTGCAAGGAGGCTTAAAAACCCTATATAAATTAGCAAAAACCAAGTAAATTATAACATTTGATAAAATTAAAACACCTATTTCTAAAATTCAACTGATGATGACCTCCTTTGTTTATAGTCTTTACCCTTCAATCTCACTCAAATAGCCTCTTAGGCCTTTTCGCTAAAATAGCCCTCTTTAGTAGAAATAGGTCAAATGACATTCCTTAATACCTATATAAAAATATTTATATAATAATTTCATGTTTTTATAATCTTAATAATTATATTCAATGTCTTAACCTATTATTAAAAAACACTATATCCTTCACTCAATAACTCAATCCTCTAACTAGTCAAAAAAGCTTATTAGGCCTTGAATTTATACTTGATTATTTATCATACTTATATTAGTCAGATAAGGACATAAAAATAATTGGATTATTATTTAATTATATCACTACAAACTTTTTATGATTTAAATAATCAATACATGAGTCAGTCATAGTCCATAAGGACCAAATCCTCCACTAAGCCTAATGAAAACCTAATGCAATTAGGTCTATCTTATCCACACGTTACCATTTTGAACCTTAATAACACTTATTATTTTATAAAATGGATGAAAAAATTCATAAAATCATAAAATATACCTCTTAAAAGTTAAAATTGGGTCCCAAACTCCATTTGGTCCATTTCACTACTTGGACCTACCAATTAGGTCTCTTCACCAATAGGCCTTCTCACTGGTTATAAGTCTGTCCTAAAAATTTGAAATAAATACAATAAATTTCCCACATAACACATGAATAAAATAATATTAATAGGATCATAATTAATTAAAAAACTTACCAAAATTCTTTTGTCTCCACCATACATACCAAAGGGCTTCAAGAACACTCATATAGATGACTTACTCAGAAACATTAAACACTGTCAATACCTAGTCAAAATTGTTTGTCTTTCTAAGATTTATCAAGGATTTTCAATGATAAAAAATGAAATAACATTATTATATTATTAATTTTTAATACATTTAATAAGTTTTTCTCATTAATCTTAGCTAAAATTAACTCAAGAACATCTTTTTCACACATACAAAAAAGTTGCCTGTAGGACTAAAAACACAGTCAAGAAAATCAACTTGTAAAACACTTGTGGGGATTCTTATGTGATATTAAAATGGATTTTTATGAAAATTTATCATCCTTATAACATATTTGGAAATATATATTTCATTTTCATGTATCAATATTTGTCTTATAGACCAATCTCACTATGTCACTTCACATAAACTCCATTATGTTAGACAGACTAGTTTGGTAACAACTTTTTGCATAGGTGTAGGCATCATAAAAATTTATAGACAAAGGGAATAATATGGATAGGTATTTAATAATTAACCAATGAATTAATATCTATCCCTATTCCTCTAAAACTAATCCCTAATCTCATTCTCACCTAGTTTTTGCACTATTCTGATCATTAGGCCAGTTTAGTAATAGGCTAACTACCATGACTAGTTTTGCATATGTTTGGTCAGTAACCTGATAAAAAAAATTCATGAGAATAAAATATAATTATTTAAAATCATCCTCCATCCACTTTTATTCTTTGACCTAATCAACCCTACCTATAGCATCAAAAACCCTAAAAATAAAGGTTTTCTTATAGCTTTTATTCACTATCAGGACAAACAAAAAACACCTGAGGAAACCTCGAAGATTAATTTTCATATTAAAAACAAAAAAATAGGTCAAATAGACCATTATGATCCATAACTAATTATATATTTCCTATCTGGCTTTTGTAAGGGTTTTAGGAGGGTTTTGACTACTTTACCTTCTTATCAATCATTTATAAAGGATTGCCCCTCAATCCCAAAACCAATGAAAAAGAATTAAATATAGGGACATTACCCAACTACCATGAAGTGATCAAGATATCATGAAAAAAATTCATGTGCCAATGAGTATGATAAATGTATTCTTACATCTATAACACCCTTTTCTATGTACACAGTCAACCTTATCACCAAATATCTTATTTTATACTATAGGCTATGACTTCAAACTTTGTCAACATTCTTATCATGACCTCTCACAATTTTAAATGCTCTTAAGATCTCTAACATCCTTTTAAATTATTTTGACCCCGACTTAGGCCACTATAGGTCACTTTGTGCATCTAGGCCTTATACTATTAGTCCTACTTGGAATATGAACATAACATGAAGCCTCTTATACTATCTTCAACACTTCATCCACATGAAATATATAATCATAACATGCTATTATATTTTAAACCTTGATCACTCGGGTCTCTAATGTCTCAACTTACCATGCTACCAGACTTATCTCACTTCACTAGGTTCCTCAATTAAGGCTTCAATAAATTAGCATCAAGAAAAACAAATTCAACACAAAAAGACATCAATGACAACTTTATTCATACCTTGTAACATATTCCTAAAAATCTCCCCCTTTTTCATTGATGGCAATAACTCATTGATGGAATCTACTTAGAGAGACTTATCTTACTGGGAAACATCTTCTTAATGTAGATTAATGTCCCCCTTTGACATTAATGACAAATCACTTACCTAAAATAACACTTAAAAATGAAATATTATATAAAAAAAAACCCCTTTCATTTTTCATACCTTAGATAACTTCTCCTTGATATATTGGCATGACTTCCCTTTTATTCTCACATCTTGTGCATTTTTTTTTAATCTTAGAGATAAATCACCTCTTCATTTAGCTCCCCCTAAGTGCTTTATTTTTCTCAATGGCTAATAAAAATATGAATCACACTTCACTCCTATCTTAGATATTTAAAAGTAGCCTTTAGAAGAGGCTTAGTCAAGAAATCTATAATTTGATCTTTAGTAGACACAAATTTAGGTATAATGCTTTGTTCACTCACCTGTTCTCTTAAGAAATAATACTTGATAGGATTATGTTTGGTCCTTGAATGTAATATTGGATTATTTGAAACACTTATGGTACTAGTATTGTCACAAATAATAAGAATAGGGCCAATAAATTCCACCTTGTAATCTCTCAGGGTTTGTTTCACCCACAATACTTGAGTACAACATGAGGTAGCTAAAATATACTCAGATTCACATATAGATAAAGCTATTGAAGGTTTTTTCTTGATTAACCACGATACCAAACACTTACTTAGGAATAAAAATCCTCCACTAGTAATTTTTTTGTCATATAGACTCCCAACCTAATTTACATCTATATAAGCTACTAGATCAAACTTATTACTCCTTGGGTACTATAAACCATATTCCAAAGTCCCTTTGAGATACCTAAGTATCATTTTTACTACTTTTAGGTGGATTTCCTTATATTATGCTTATAATATTTGTATAAGACCTACTTCTTGCATAATATCTATCCTAGATGTAGTAGTATACAACAAACTCCCAATCATGGATCTATACATTATCTAATTAACCCTAGAGGATTCATCCTCATTACTTATATTTAATTATATAACCATAGGTGTACTTACATATTTACAATATTCTAATTCAAATTTATTTAACATCTCTTTGATATACTTGATCTGTGAAATGAACATACCTTTTGTAGTTTAACTAATTTAAAGTCCAATAAATAACGATAATTTTCCAAGCATAAACATCTCAAATTTTGAATTCATCACCTCTATAAAATACTTGGTCATGTTTTAATTAGATACCCAAAATATAATATCATCCACATAAACTACAACTATCAACTGACGATAATTTTCAGTTTTGACATATTGGTTTCTATTTGCAAATCTTCCCTTGAACCCCTAGTCCAAAAGGTACTTATCAAGTCTAGCATACCAAGCTCTAGGGTCTTGTTTTAAACCATAAAGGGCCTTATTCAACCTTTAGACATAACCATTACTATCATTTAATAGGAAACCCTTAGGTTATTAAATGTATACCTCTTCTTCTAAGTTCCCATTTAAGAAGGTCAACTTAACATCCATTGGGTATATCTTGAATCCTTTACAACCTGCATAGGCAATGAACATCCTAATGGCCTCTAACCTTACTATAAGATCAAAGGTTTCTTTAAATTCCACTCCTTATACCTAATAATTTCCTTTACACATAAGTGTGGCTTTGTTTCTAGTGATCTCTCCATTCTCATTCAACTTGTTCTTAAAACCCCATATGGTACCAATAATGTTTTTTTCTTTAGGTCTAGGTAATAAACTCCAAGTTTCATTCTTTCAATTTGATTTAGCTCCTCTTTCATTACTTCTAACCAAAACTCACATTCACTTGCTTCTAATAAGTTTTTAGGTTCAATTTTTGAAAGTGAGGTAGTATTTTCTTGATTAACATCACTTACCATTATTCTCCTTGTTTGTATACTTTCACTTTTGTTTCCAATGATTTGAGATTTTGGATGATCCTTTTGAATTTTCCTAGAAGGACCTTTTGATTCCTTTCTATCCTCACTCCCTTATTCATACTCATATATATCTATTTCTCCTTCATCATTCTTTGATTGATTATGTGAATTATTTATCTCATCAACCTTCACATTTGTGCTCTCCACTATCTTTTAAAACCTTTTAATATAACATCTATAAGTAGCACTTATTGATAAATATCCTAAGAAGAAACATTCATCATATCTTGAGTCAAATTTTCCTAGGTCATCATCATATCTCTTAATATGGCACTTACTCCCAAAAACTTTGAAATGTTTAACATTTATAGGTCTACCATTCTATAATTCATATAGAGTCTTATCACCATTGATCTTGATCTGACCTTTATTCAAAGTATAAACTATAGTACTAATAGTTTCTCTCTAATATCCATCTAATAGCATGGACTAATTTAAAATTGTCCTTGCCATTTCTTGGATTGTTCTATTCTTTCTCTCAACCACCCCATTCTGTTGAGGTGTTCTAGTAGCTGAGAAATGTCTTTTTATTTTATTGACCTCAAAAAATTCATAATAATAATTTAACCATAACCCTCCACCTTTTTCATACCTAAGACACTTGATCTTTACATTCATTTCATTTTTAACCAAAGCTTTGAAAGTCTTGAAGTTTCCTAGAGCTTCTTACTTCTCTTTTAGTAATGCTACCCAAGTCATTCTTGTGAACTCATCTATAAGTAACATACAGTAACTATCACCTTGAATAATTTTAATCCTTATAGGTCCACATAGATCAGTATGAATTAGTTCTAAAGGTATAGTAGTGGAATATTCTTGAAACTTGAATATTCTCCTATTTTTCTTATCATGTTGACATGCCTTACATAGAGAATCTGCAAGTTTAGATATTTTGGGAATATTTTTGATAGATCCCTTAGAGCTGATCTTGATAATATTTTTAAATTTAATATGTCCTAACATCCTTTTCCATAGCCAACTCTCATTTACCTTGTTTATGAATCATTTCTCTTTTGTGATCTCATTGAGTACATAGAGATTATTCTTAGTTCTCTTAGCTTTATCAATCAATCTTCCTAATTTTACTTTCCTAATCTCACATCCATTTTCATGAAATGTTAGAGTGTATCCTTGAGTGCAAATTTATATCACACACTTAACAATTTTTGTTTCAATCCATCTACATATAACACATTTTATGTTTTGATATTCCCATTATCCAAGTTCAAAGCACTTTTCCCAACTATGTTAGCATATGTGTTATCCCCAAACCTTACTAACCCAATGAAATTCTTCTTTAAGGTGATGAAATTGATTTTATCTCTTGTCATGTGACTTGAATATCCACTATCTATATACCATTTCAAATCTTCATTTTGAGTGTGAAAGGTAGTTTGGGCTATCATAAATTCTTCTCCTCTATTTTCCTACTTCTTTTCTATAAGGTCTACTTTCTTGATCCATGATTTAGTGTAATGTATCCATAACCTCTCGACATGACTGGTTTTCTTGATAAAATTTTTCCTACACTCTCTTTCAATGTGTTTTCTTTAGCTGCAACTATAACAAAGAATTTTGCTTTTTAATCTACAATGAATATCGTTATGTCCAAATCTACCACAAAAAAATAGTGACTAATGAAGGTGTCTCCATATTGTGGTTGTTTGACCTTGTTTGTATTTTGATAAATATAAGAAGAAACATTGTTACCTTTTATGTTACTTGATGAAGAAAGGATCTCTTTCACTTGATGATGTTTAACTTCAAATTTGGTAGCTTTTGCATAGGCCTTGATTCTTCCAATTTCATCATTCCTTAATTAATTAGTACCTATTGGAGGATATAATTTCTTGAATTTATTTTTTTATTATCTAAAGATAAGACCTCTCATTTCATAAAATTATCTTTGTCTATCCAAGATACTATTAATATTTCTAGTACTTTCTTCATACCTTTGATAAGTCCTCATCTTATTAATAACTTTCTTAGCTTGTGTTTCTAAGGATTTTATTTTCATTCTCAACTGAGTGATTCATTCCATATGATCCTACACTCAAAAATTATTTCACTAACTATGGGTAGGTTCTCATTGCAATCAAAGAAAGTACTTTCATTATCAAGATCCATTTCTATGTCATAGAAATCTCCCTTAGAATGTTAGTCTACTTAAGGGTCCAAAATTTGATACCAAATATTATAAGTAGATACTACAAGGGGGGATAAATAATTTTATTTATAATATCTATTAAATTCAATTCATCATTTCATGAAGCATTGATTTCATATATAATAGTAATACATAAACAAACAACCACAAAAGAATATCACGAGAGAATAGAAAGGATATGTGGGACACCCTCTTGGGGAATAAAACCCACTAAATCATGAATATATAATACACTCCTATAATATCAAGATCTAGTTTTTAGTGAAGCAACAACTTCACAAGGAGCTCCAAACCTTATCTAGATAAGCACCAACTTAACTAGTCTTTTGTAAGCTTTATCTTGCAAGGAGGATCCAACCCCCTAGATAACTTAGCACCAAAAAAGTCACATATGATATGTTATCACCTTATAACACATTTTTATAATATTAAACTGATGATTACCTCCTTTTTTAAAAATATTTACCCTTCAATCTCACTCAAACATCCTCTTAGGCCTCCTCGCTCAAATAACCCTCTCTTTGGCAGAAATAGGTCAAATAACCTTCCTTGATACCTATATAAAAATAGTTAGATAATAATGGAATTTTTTTTATCATATTTAATATTATATTTAATCTCTTAAAATATTCTTAAAAATACTATATCCTTTGCTCAATAGCTCAATCCTCTAACTAGTCAAAATAAGCTTATTAGGCCTTGACTTTAAACTTGATTCTTTCTCATACCTATCTTGGTTAGATAAGGAATTAAACATAAATTTATTATACTTGAATTATATCACTATGCACTCTTCATGAGTTAAAAAATCAATACATAAGTCAGTCATAGTCCATAAGGACCAAATCCTCCATTAGGCCTAATGAAAACCTAATGCAATTAGGTTTGTCATATCCACACATTACCATTTTAACCTTTAAGAACACTTATTATATTATAAAATTTATGAAAAAAATCATAAAATCCTCTAATATACCCCTGATAATTTCACCTTGGGTCCCCAACTCCATTTGACCCATTTCACTACTTGGACCTACCAATTAGGTCTCCTCTCCAATAGGCCTTCTCACTGCCTGTAAGTCTATCTTAAAAATTTGAACCAAATACACAAATTTACCATATAAAACATAAATAAAATAATATTAATAGGATTATAATTAATTTTAAAACTTATAAAAAAAAAAAATTCTCAACCACATAGACTAAATGGCCTCAATAACACTCGTAGATGACTTACTCAGAAACATTAAATACTATCAATACACAATCAAAATCATTTGTATTTCCATGATTTATTAGGGACTTAAATTGAGAAAAAATGAATTAAAATAATCATATTATCCATTTATAACACCTTTAATAAATTTTTTTCATTCATCTTAGTGAAAATTGACTCAGGAACATCTTTTTCACACACATAGAAAAGTTACCTGTAGGTCCAAAAATAGAGTCAAGAAAATCAACTTGTAGAACACCTATGGGGACATTTTTGTGATATTAAAATGGATTTTTTTGAAAATTTATAATCCTTATAAAATATATTAAAATATATATTTCATGGTCATGTGTCAATATCAGTCTTACAGACCAATCTCACTATGTCACTCCACACAAACTCCACTATGCTAGATAGACCAATTTAGTGATAACTTTTTGCATAGGTGTAGGCATCATCAAAAATTATATACCAAGGTGATAGGAGGTATATGTATTTAATAATTAATCCATGCCTTATTATACATCCATATTCCTCTGTAACCAATCCCTAATCTCATTCTCATTCTCACCTAGTTTCTTCATTGTTCTGCTCATTAGGCTAGTTTAGCGATAGGCTAACTTCCATGACTAGTTTTGCACATTTTTTTATAAACCTAATTATAAAATTTCTTGAGAATAAATTATAAGTATTTAAAATCATCCTTCATCCACTTTAATTCTTTGACCTAGTCAACCCTACTTGTAGCATCAAAAACCTTAAAAATAAGGGTTTTCCTATAGTTTCTATTCACTGTCAAGACAAATAAAAACCACATGAAGAAACCTTGAAGAATAATTTTCATGTTACAAACATAAAAATATGTAAAATAGACCATTATGATCCATAATAAATCATATCATTCCTATTGGGTCTTTATAATCATTTTACGAGGGTTTTGACTACCTTACCTTTTTAGCAGTCATTCATAAAGGATTGCCCCTCAATCCCAAAACCAATGATAAAGAATTAAACATAGGGACATTCCCCAACTACCATGAAGTTATAAATATCTCATGAAAATTTTTAATTTTAAAATGATCATGAGAATCTTCTTCTCGGGTCTACAATACCCTTTTCTATGTATATAGTCAACCTTATCACCAAATTTCTTGCTTTATCCTATAGGCTATGACTTCAAACTTTGTCAACACACTTATCATGACCTATTGAAACTATAAATGTGTTGGATAGTTGTAATTTATGTCATATAATTTTATAATTTATTGGATTAAGTGCCTTGATAGTCTAAATTGATAATGACAAAATGTGCAATGTGCTTATCCTAGTATGCTTAAAGTAGGTTTGGTTGATCTTCAGAGTTTAACTATTTAGAGATGATTAGGGATGAGTCTAAAGTATTTATATTATGAAATATGTCCTATAAAATTTAAGGATGCATTGAGTGCTTGTGTTCAAAAGTAAAATTCATTTGGTAGTCTACAGTTTTCATTTAAATATTTAGGGTCCAATGGCAGAAAATCTAAGTAGGTAATTTATTGATGTCATAATTGCCATGTATAGATGAGTTAGGGCGAGTTGGTCATATATTTGTGATAAAATTAGTCCTAATTTAATATGGTATAATTATTAATTCATGTTATGAAGTATAACTAAATATATGTGTTTGCAAAGTTGGGCTCTTAGGCATTTTGATAGTGTTTTCTATGTTCAAATAGAGCCAAGTAAGCAGTTTGGTGATGTTATATCTCACACATATGAATGTTTTAGAAGAATATTGATATATGGATGAATTAAATTATGAGATAAGATATTATATGATAAATATTATGTCATTCAACTAATCATGGAAAAATATATACATGTGCAAATCTGGGCTCCCAAGCAGTTTGACAATGTTTTCCCATATAGAGCCAAATTTGCATGTGGCAAGAAAAGCTGAGTGGGCATTTTGATGTAGTAATATTTTTCACATGAGATAATTTAAAAATTATTTGATCATATGGGTTTTTTTTCCTATTTTATATTTTATAAATTTTAGGTCATGTGATGAAGCACATCAAAATATATGCATGTACAAAGTGAGCCTTCCAAGGAGTTCTAGGCATAGTTGGTTCTGTGGCAAAAAAATATGAGTGAGTACATTAATGGATTTATATATTGCACACACAAAATTTGAAAGAGTATATTAATATATTTTGGATTCTAATATGTAAGGAGATAATATTTTATAAATTTTATATCATGCATCTAAGCACAACAAAAGTTATTGAGGTCCAAAGTTGTCCTTCTAAGTAGATTGCAATGGTTCCCATAGTCAATTTTGCAAGAGATAAATATCAGAACCAAATGAAGATCCAAAGGTTATTAGGTAATCATATATATTAATCTAATGGTTTATATTTAGTGATATGGTAATAATTTTTTGAAGTTTAATGCTAAGCAAAGGTAAAGGATAAAAATCTAATAGAAACTAATAGTTCATGTTTAATCTTGCGATTGAGATCGATGACACGAGTAGAGCCAAAGGGGTAAACATGTTCAAAGTTTAACATCATTAACGACTAAGATCATTAAAATAATATAAGTGGTGAGTTATTTATCTAATTATTTAGGACATGAGATGATAGCAGAGTGTCTGAGGTTTGACTATGACCGTTTGAATTTAAATATTTGAATTTAACAAAAGAAAGACTAATATTTGGTTTTAGGGCCATATCTTTTGATACAGGTAGAATTTTCTAATGGTTTTAAAAGAAAATTTGTAGAGGACTCTAAGAATTTTTTTTAAATATATATTTTAAGGTCTAAAAGTGTGTATAGTTAAAGGTATGAAGGTTTAAAGTTGACTGTGTTTTCATGTTTACTCTACAAGTAACTTGAGAAGGGTAATTGAGCTATACTTATTGGTATCTCAATGTTTAAAGGTGATAATAATGATTGGAGTATGTTTTAGACTCTATGGTGACCATATTATGCATTATTAAGGTTTGACCAATCATAATTATAATCAAAGAGTTAAAATTATATTGTATTTTCATTCATAATGACTGTGTGTATAGAAAGGTGTTTGATCTAATTAAGTATTAACAGAAGGGTGTTATGATGGATATGTACACTTAATAAGGAATCATATATCATTTTTCATGGGTCCATGTACTGGTAAATTGTTATTGTGTTCTTAGTGTTCTTGGATAAGTATCAAAGAGGTGAATGGGTCTCCATAGGACCTAAAAGGTAACTTAGGCTTATTTGAAAGAGAGTTGTGCTTAAGTGTGACCCATGTTAGATGAATTAAGGTTTAATGCATATATTTTGGCTCATAAAGAAATATTTTGGACTTGATGATCATGAATTATCTATAAATATCGAAACCAAATGTGATGGTTTATATATTTAAGAGAGGCATATGTGATAATATTGAGTGTTGAAGTAAAGAAGAGAGGATAGGTAGTGTGCCTCTTGGATGAGTTGATGAGAAGAATAGTTTTTTGACTATGTGTATGACTTATAGGTCATTTTTATGATATTTAAATAGTTATTTTTTAGTTTAAGGATATGAAAAGAGGTTTAAGTGTGCATATTAGGATAATTTGAGTAAAGGAGAAAGATTATGGCATGCCTATTTGAGAGGCTTGTATGAGATAGAGAGGGAGTTTGTGCAAAGGTTATAAAATCAAATATGCATCATCAAGTGTTGAAGACATTAGTTATAATGTGGAGTTGTTAATTTCAAATGAGGGTTTAAGGGATTTTATCTTCCTTAGGGGTAATTGCTCCTTGTGAAATAGGTGTTTCACTAAAGGCCTTTGGTTAGGAGGACTTTATCAAGGTTTTGGGTGGTCAGGAGGACTTGATCATCTTAGGGGTTGGTTTTCCTTGTGAAACTTTTGTTTCACTAAATCTTGGTCAAAATGAATTTATCATTCTATAATTTGTAATACCTTATAGGACAAGTATTCTAAGTGTTTTTAGGCTTGAGAGTGGGTTTTATTTCCCAAGAGGGTTTCCCATGTAGATATTATGTTATGTGTGTGATCTTGCATTATATTCATTGTTCATTTCTATTTAAAAAATTATGCTTTATAAATGGTTGTATCAAAATCTTAAGTGTTTGAAGAATTCAAAAATTGAATTAGATGTTTTACCACCATTGATTCACCCCCCCCCTCTCAGTGGCTTATACCTCTAACAATTAGTATTAGATCAAGTCCTTTGGTAAAGGCTTAACATCTTGAAGGTGATCCAAGGTATAATATGGGTAGTCATTAAATTCAAGTAGGTTTCTCTACGAAGAAATCACTGATATTCAATGGATATAATTATGCTTTTTGGAGTACAAGGCTGAGGACATACATTATGTCCCTAGGGTTTGATATATGGTAATTTTTTGTGGATGGTTATATTATTCCTACTAATCCTCCATCTAGTGTTGCAAATAAGAAGCTATTTGATAAAAAAAATTAAGGAAATGAATGCCATTACTTGTGGTCTTATAGATACTTATTTCACCAAGGTAGTCCATTGTAAATTTGATAAAGAGACAGGGGACAAAATTTAGATCATTTGTGAAGGAGATTCAAAATTCAAGCTTTTTAAGTTGTAGACTCACAAAAGGTAATTTGAAAGTCTCAATATGAAGGAAGAATATTCTATGGCATCCTTTATATAGAGAGTTGATGAGATTGTGAACATCAATAGATGTCTTAGAGAGAACCTTAAATAAGCTACTATAGTTTTAAAAGTATTAAGGTCTCTATCCCTCAAGTTTGATCCAAAAGTATCTACTATAGAAGAAAGTCATGATCTTACTCAATTGAAGATGGATCAATTGCATTCCCCCCTTAATGCCAATGAGATGAGAGTAAATGATGATATATCACCAAAGAATGAAGTAGCTTTCAAGACTAAAATGAATCTAAAAAAGAAGTTCCAAGGTAAGAAAGCCAAGGAGGATGACATTTAAGATATAGATGAGGATGAACTAATTGATTTGATTTAAAATAAATTAAAAATAGATTCAGGCAAGTACAAGGGTAAACTACCCATAAAATGCTTCAATTATGGAGAGGTAGGACATTTTGATAATAAGTGCCCTCATAAGTATAATAAGGATGATGATGAAGATAATGATCAAGGTCATGATGATGGAAAGATATCATTCAATTATGATAAAATCAAAAATGGATTCAGAAGGTTTGACAACAAGATGAAGTACTTCAAGGATAAGAAGAGTATCTACACCAAAGAAGATTATAGTTCATCAGATGAGAGTGAAGTTAGTGACTCAGAGTATGATCATGAAGATGATAGTCTTGCTAAAAATTAATACATCTTCATGGTTGAGGAAGGTAGTTACTCACATCAAATGGAGTCTACTTGGAGTGATTCAGATGATGATATAGATGAGGTGGACTATGAGACTAAATTGTTGAATACCCTTGAAGAAATAAGGATTGAGAAGAATATTAAAAATAAGATGAAGTTTCTAATCAAGGAATATGAGAAAAAATTTAGTGTGTATGAAGCAAGAATTAATGAAGATACCAAGGAGCATGAAGATATGGCCAAGCATCTTAGTTGTCAATTAGAAATCTTATCTACAAGCTTGAAAGCTAGAGAAGATGAATGTTCAAGGTATGTAATAGAAAATGAGTATTTGAAAGCTGAGTTAAAGAAGAAATATAGTAAGGTGAAGTCATTTTTGATATTTGAAAAGAGATCCAGTGATCTAGATAATATTTTGAGTGTTAAAAATCATGTAAGTGATAGAACTAGTCTTAGATACAAAGAACCAGAGAATGCAACTCAAGACAAGATGAAGACTATTGTGAACAAGGATAGTCATACTTTGAAGATAAATAATCAAATAAGAAATGTAGGTTATGGACAATGAAGATAATTTAGGTCAAACAATCAAATGCCATGAGGTATGTAAATTTTAATAGTTACTGCTATACTTGTAATAAATTTAGGCATAGAGATAGAGAATGCAAAAGACCTATTATAAATGATTTTACATGAAAATATGATGGGAGTCATCAGTAAAAAAGTGTGAGCAATGTTGAGTGTTTTAACTATCTTGTTAAGGGACACTTTGATAAGCATTGTCTAAAGAAGGTAAGGCAAGGTGAGTTTTCTTCAAAAGGAGTAGTTTGTCTCAGTTTTTATGACATAAGACACTTTGCACGATTTTGTCCATATTAGGTAGGGAAATTTTAGTTCACTTTAAGAAGAATGGTTTAATAAAACTATGAATAGAGGTCACACTAATATATTTTTTAAGAAAAGGCCTAAAAATAAAAACAGGTTTAATCAAGATCCTATAGTGCAAGGAAGAAGGCAAGTTAACTCATGGAAGCCAAAGGTGTTAAGTATGCATCATGATGAGACTATAGGTCCAAGTAAACTATTTTATATGGTGGAGAATGTTATAGAATGTGAAGAATGCCAAGGGATATCATTATCTACTCATGTTTTGAATGAAGAGACCAAGCTCAAGGAGAAGAACAAGGTACTAGTTGAGGCTAGTTCTGAGGTAAGTATGGATCAAAGTGAACATCATGTTTTTTTTAGCAAGTTTCATTCAAATAACATCAATTATTAGTGCGTAGTGATGAAGTTCCAAGATACAAGTAAGATTATATAGATGAAAAGGTATGTCATGAATCTATGTTATCTCCATATATTGTCAATCCAATAATAGAGGAAAATATTGTAGTAGATGAGCATGTTTCTTTTATTAAGCCTAAGAAGAAGAAGAAGAACTATAAATATCAAATGACTAAAGAAGAGAAGGAATATGAGGAGTTATGGGTATTTCCTAGTTTGACATTGTTCTAGGACATTGTGATGTAGGGTGTCTCTTCCTATACTTCATAGGAAACATCTTTCTTGTGGAGAAGCAAGTTTATGTGCTCAAGATTATAATTCCAATTTATACAAAGACTTTTGTTGATATTAGAAGGTCATTGGTTAAGGGAGAGCAAAAATTTCATGAGCTTGCTCTAGAGGTTTGTGAAGGAGCTATAGTACAAGGTTAAAATGGGTTTGTTGAGGTGGCTTAATGAGATTGATGCAGTGTCAAAAAGAGTTTGGTGCTAAAAAAGGTCTGTGTACTTATCTGTGATGTGTTCTAGGTGGTTATGTGTCTTGATGATCATGTTTGATCTTTTTGGAGGTTTTGTATGCTCTTAGGTTTATTTGTCTTATTGCAAGTCAAAATCCATGGTATATGAAGTCAAGGTTACCAAAGGTGTGAAAGCTCAAATTTTGGTATAGAAGTGTGTGATGGTTGTCTCTATGTGTGCAAAAATTTTCAAAGGTGGGCATTGACTGTAAGGAGGTTTGTTGAACCTATTTGTTTTTGATATTTTAGGGTTTTGGGCTCTACTAAAAAAGTGGTTTACCTTTTGAATTGAGTTATAAGTCTTCTTAATAGGATTTAATGAGCCAAATGAGTTATCAAATCAAGCTTCACAAAGATCTAGATGTTTGTGGTTTTCAAATTATTCATGTTTTTGTCAAGATGGAGGCCTAATTAGATATTAGGTTTGTGAATGACTTATGTTTCAGATGTTGATCTAGTTATTTCAAATTGGTTTTCTTAAGGGGGCATATGAGAGTGCTCTAGATACGAATTTTTAGGTGTTGATGGTGTGTCTACTAAAAGTTATGGGCTTTGCAAGTTTCAGGTATGGTTATAAGGAGACTAGACATGCCTAGTGAGAAGAAGAGTGATTTTTTTTCAATTTCTCACAAATAATAAGGAATTAGTATTTCAAGCTCAGTTCTTAGGATTGGCTTAGAGAATGTTTTATATTTTGTGAGTGGCATGAAGTTTTTTTGGTGTTCCTTGACATGGTTTGAGAGAGAAGGCTAGTAAGCCTGCATAGTGGTTCTTTATGATGTGTGGAGATATGAAGATGATCAAGAGGTGAAATTTCTCATAAATCTTAGTGGGAGTCCCTCTCAGATTTTTATTGGTGACTTCCATTAGATTTTAGTAATTTTGTGTGTTATTTCTTCATTGGTTGTAGTGCTTAGTTGAAGAGAGTGTTGGCATAGAGCAAGAGGAAGTTATCAAGGCAAGAAGAGGTAGGCTCAAGGTAAGGGGGAATTTTTAATATATTTCTAATATGGTCTTATCCTAATTTTATTATTTTTATGTCCTCAATATTAGTTGGTGTCCACTTTGTCATTGTTTCAAAGGGGGAGAAAGTTCCTATTGTGAGAGTGCTTGAAGAGAGAGAAGGAAGGTGAGTTGTATGATGTGTGTTGACATCAATGACAAAGGGGGATATTGTTGGATAGTTTTCAATTATGTCACATAAGTGTCCAAGTTAGTCTATTTAGTGCCTTGATAGTCTAAAGTGACAATGACAAAGTATGCAATGTGATTATCCTAGTATGCTTGAAGTAGGCTAGGTTAATCTTTAGAGTTTGAATATTTAGAGATGAGTCTAAAGTATTTAGATTTTGAAATAGGTCTTATCAAAGTTAAAGGAAGCATTTATTTATTATGTGAATAAGTGGAATTCATCTATAATTCCATAGTTTTCATCTAGACATTTTGGGTCTAATGGCATAAAATCTAAGTAGGCAGTTTGTTGACATCATAATTATCACGTGGATGAGTCTAAGGGAGTTGGTCATATGGTTGTGATCAAATTATTCCAAAGTTTTTATGTTCCAAGTCTAAATTAATGTAATTAATTTCAACCAAATATATTTGTGTGTAAATTTGGGCTTCCAGGCATTTTGACAGTGTTTTCTATGTTCAAATAAAGCCAAGTAAGCAGTTTGGTGACATCATATCTCACACATATGAAAATTTCAAGAGTAGCTTGATATATGGATGAATTTACCTATGATATAATATGTTATGCAATAAATCTTATGTCATGAAAATAATATTGAAAAAATATATGAAAGTGAAAATTTGGGCTCCTAAGTGGTTTGACAGTGTTTTCCCATAGCCAAATTTGCATGTGGCATGAAAAGTTGAGTAGGCATTTTGATGTAGTCATATTTCACACATGTGGTAGTTTCAAAATGATTTGATTATATAGTTTTTTAAATTTTTACCTAGTTGATAAGTGCAAAATTTTAAGTCATGTGATGAAGTGCATCAAAAGATATGCATGTGCAAAGTTGGCTTTCGAGGTAGTTCTAGGCATAGTTGGCTCTGTGGCAGAAAAATCTGAGTGAGTAGATTAATGGAATTATATCTAGAACACTAAAATTTTATAATAGTATATTGATATATTATTGTATTATCATATGTAAGGATATTATATGGTCCAAATTTTAGATCATGCATCTAATCACAATAAAAGTTATTAAGGTCCAAAGTTGGCCTTCTAGGTAGATTGCAATGGTTCCCATACTTAGTCAATTTTACAAGAGATAAAGATCAGGACCAAATGAAGATCTAATAGTTCATAGGTGATCATACAGATTGATATAATAGTGTTTATTTAGTGATATTGTAAGAAGTGTTTAAAGGTAAATGATAAGGATCTAATGGTTTGCATTTAATCGTGTAATTGAGATCGATGATGTGAGTGGAGTCAAAGTGGTCAACCTATTCAAATTTCAATGTCATTAAATATGTATATCCTTATAATAATATAAATTTTATATGATTTATCTAAATATCAAGGACATGAGATGATAATAGAGTGTCTGAGGTTTAATTGTGATTGTTTAAATTTAACAAAGAAAAGACCAGCATCTATTTTTTGGGCCATATCTTGTGATATAGGCAAAATTTGCTCATGGTGTAAAAAGTGAATTTGTAGAGGATTCAAAGTAACATATGGTACTATATATTTTAAGGTCTTAAAGTTTGTATATTCAAAGTTATGTAGGTTCAATTTTGACTATTTTTTCATGTTTTCTTTGCAAGTAACCTGAGAAAGGTAATTGAGCTATGCATGTTGATTCAACTAATTTCACTCATTTCTTAGTTTGGAAGTAAATTAATGAAACTAGTAATAGGGTGTGTATAAAAATACTTGGTAAAGTTTTCATGTGAATCTAGATAATAGGAAGAACTCCTCTTTGGCTAGGAAGGAATAACCTGCAAATAAGAAAAACACTCAAAAAGGGGTTTGTTAGATGGATGGTTGAGTGGACTACCTAGCATGAGCTAGATCCAAGAAGTGTAGTGCTTACTAGGAGGATATCAATCCACTATTATAAAAATTAATCTGATAAAAATGAAAATAAAGGATACTTGCATTCAATGATACGAAAGTAAATACATTCAAGAAAGAGAAAGTAAATGCTTGTTTAAAGAAAATAACTAAAAATAGCAAAAATGGGTTAATGCTTATGCTATAATGGTCAAAGTATAGTTTAAAAAATCATAAAGGTTACTATTATAAGGTAAAAATAGAGAACAATGGGTTTGGTTGAGGGTAAGGGATTCAAAATAGTTTTCTAGATTTTTGTACCACAGTGACCAAGGTGATCAGGGGAATTATCATCAGTTGGGTCTAGCCATCGATAGTTGGTTAACCATCAATGGTTGAGGTGAACCATCGGTATTTATGTGACCATTAGTATTTCCTTATGTAGGTTGTGAATTATTAGAGTAGAGGGTGCAAATTAGATATGTGGATGAATAGGGATCTATTATAGGGTAGAGATGAAAAGTAAGATACTAATAGGGCTAAAAATCTAGAAAGGATATAAATCAACCAAACAAGAAAAATATACCTGAAACTTGATAGTGGAATGCTAAAGTGATTTGGATAGAGTAATAGTAATTTGGATTTTAAATGTGATTGTGACAAAGCTTTAGGTCTTTCATGATATTGCTTGCTTAATAAATACATGTATGCAAGAGAACTCAAATGAAAGATTATGGATTCTATATTGTAGATCTAATTACACTTCCTCCCCTTCTCTTTTTGTAGGATGAAGTTTATAATATGGATGGAAGACATTACTAATTTGATAGGAGGATAAAGTTTCATGTTCAAGATGTTTTAAAGCAAGTTTTAAAATCAAGCTACCATTTTAGGGAGATGTTGATCTCACACAATATTATCATTGCTTTAATACTTTAAAATAGAATGGGACCTAACCATCGATGGTTATGCCAACTAGTGATGATTAGTTCAATTTTTAGTGGTTAAAGGGTTAGAGGAAACTAGGTTAAAGAAAGTTAAATTAAATGGATGCATTAAATTCATTAAGTTTGGGGTCAAGTTAGTAAATGAGTCTAGTTGACTAAGTGGTCCACTAAATGCAAGGTCAAATGAGGGTTAAAGAGGTAGTTTGGCATCAAAAATTATCATGTGAGATTTTTAAGTGTCTATATTTTACCCCATTTTGTTGTGTGGATTTGATTTACAAGCTATAGAAAAAAATAAAATGGATGGTCAAGGTCTAGTTTCCTTGAGTATGACAGGAGGTGTTCCCTCATCAAACTAGCAATTGATGAGGTGAAAGCAAAATTGGTTTCAGGTTTGATAAATGGTGAATTGGTATTTATGAGGTTGGTGACATGATAGGTTTGGGAATTTGATATGCAAATAGGCACATAAAATGTGACTAAAATTGATAGTCAAGGTCACACAAAGATGAAAGTTACCAATGTTGGTAAAAATAAGGTTGATCCTAGAGGGACATGTGATAGGGGTGATTGGTCCACAACATTGGTCATAGTTGATTGGGGTTGGCCTATAAATCCATATAGATAGGTTTGGTGGTTGTCACAAGTATCTAGGGTAGGAAGTGCTCTCAAAAAATAACATAATTGGTCAGGTCATGCATGAGGTGGTGAAAAAGTTTAAAAGTTTAACATGGCAAGGTTTATCAGTGTGTTCAAAGTGACCATGCAAAGTCATAATAAAACATGTGAATGCTCTGGGTAAAAAATGACCAATGTCAAGGTGGATGTGGTGTAATATTTGGTAGGTTAGGCATGGGTTGGAAGGTGATGGTCAAGCTAAGTCCATATACTCCAAGCAAGTGGATGCTACCTACATAGTTTCAGGGACACAAAATCCCAAAAGAGCTTTAGGCCAAATGTAGTTCTTATGAAAAGGTCAAATTTGAAGTTGGGGGTCTCAAGGAGAAGGGGTGAAAAGACTAAAGAACATAATTAGTGATGGTTAGTGTGGCCCTTTAGATCGAATACTAATGGTTACCCTTAACTGTTGATGGTTAGATCAAGCCCTAAAAAAATTGAGAAGTAAAAAAGAAAAAGGTAAGTCATTTTTATCATTTTGACTTTTGGATCCCAATTGCATATACTCTAAGCATTTTGTCATTTGGGTGATTTGGCATGGATTGTGCTGAGGTGGAGAATTTTAAGTGGGTGATTGGTTTGGTTGATTGGAGAGTTGACCAGATGGAGGGTGGATGAGGGCATGGTCAAGTGATGGCACAAGGACTCTGACCATCCCAGTGATCATAAAATAAGGTAGAGGTTATTGTAAAACTAATAATATAGATAAATTTGTGAATGTAGAAATTTATTTAAGTAGGTTAGAGTAGTGGGATAGGGTATGTATAAATGTCCCTAGGGTATGATACCCTAGTTTTTAGGTGTGTATAAAATTGGCCAAATTAGTTAGGGTCAGTTAGGGGGAAGAGTTTGTTGTAGTGGATATGGACTGTAGGATAGTATTAGGTGGTTTATTTTTATTGAGAAATGAGTTTAGTGGTGTTATGTGGGAAGAAGGTGGTAGGGTTTTTTCATCAATGGTCATGCATAACGACTATCGATGGTTTGACCCAACCATCGACAATCAACCACTGATGGGAAATAGTCCCTAGGGGACCATCAATGGTCAAGTAACTATCAATAGTTAAAGGGTCTTAGGGATAAGGTTGGGTAAAATAGTGTATATGTTTGGAATGTTAGAAATGTAAATGGGTAGTGTGAAATTTTTTTAAAAGGGTAGGTGGAATTTTTTGAAAGGTGGTTAGGATATGAGGAAGTTTTGGAATAAATTGCTCTAGAGATGTAAAGGGTCGGATGCAGGCATAATAGGATGAGATGTTTAAAAGGGTTGGTGGATAGAGCAAGGTGAAAGATATGTTAAGCATGGAAGATAATGTGTTAGGTTACAATTAGATTGTGATAGAAGGACCTATGTATTAATAGCTGTGTAGATAAGGTAGAGGTTTAGGTTTAATAGTAAAGGTAAAATGGTGGGTGTAGATTGATATTAAGTGTTCATACTAATATGATTATTTGTGTAGGCCCATGAGCAGATCTAGATGAGGGATCAAGTCTCAAGGATATTTGATGAGGTTTGAGATAGATAGGAATTAGTAGTAGTTCAAGCCCAAATTATGGGGTTATAGGGGTAAGTGGCCATATTAAAGGCACAAGTTGTCACCTTATAGGAGTAGGTTGTGACATTGATAGGTGAGTGTGATCAAGTTCAAATCTCTCTGGGGTTAGTGACTCAAGAGAGAGATTTATTAAGACAAAAAGCATGGGTGGCTATAACAGTAGTAGGAGGACCACCTAACATAGTGCCAAAGACATGGTACCTAGCCACTATCAAGGAGTTTAGATATTATGAGGTGATAGTGATGGTGTAACTACCTTTGGAGATGAGATATGGGGAGTATAGGGCTAGTTTAATAGGTGGATCATCTATAGCTACTCCAAGGTAGTGAGATTCAATATTGGGATAGGTAGGGTTATTAAGGGGGCCACCACCAGATGGTAGTGTAGTTCCAAGTGCAAATGGTATAGGTGGTAGTACTTCTGATGCCCTAGGGGCTTGATAAAGGAGAGGTGTGATATGTACATGATTTATATTTTGATATTGGCCTATGTTTTGATGATGTGAGATGTATATGAGAAAGAGACTAATCAATATATTATGGCATGCATTGCCTCATTAATGTATATGATGATTATTTTTTGATTATGCTGATTATATTATGTTCATGATGTTTTATGGATGATATATTGATGTATTATATTTATGATGTAATGATGGGCATGATTAGGGATGATACACATGACATTGCATGCTTATTATAAGTAATTTTTTTATTGATATGATGATGATTATTTGTGTATATGATGATGCATTTAATTATTTGAAATGTTTGTTGTTATATATTTTAGGTTGAACATTTGATAGATAGGTTATAATGATTGTGATAATGTGTTCAATGGATAAAATGATATTTTGTTGTAATGATGATATTGATGATGATCTAATAAGGTTATAATGGTATAATGGCATGTTGTGAATGGTTATAATTTTATGGTTCTTGATGTGTTGTTTATGGATAGGATATGTGTTTGGTTTATATTTGCCTTGTTATTAATGCATAATGTCATGATTATGTTAATGGGAATGAAAACACATAAAGTAGGTATAGACAATCAACTAAATGTGAGACATATGACCACATGAGTGTAAGAAAAAAATGGCAAGATGTTTTTGTTTGGAAAGGATGTATCAATGAGAAACCATAGTTGGATTGAGTTAGTGAACATAAACCTATCAAATTCTTTGCAAGAGCATGCTTTGATTGAGAAAGAGGGAGTCTTGATCACTTTGTACCAAATAAGCTTATATTCCCTTGAGAAGAGGTGTGGAAGGAAATTAGGTGATAAGTAGATAGTTAAATGGGAAATGGATGAAATGGTAACCTAATGTGGGTTAGCTTACCCCTTTTATAGGTGACCAAAGAGCTATAATATACAAGTCTATGCTTTAATATGAGATGTAGATTGTTCAATACGGGAAGTCTACCAATGCTATATATAATAATTGATTATGGTGTAATGGGATAATGTATAGACTGATCAATGCAAGAAATCTACAAATGTCACTTATAAGAGCTGATTGTGGCTTACTTTCTTTAATTTTTAATATGATTGTTTGTTGTTTTTTCTATTTTGATAAGTTGTTGAATTTGATCAATTTAGGAATATTCAAATGGTTATTTCATAGCCATCCTTCAAGGGAGTGGTCTAGGATTATATTTTATAGTTTTCCTTTAAGGGAGAAGTCTAGTTTTAAGTAACTTTTAATTATTAGGTAGTTATCTTTCAAGGGAGCAGACTGTAATGAAAGTGATATTTTGAATGCATGTTAGACATGGACAAGTCTATTTAGGATCCAAAAGTTGACCTTTATACAAGCAAAGCTTAAGCACAAGAGGTTAATGTTATTAGGGAAAGTGGTTTGAGAGATAATTGACCATGGGATTTCATCTGATTAAAGATGAAAATTATCCATGAAAATCATGCCATGGGTAGAGCTATGGTGCCCATGCTTAGGATTAGGTCATAACTATGATGGATAATCACATGGTTCTATGTTTTAATTTATTGTTCCCAAAAGAGTTAGGGATGTGAAAGGTAGTAAAAATCTCATGAACCAAGGTATGAGCTTAAGTTAGATACAAAAATGAGTTTGATTCCTATTTCAACAATAGAAAAGATACAAATGTGAAGTGTTGAGAGGCTCAATTTTTGGTTTGCTCTCAAGAGAGGATAAATGATAAGATCATGATCCATACTTATGGGTTATGATGTAGGGTCCAAGCCAAATAAAGGAAAACTTACCTTTTTTGCTTTTCTCCATATTAGTTACATGTTGTATTTCCTTAAGGATGAGGTCTTCAATGTTTAACATTTTCTCTTTTAGGTGTTTATTGTATGCCCATTTTATCTATTCTTGATATACATGAAGATGACTAAGGGTTGTGAGGTGATGTTTGTCAAGGAGTTTAAGATGCATGAGGCATTCTTGATGATAGTCACTTTTGGAAAGGACTTCATTTAAAATATATGAAAAGGGATGGAATTTGGACTTTGAGGGGCAAGACTACCTCAATTTCAAAGACAAGAGAGAAAGGGGTAACACCCGTAGAAGTTTGAATTCTAGTCTAATAGGCCCATAAAGCGAAGGGGATATGTGTTGGGTAAATATTTTCTCGTCAACTAACTTATAACAAAATGGGTATATCAACCATAGCACAAAGAGATTTATGCCACAAAAAGTGTGGTTTACCACATTTGGACGAGGTAAATCTCTCCTCTCATCAAGGGGAGGTTCACTATGAATATTTATATGCTATATGTATATATAAGTAAGCATAAAATAACACTCGAGGTAGTATAACAGCATCCATCTCTCTTTTTTCAGAGGTGATGTCCAAGGAACAAGAGAGAAATCCTGGTCGTTAGCTAAGAACATTCCTCTTCTTTTAGGAATGGTATCTAGCATAGAGCAGAAAATCACCTAAAGTAAGTAACAAAGTTAACAAAGAAACCTACGTAAGCACAAAGTCTTGCATTGTCTCCTTCGTCGATCCAGAATACACGTAACTATAGAGTGAAACAAAGCACAAAGTCTTCACCTAAAACTACAAAGGATAAAAGGATCACCAAGATAAAATTAGCTCAAAGTCTTTCTTCTATATTTTAGAAATGTCTTCAGATAATATCAACACACACACTTTACTTATTAAATCAAATAGATAAGAGATTATCAGGAAAGAGGACATAAGAACCACTTCCTCAATAACACAAATTACTTCAACACAAAGTCTAAAATAAACCTGTTTCTCATTCATTTGATGAAATATGATTTACAAGTTGAGCACAAAGTCTCAAGAAGTGTCTCAATTTTGATAGAGTTTTTGCTCTCCATTATTAGAGATCTATTTACAAAAGAGGTCCCCTCTATATATAGGGAAAAACCTTTCAAAAATAAAAAGATTAAAATATAAAAATATCTTGGTTAAAGATGAGTCATCTTTAACTTTTGAGATATTTTTCTGGATTTTTTACATGTAATTACACATTACAAAATTGCATGCACTTTTACATGACAAAAGTGCATGAGAAGAGAAGATTAAGAAAGGAGGGGAAAAAGGTTCAACTCTTGCCATCAGACTTCTTCAGATGAGCATCATACATAGTGATAAATGCCTGAATTCCTATACTATCTGGCACAATGGTGTTCTTGAAGATGACCCTGGCCCTGATTATAGCATCCTTCAATGCTGTGATTGCCTTAGCATGACTAGTTAACATGGATCTTAGATTATCCAGAGTCAACTAAGTATCTAAAATGTTATCCACAAAAGTCATTGAGAATGCTTTTTCTTTGAAATCCCTCTGAATCCTCAGATCATCTCTTCTGCTGAGAGAAATTGATTATCCCTAGAGGTGAGGTCACAAGGTAGTTCTTCCAATCTATTCAATAGGCATGTGTCACTTTTCTCACTAGCATCTTTGGAAGACTTGAGATCTTCAATCAGCTCCTTGAGTACCTGAATCCTGTATATCAATGATTCCTTGATCTCAACATAAGAATTTTTGCTAGAAATGATGTTAATAGATATCAAGGTGCTTTTCTTTAGATCCTTCATTTCCATCCACTTGCTAAGATATTTATCTATATTGTCAATGTCTTGAGAAATAAGTGAGACAAGGTCCTCTAGGTCTGTCCTCACTTTCTTCATCTTGTTTGTCTTCTCAGCAAATTTTGTAAGGAAATTCCCTGAGTGTGCATCTTTTCAATGTAATCCTCTAGCACTTTCCCTTTCATATAGGTTTTCTTTGCCTTCTGAATGATAGGGTCATCTATGGAAAAGGCCTCTAGGGTTGCTGCTTTAGGGGCAAGGGTGAATTTTCTGACTACTGCAGTCAATTGCTCTACCTTGGCTTTATAGTAGTCTTTCATCTCCTTTTCTCTGTCAAATTTTTGGACCATGATGTCCATTGCAGACTATAGATGGATTTTTGTACCTTCATGAGTAACTTTTCCAAGTTCAACATGAGAAATGGAATAGCTGCTCATGTCAAAACCTTCAAGGGTTGCATCTTGCAGAGGTTTAGCTATTTCTAGAAATTTGTGTCCCTTTTCCTCAACCAATTTTGAAAGGATCCTTGGTCTCTTAGGGGCCTTAGCTTTCACTAGCACTAGCTTGCTAAAATTGAAGTCATCTACAGAGATGGCTAGCTTCTTTTTTTTGGGCATGAAAGCTAACAACTAAGGAGGAAGAGAAGAAGTACCTATTGTGGCAATGTATCTTGCAGCTAGTGTTACCATGGTAACTTTTGCACTGCTAGTGGTAACAGTGGTCATGGTTGGAATAACTGGTGAAACTATACTAGCCATTGATTGATCAAGAGAAGAGCTTTCTCTTAGATTGAAGGAAGGAGATGTCAGACTAAGAATAGATCTAGAGGAGTGAAGAGTATCTCCAAAAGTGCCTTGAGGATCACCAAACATAACTTTGGAAGGAGAGGTAGCTCCAGAAGAAGGAACACTGATAGGAGAAAGTAGTGGTCAAGGAGAGACATCTATAAGTGGTTGTACCCCTTCTTAGGAAGGTAGAGGCTCAGTCTTTTTCTGCTCTGAGGGCGTGTCATCTATCTCCATTTGCTGAGTTGCCTGTTCCTAGGAGCTTTGTTCCCCAACTCCCTTAGCTGTTGATTTTGGCTCCTCAGCAACCTTCAATTTCTTGGAAACAAAGATGATTCTAGGCTTGTGAGGCCTAGATGGAGAAGGAACATCACCTTTATTCTTGGTCATGTTTTCTACCTTCTTCCTCATTTTTGCTTGGAATTCAACCTCTGATCTTGTAATAAACTCCTTCAGCGTGATCCCTTTGGCTGTTAACCAATCATTGGTGTTAGCCAATATTGGTTCAAATCTCTTCCTCAAAGAAGTTAATTCTTTCTGAGACCATTGAATTGGAGGAAGAGGAGAGTCAGCAACCTTTTTAGCTAGGTACCTGCTGTTGATAATGTTTTTATCATCAACCAAATTGGAGGGAATATCTGCAAGCCCCAAATATTTGATTTGTTCCAGGGTCAGCCTATTGTAGTCTATCCTCCTAATTTCTTTGGCTGTCTTTAGGTCTACCCAGATGTCTTTGATCATAGGCTCATGAAACTAAGTCTTTCTTTTGATCATGTCCTTGACTCTTCTGTAGTCAAAATTGTCCCTTCTCTTAAATTGTTTCATAGTAACTAGCTGCATCTCTGTTTCCATGACCTTTACTTTGGCTGTAGTCAAGATTGAGTATCTGCCAATTTTGATTGAAAACCTAAAAGTTCGCTTCTTCGGTTCCATTTGTCTAGTGTGTATGACAACTATTTGTCTACACAACTTCATTAGGACTAACTTATCAGAAGGAAACTTGGGGAGCATATAGGGATAGCCTTGGAAAAAGCCAACCCAAAGATAGTAGAAGGAGGGAAATTATAGAAACATATAGCCATAGTCATTGACAACCGTCTAGGCTTCATTAGATATTCTCTTCTATTCGAACTAAGGGTCGAAAAGGCACAAAACAACTGCAAAGAAGGTGTCATTTACCCTCCTAAATTGGTGGATTGATCCTTGTAGTGTTAACTGAGGGTAATATGAGTAGACTAGGGTGGTACTCCTATCTCTTTCAGTTGTCAAACTTGGAAAGGTTTGTATTGAAGCCATTATGTACACTAGGTATAAAGTCATATAGAATTTTGAAGTAGTTTGTACCTTGGTCAGTTGCTCGTGAAGGGCGTTGCTGATCTGTTCACCCCAGAAGATGACCTGCTTCCCTTGGAGGATGATCTTGATGAAAGGGTACATCCACTCATGGAATTGTGAAGAAGACGAGTAGGCCTCGTACCCTGTTGAGGAGAGTAATCAAGTCACCAACTTCTTCCATGAAATCACTCCTTGGGAAATTCTATGCAGCCACCTAAACAAGTTGGTTCTGGGGGCCTTAAACCACCTGTGATTCATCACTTTCTTTTCCCTCTCAGGGTCCTTTTCATACTCCTTATGTGCTTCTATGAAGTCAATTCTTAGTACTTCAATAGTAGGAGGGCATATGAAGACTTTATCAATGAATTCAGGGTCCAGCCGAATTATCACGTTATCACTGGCATTAGAGACTGATCTAGTCTCTCTATTGTAGAACTGGGCGCACTAGAGGATGAACTCCATATGATGTGCCACTACTAGGAAAGTGGCAACTAGATGAATGTTGCTCTCGATGATTCTCTTCATTTTAGAGCTTGGGTTTGTTGCCTTGGTTCTAGTCATGAACTCAGCCATATCCACATGGCCAATCTATGTATCTTATAATGTCATCAATATTAGAGGTGACCGAAGTGATTAGAAAAATGCCTTGGTACTGGTACTTCATGGCCTTTGACTTCTTTGAAGAAGTTTTAGACATTAAAACTGGTCTCAGCTTGAGCGGGTGCTGATGAACAAGAATCTTCAAGGGGTACTGCAATAATAATCATGACCGTGTAATTAGAAAAAACTAGGCAAATTGGGGAATTTGCACGTTGGGTCATCATGACCAAGGAAGAGCACTTAATAGGGTTGGGTTGGAAATTAGGTCAGAAATTGGGTCAAAAAATGAGGGAAAAAAGGGAGGAGAAAAAAAATTGAAAAAGATTAAGATCTCTCCAGAGTTGGAGAAATTTGGAGGAAAAATGCAAGGGCAACAAAATTTGCTGCCCAAGCATGTGAAATGGACTTGGCATGCATGGGCGGTGAATTTCACTACCCTTGCATGAAAGAGAGGAACAAAAAGGAGCACGAGCAATGAAATTCACTGCCCGTGCAGGTTTAGGTGGAAGTGCAAGGGCAGTGAAATTCACCACCCATGCACTTTAGCCTATGTTAGTAGCAAATTTCACCGCCCATGCAGGTTGAGGAGAAAAGACACGAGTGGTGAAAATTGTTGCTCACACATGCGAGGAGACAAACAGGAGGCACGAGCAGTGGATTTTGCCACCTATGCATGTCTTTTAAGAAATTGTATGGGTAGCAAAATTTGTCGCCCGTGCATCTTGACCTGCGTCAGCAGTGAATTTTACTGCCCATGCAGGTCATGAGGGTAAGGCACAGCTAGGGTGGTGAAAATTGCTGCCCATGCACAAAGGAGAAAGAGAGGAAGCCAATGGGGAGGGGAAGAACTGAGGGAAAACAAAAACAAGAATAAAATCAAACTTTAAAGAGAAGACTGAAAAAGAAATAAAATGCTAAATACAAAACCTACCTAGGAAAATACATGTGCCACGAGCTCAAATCTACCAAAACACACTTTTACCCGTTCGTTGGATCATCTAGAGGTAGAGGGTAGGAGGAGGAGAGGAGGAATGAAGCAAAATGAGGTTAAAATTACATTAAATGGGGTGAAAATTGACCCCAACAACCTGGCATGCATGGCAATAAATGATGCATGCAAAAATCAAGGAAGTGCAGGGGTAGCGAAATTCACTGCGCTTGCACTGGAAAAAGGGAAGTACATGCAAGGGCAGCAAATTTTGACGCTCTTGCATGCCAAAGATGAAATATGCAGGGGTGGAAAAAAATTTTGCCTGTGCATGTCCAAATGCAGGGGCGAAAATTTTTGCCACTCCTGCATGTTAGAATAAAAATGCAGGGGTGGCAAAAAATGCTGCTCATGTATGGAAACAGAAGGAAAAAACACTAACACTAAAAAATCCAAATTTTGGTCCCCTGGTCATATCAAGACCATAACAACTTTCACATTTTGGGGAAAACATAATGAAAAGATGTTACGAGCTTTGAACAGTGTCAATTGAGCAAGAACGAGAATGAGAAAACTCATCTTGAAAATGGACTTAGAGAGACAAAGGGAAAAATGGACAAGTTTCACAGGGGGTTGTTCCAAAAATGAGCTGAACTAATTATGGAAACAATAACTAGCTCTTTTTGGAAAACTTTCATTAATTAAAATGATTAATGGGAGTAGAAACAGTCTCTAAGTGCCTTCATCCAAGCCATTGGGCTACAGAGTCAAGCCAAAAATGAAAGAAAAATAGACAAAACGTAAAAACTATACATATATACAAGTGGATCCATCTAAACTTTAAAGACTAAATAGCTTCAAATGTTGCCCACTATGGGGTAGTGCAAATGATGTTCCATCCTAATACTCTAGCAAGAAGCTACTCTCACCATAGAGTTGTCGAATGGCAAACGAACCTCTCCACAAGGAGTCAAATTTGTCATCCATTCCCTTCAGTTCTTGCCTCTTGTCCCACAACAAGACTTGATCTCCAACTTGAAAATCATGAACCTTAACCTTTTTGTTAAAAAATATCTTCACCTGATTTTGATGCACCATAATCCAGTCTACCACCATGGTTCACTGCTCATTCAATTCAGTCAGACACATGATCCTTTTGTCGATCGAACTTTCAAAGGTTGAATCTTTGATTGCTTTGGCTAACCTAAGTGCTGGTAGTTCTAGAGTGAGGGGTATCTCTGTATTTAAGACATACATAAGCTAGAAAGGTAACATACTTATGGCCCTCTTGGGTGTAATCCTATCCACCCATAAAGCATCAAACAGTGCTTTGTGCCACGTTTTTTGATTATCATCTACCAATTTCTTGATAATAGTGACTGGGTTCTTATTGCTCGATTCTGCTTGGCCATTTCCCTGTGGAAAATAATCTAAAGTGTAGGATAGGGTAATCCCATAATAGAAGCAAAATTGAGTAATTTCTTGCAAAGAAAAATAGGCTGCATTATCTATTATAATTTTGAGCGAGACTCCAAACTGGGAGATGATATTTTCCTTGAGAAAATTGCACACTACTTCAGACGTAGCGTGCTTGGTTGGGATGGCCTCCACCCACTTGGTAAATTAATTAGTTACCATGAGGACATAATCATGTCTGACACTCAAAGATGGGTTGACTATGCCAATGAAGTCAATACCCCACTATTGAAAAGGCTCTTTGATTATTACTGGCTTGAGAGGCAATGCAGCCAGTTTAGGCTTTCTGATGAACTGTTGACACAGTTCGCACCTACGCACCCATTTATAGGCATTCTAAAATAGCGTAGGCCAATAGTACCTTGCCCAAAAAATCTTATGCACTATCACTGGTGAAAAAAATGCCCTCCACAGGCCAAATCATGGAAAGACTCCAAGAGTTTATCTTTTTGTACCTTATCGACACAATGAAGAAATGCCCCGTCCAAGTTCCTTTTGTATAGACCATTATCCCATAAAACATAGCTAACAGCCTTCAGTTTAACATTCCATTTTTTCTTATAGGAGAGATGAGTGGGACACTCACCATAGGATAGAAAATAGGTGATGTCAGAATACCACTCATCAATAGTGGCAACAAAGAGGACCGTGGGTATGCCTTCGATCTCTATTTCTTCATTTTCTACTTTCTCAGGAATGTTGTTGGTAATCAACTGATAAAGACTCTTTCCCCACATGAGTTTGATAAATTTGATGTCTAGATCAAACTCTTGAATCTTGGCAATCCAATTACCCCTCTTCATACCAAACTCCTATTGAGTCAAAATGGACTTCACTATTGTATCAGGCACGAGAACTTTAGTGTGCGAGTTTAGGATATAAAATCTAAAATATTTGACCAGCTTTAACCACCACATATGCATGCTTTTCCATGTTGAAATATTTCATCTCATGAGCCTTAAGTGGACAACTCATGAAGGAAATAGGATATTCTATGCCTTCTGGGTTCTATAGAACTAAAATAGTTGAGAGTGTATGTTCCAAAGCATAACTATATATTTTGAAGCTCTTGGTGTAGTCTGGACAAACCAAGATTGGTGTGTGAGCGATCACTTCTTTAATGTCTTTGAATGTTGATTTGCCCTCTACAATCCACTTGAAGGTAGCATTACCTTTCATCATATTGATGATGTGGCGAGTCTTCTCAGTGAACTCAGAAGATGAACCTTTAAAGAAAATTTACCTTTTCGAAGAAAGAGTGAACTACAGTTTTACTGGTAGACAGAGTAAGTTCTTAGATGGACTTGACTCTTTTTGAGTCAATCTTAATGCCTTCTCGAGACACAATATGTTTGATAAGTTTCCCTTTAGTCACCCCAAAGACATATTTCTTTGGATTTAGAGAAATATCATTCTGACGATAGCATTCTAGTATTATTTGTAAATGGTGGACGTGGTCAGAATGATGTTTTGAAAATACCGTCAAATCATCCAGGTATACTACAATGAACTTACCCATTTCATCCTTAAAAGTGAGGTCCATTGCTTCTTTGAAATGTGGCACCCATGTTTATCAAATCTGAAAGGCATTCTTCGATAGGCGAAGGTGCCCCAAGGTGTGGTGAAAGCAGTCTTATGTTGATCTGCTTTTCCAACTTCAACCTGATTGTACCCTGAGAAACCATCCAGCATTGATAACATCTCTAAACCTATTACCATTTTTAGAACTTGATCTATGATAGGGAGGGGGTAGTTATCTTTTAAAGATAACTGATTCAAGTTCCTAAAATCCATGCAGATTCAAATTTCACCATTTTTCTTTCTGACAGGCACTATGTTGGCAATCCATGTGGAGTGATGGATTGGGAAAATTATCCAGGCATCTAGTATTTTTTGTATCTCAGCTAAAATAGTGCTTGAGATCTTTGGATTATACTACCTGGACTTTTGCTTGTAAGGCACAGAGTTTATTTTAAGAGGAATGTCGTGATGAATGTCATCAGGCCTGAGTGATTTCAGGCCATCATAGGAATAAGCTAAGACATCTATATATTGGTAGAGTAGATTAGCAAGCTTGAATCTCTCCTCTGGAGTGTAGCATTTCTCGATGTTTACCATCTTAGGATCTCCCTTGGTTCCCAAGTTTACTTGATCAAAATCTTGGGAGGAGTTTGAATCCATTCGTTGTTGTTTAATAAACTCTGTCATGGTTATCAAATAATTTTTTTATGAAAACCAGGCCTTTAGAAATCTTATTCCCTTTAAGCTATAAGAAATTCTCACCTTGTGTTTCCATTTGATTCAAAAATTGCTTCACATTCTCAAAGTTCACTACCTTCAAAATGCAGTTGTTTGAAGCTGACCTTTTGCTCCAAGAAGGCAATGATTTGATCATCATTATTGAATACTTGCCAATGATCGACATTATCAGGTACACTTGGTCAAAAGACTAGTTTAATAGTGTACTTATCTCCTTTAAAATCTAGGTGGAGAACCAAGAGAGTAGCAAAAATAGCCAATGCATCTGCCCAGTCATTGAATTCTCTTAGAATGGCAGAGATGTTAAAAGCATCAAAATTTTCAATTTGGTCCTAGACAAGATTACGATAGTGGTGCAATCTTTCATTCTTGGTCTGATAGAGGTTTCTTACCTAGCAAACCACCAATTTGGTGTCCCCTTTAGCATGGAGTAGTTTAATGTCATTTCTCTCTAGTAGCCTATAATCTGAGTAACAGGGATTTGTACACCGTTATGTTGTTGGTGTTATTGAACTGCAACTTGTAGGATAAAGGGACAATATCTCTTTGAGGAGATGCCAACACAAATCTAGCTCCTAAACTGGTAGAAGAGTAACTACCATTAAATTCTAAGATTCATACCTCATTAGACACCACTTTTTATTGGAAAACTTCTTCATTTGGGGGAAGAGGTTCTTCCATGCATTAATTTTGGTGTGTCAATTCTCCTACTGTGTTAGCTGAACACACTTCCAAGTTGTCATCCATAGGAGTTTCGTCAGATGCCTCATGGACTTCATCCATAGATAAGAAGTGGTTGCCCATGTTAGAAGACTCAAATAAAATTTGAGCTTCTAGTGCTGATGATCAGGTGACTACATATCTTGCCTCTTTTTTAGTTAGCAATTTCTTCATAACACCTTAAATTGGGATCCTCGCCTTTGACAAGTCCATGCTCAGCTCACCTCCAACATCCTTGCAAAAATTCTACCCAAGCAAGACACCATAAGAGGCTAGAACATCAGCCACTAGAACCATCATTTTTATCCTCTTTTTTGGAAAAGCTATGAAAGCGAATTGGGCATCTTTTATCTGACCAAGGAGTGGGACTTTCTTGTTTTCCATAGAAAAACACCTTCCAAAAGTTTTGGTCAAAGTTAGATCAAGGGAATCTACCACCTTGGCGAGCATGACATTATCCGAGGCTCTGAAGTTTATTATGCAATTACTCAATTTGTAACCATTTATTAGCAGGAAAACATAAAAAGGTTCTATTTTTTTGAGAGCAACTAGAGGAGTCACGATAAGATTATTCTAGGTGGATTTATCCTTGGGGGGATCCTGAACAGCCTTTAAAGAATCTAGTCCTGTGGAGACGGCTTTATTTTTCACATATTTTGCTAACCTATCAAATTATTCAGGGTTATCTCTCAAATACTCAATCTCTATCATTTGGATTTTAGTCTTTCTGGCATGATAAATTATATCAAATAATTGAAAAGAATTTTAAATAGAGGAAGAGAGTCCATCATCTGGGTCTCTAGTGGGTGTGGCATTGGTCTGAGCAACAGAGGTGGAAGGTATAAGGCAGTTGGACTACTTTTTTTTGTGAGTTACCTAATCTTTTGACTAAGGAGGCAATGGAGTCTCTCGTTTAGTGATGGAAACCATTGGCTGAGGTTATTCTCCTACTTTTCCTTTGTCAGCCTATGGAGCTAACTAGTTTTGAGATTTGGTAAAAATAGCATAAGATCCATCCAACCCTTCTCCTTTACTTCCAGCTTCATCCTGGTAATCTAGGAAACCAATATTAGAATTGCCAGTTAATTCTTCTTCTTCCTCGGTGAAGAGATTATCATTATCTTCAAGATTTAACTTAGGTTGGAATGAGAAATCTGCTTTAGCTTCTAGATATCTGACTGTCAAGTTATTTGGAGGCACTTCAAGGGTGAGGTTCTTTTGTGGAGGGTGAAGGTGATTTTGCTATCCCTGATTCCTGGCAGCATTACCTTAGTACACCTAATTCTTAAATGTCCCCTGGGCATATCTCTATATGCAAGAGCAGATGACATTCCTTGTGCCATTTGCTTTTTGAGAGCTAGCATTTCATTTGCCAGCTTTTGTACCATCGAGTCAGTGGTAGCTGCAAGTGAATACTCAGAAGATGAAGAGGATTTATCTTTATTAGGGTCTCTCCTTATCTTTCCTGCCAAGATAAGGTCATCTTCTACCTCAGTAGCCAAGTTTTGAGCAACGGCAAGGTCTATGTGTCTGGCCCATCTTAGCAAGAAACCTACTTCAGGTAATTGTGAATTGATGAAGAAGCATTTGAGGTTCTGAGGTGTCATCTGGGTGACCATGGGAATTATGTGTCTCAGCTTGTCAAACCTAGCAATAAAATCCCTCATAAGCTCATGAGGCTCTTTCTTCATCTGAGTGAGTTGGGCCAACAAGGCATGTGCATCTTTTATAGGCTTGAATCTAGCTTCAAATTTTTCTTTTAGGGTGTCCCAGTTAGTCACTGATCTAGTTTGTAAGTGGTAGAACCAATCTACAGCAATACCTTGTAGTGTCTCTACAAACAACCTAACCGCTATGTCTTCAAATTCCACACCTATGACACGGCAAGATATGCTGAAAGCTACAATGTGTTCATCAGGATGAACCTTCCCATCATCAAATAATTTGGAAAAATTATTCCTTAAACTGTGTGGAAGCTCATGCAAAGGTGGAGTCAAATTCAGTGGACTGAAAAAATTATCCAAGGGGCCTTGAGCCATGATTTGATTATGCAAAAGTGGGATCACTAATCCAGGTGAAGCTTGGATAGGTAAAGCTCAGCCAACAGCAGAAAAAGAAGGTCCACTTTGTGTTGGTCATCTAGTAGGGCTAGGAGGAAGGCTCCTAGTTCATCTAAGGTGAGGTTGTGGAGGAAACAACTTGAAATTACTCTGCTACACCAACTCAAAAGTAGGGTCAACAACACCTTGGGATTTCTAGCCTCTGGTATAATGCAAAGTTGCTAGATTGTAGAACAAAAAATGGAAAAGAGCAAGATCTACTTTAGTTTGAATTTTAAGACTTCAAACTATGTGCTCTTCCCTAGCGGAGTCACCAAAAACTGTTGGGTGAATATTTTGTCGTCAACTAACTGATGAAAAAATGGGTATATCAACCACAGCACAAGGAGATTTATGCCACAAAAAGTGTGGGTTTACCACATCTGGATGAGGTAAATCTCTCTTCTCATCAAGGGGAGGTTCCCTATGAATATTTATACACTATATGTATATATAAGTAAGCAAAAAATAACACTTGGGTATAACAACATCCACCTCTCTTTTTTAGAGGTGATGTCCAAAGAACAAGAGAGAGAAATCTTGGTTGTTAGCTAAGAACATTCATCTTATTTTAGAAATGGTATCCAGCGTAGAGCAGAAAATCACCTAAAGTAAGTAACAACGTTAACAAAGAAACCTACATAAGCACAGAGTCTTGCATTATCTCCTTCGTTGATCTGGAATACATGTAACCATAGAGTGAAACAAAGCACAAAGTCTTCACCTAAAACTATAAAAGATAAAAGGATCACCAAGATAAAAGTAGCTCAAAGTCTTTCTTCTATCTTTTAGAAACATCCTCAGATAATATCAACACACACACTTTGCTTATTAAATCAAACAGATAAGAGATTATCAGGAAAGAGGACATAAGAACCACTTCCTAAATAACATAAATTACTTCAACACAAAGTCTGAAATAAACTTATTTCTCATTCATTTGATGAAATATGATTTACAAGTTGAACACAAAGTCTTAATAAGTGTCTCAATTTCAGCAGAGTTTTTGCTCTCAATTATCAGAGATATATTTACAAAAGAGGTCCCCTTTATATATAAGGAGAAACCTTTCAAAATTAAAAAGATTAAAATATAAAAATATCTTGGTCAAAGATGAGTCATATTTGAATTTTGAGATATTTTTCTAGATTTTTTACATGTAATTACACATTATAAAATTGCATGCACTTTTACATGACAAAAGTGCATGAGAAGAGAAGAAAAAGAAAGGAGGGGAAAAAGGTTCAGCTCTTTTTGCCAGAATTCTTTAGATGAGCATCGTACATAGCGATAGATGCCTAAATTCCTATACTGTCTGGCACAATGGTGTTCTTGAAGATGACTTTGGCCCTGATTATAATGTCCTTCAATGCTGTGATTTCCTTAGCATGACTAGTTAACCTGGATCTTAGATTATCCAGAGTCAACTGAGTATCTAAAATGTTATCCATAGAAGTCATTAAGAATGCTTTTTCTTTGAAATCCCTCTGAATCCTCAGATCATCTCTTCTGCTGAGATAAATTGATTATCCCAAGAGGTGAGGTCACAAGGCAATTCTTTCAGTCTATTCAATAGGCTTGTGTTGCTTTTCTCGCTAGCATCCTTGGAAGACTCGAGATCTTCAATCAGCTCCTTGAGTACCTGAATCTTGTATATCAATGATTCCTTGATCTCAACATAGGAATATTTGTTGGAAATAACACCAATGGATATCAAGGTGATTTTATTTAGATCCTTCATTTCCCTTCACTTGCTAAGATATTTCTCTGAACTGTCAATGTCTTGAGAAATAAGTGAGACAAGGTCCTCTAGGTCTGTCCTCACTTTTTTCATCTTATCTATCTTCTCAACAACTTTTGTAAGTAAGGAAATTCCCTGAGTGTGCATCTTTTCAATGTAATCCTCTAGCACTTTCCCTTTCATATAAGTTTTCTCTACCTTCTGAATGACAGGGTCGTCTATGGAAAAGGCCTCTAGGGTTACTACTTCAAGGGCAAGGGTGAATTTCCTGACTACTGCAATTAATTGCTCTGCTTTGGCTTTATAGTACTCTTTCATCTCCTTTTCTCTATCAAATTTTTGGACCATGATGTCTATTGCAGACTATAGATCACTTTTTGCACCTTTGTGAGTGACTTTTCCAAGTTCAACATGAGAAATGGAATAGCTGTTCATGTCAAAACCTTTAAGGGTTGCATCTTGCAGAGATTTAGCTATTTCTAGAAATTTGTGTCCCTTTTCTTCAACTAATTTTGAAAGGATCATTTGTCTCTTAGGGGCCTTAGCTTTCACCGGCACTAACTTGCTAAAATCGAAGTCATCTACAGAGATGGCTAGATTCTTTCTTTTGGGCGTGAAAGCTGACATCCAAGGAGGGAGAGAAGAAGTACCTATTATGGCAATGATTCCTAAAGCTAGTTTTACCATGGTAACTTCTACACTGCTAGTGGTAATAGTGGTCATAGCTGGAGTAATTAGTGAAACCGTACCAGCCATCGATTGATCAAGAGTAGAGATTTCTCCTAGATTAAAGGAAGGAGATGTTAGACTAGGAATAAATCTAGAGGAGTGAAGAGTATCTCTAAAAGCACCTTGAGGATCGCCAAACATAACTCTGGAAGGAGAGGCAGCTCCAAAAGAAGGAAAACTGATAAGAGAAAGTGGTGGTGAAGAAGAGACATCTGTAAGTGGCTGTGCCCCTTCCTAAGAAGGTAGAGGCTCAATCCTTTACTGCTCTGAGGGCCTGTCATCTATCTCCATTTACTGAGCTACCTATTCTTGGGAGCTTTATTCCCTAACTCCCTTAGTCGTTGATTATGGCTCCTTATCAACCTTCAATTTCTTGGAAATAAAGATGATTCTAGGCTTGTGAGGCCTAGATGGAGAAGGAACATCACCTTTATTCTTAGTCCTATTTTTTACCTTCTTCCTCATTTTCACTTGGAATTCAGCCTTCGATCCTGTAATAAACTCCTTCAACATGATCTCTTTAGCTATTAACCAATCATTGGTGTTAGCTAATATTGGTTCAAATCTCTTCCTCAAAGAAGTTAATTCTTTCTAAGACCATTGAATTAGAGGAAGAGGAGAGTCAACAACCTTTTTAGCCAAGTACCTACTATTGATAATTTATTTATCATCGACCAAATTAGAGGGAATATTTGCAAGCCCCAAATATTCAATCTATTCCAGGGTCAGCCTGATGTAGTCCATCCTCCTAATTTCTTTAGCTATCCTTAGGTCTACCCAGATGTCTTTGATTATAGGCTCATGAAACTGAGTCTTTATTTTGATCATGTCCTTGACACCCCTATAGTCAAAATTGTCTCTTCTCTTGAATTGTTTCATAGTAACTAGTTGCATCTCTGTCTCCATGACCTTTGCTTTGGCTGCAATCAAGATCGAGTATCTACTAATTTTGATTGGAAACTTGAAACTTGGCTTCTTCAGTTCCATCTATCTAGTGTGTAGGACAACCATTTGTTTACACAAATCTATTAGGACTAACTTATTAGAAGGAAACTTGGGGAGCATATAGGGATAGCCTTAGAAAAAGCCAACCTAAAGATAGCAGAAGGAGGGAAATTATAGAAACATATAGCCATAGTCATTGACAACCGTCCAGGCTTCATCAGATATTCTCTTTTGTTTGAGATGAGGATCAAAAAGGCATAAAAATAATGTGAAGAAGGCATCATTTACCCTCCTAAAATGGCAAATTGATCCTTGCAGTGTTAACTAAGGGTAATATGAGTAGACTGGGGTGGTCTTCCTATCTCCTTTAGTTGTCAAACCTGGAAAGGTTCGCATTGAAGCCACTATGTACACCAAGTATGAAGTCATATAGAACTTTGAAGTAGTTTGTACCTTGGTCAATTGCTTGTGAAGGGTGTTGCTGATCTATTCACCCTAGAAGGTGACCTACTTCCCTTAGAGGATGATCTTGATGAAAGGGTACATCCACTCATGGAATTGTGAAGAATATGGTAGGCCTCATACCCTGCTGAGGAGAGTAATCAAGTCACCAACCTCTTCGATGAAATCACTTCTTAAGAAATTCCATGGCCACCTGGACAAGTTGGTTCTAGGAGCCTTAAGCCACCTATGATTCATCACTTTCTTTGCCCTCTCAAGGTCCTTGTCATACTCCTATGCTTCTATGAAGTCAATTCTTAGTACTTTGGTAGCAGGAGGGCACATGAAGACTTTATCAATGAATTCAGGGTCCAACTGAATTATCATATTACCATTGGCATTAGAGACTAATCTAGTCTCTCTATTGTAGAATTGGGTGCACTGGAGGATGAACTCTATATGATGTGCCGCTACTGGGAAAGCAATAACCAGATGAATGTTGCTCTTGATGATCCTCTTCATTTTGGAGCTTGGGTTCATTGCATTGGTTCTGGTCATGAACTTGGCCATATCCATGTGGCCAATCTCTATATCTCTAATGTCATCAATATTAGAGGTGACCAAAGTGATCAAAAAAATGCCATGGTATTAGTACTTCATGGCCTTTGACTTCTTTGGAAAAATTTTAGACATTGGAACTGGTCTCGATTGAGTGGGTGTCGATGAACAAGAATCTTCAAGGGGTACTACAATAATAATCATAATCATGCAATTATGGAAAATTGGGAAAATTAGGGAATTTACACATTAGGTAATCATGACCAAGGAAGGGAACTTAACAGAGCTGGGTTAGAAATCAGGTCAAAAAATGAGGGAAAAAGGGGAGGAGAAGAAAAAATAAAAAATATTAAGATCTCTCTAGAGTTGGAAAAATTTGAAGGAAAAATGCAAGGATAGCAAAATTCACCGTCCAAATATGTGAAATGGACTTGGCATGCACGGGTGGCAAGTTTTGCTTCCCTTGCATGAAGGAGAGGAACAAAAAGGAGCACGAGCGATGAAATTCATCGCCTATGCAGGTTTAGGGGGAAAGTGTAGGGGTGGTGAAATTCGCCACCCATGCACTTCGGCCTACATCAGCAGTGAATTTATCCACCCATGCAGGTTGAGGAGAAAAGACACGGGTGGCAAAAATTGTTGCCCACACATGCGAGGGGACAAACAGGAGTCATGGTCGATAGATTTTGCCACCCCTGCATGTCTTTTAAGAAATTGCATGGGTAAAAAAATTTGTTGCCTGTGCATCTTGACCTACGTCGGTGGTGAATTTCACCACCCATGTAGGTCATGAGGGTAAGGCATGGCTAGGGTGGTGAAAATCGCCGCCCATGCACAAGGGAGAAAGAGAGGAAGTCAATGGGGAAGGGAAGAACTGAGGGAAAACAAAAACAAGAATGAAAGCAAACTTTAAAGAGAAGACTAAAAAAGAAATAAATTCCAAATACAAAACCTACCTGGGAAAATACGCGTGCCACAAGCTCAAATCTACCAAAACACACTTTTACCCATTCACTAGATCATCTAGAGACAGAGGGTAGGAGGAAGAGAGGAGGAATGAAGCAAAATCAGGTTAAAATTGGATTAAATGGGGTGAAAATAACCCCAACAACTCAACGCGCATGGAAATAAATGCCACACAAAAAAATTGAGGCAGTGCAGGGGTGGCAAAATTCACCACCCTTGCACTAGAAAAAGGGAAGGACATGCAGGGGTGGAAAGTTTTGCCGCTCCTACATGTCAAAGATGAAATATGTAGGGGTGGTAAAATTTGCCGCCCGTGCATGTCCAGATGCAGGGGTGGCAAATTTTGCCACTCTTGCATGTTAGAATAAAAATGTAGGGGCAACAAATAATGCCGCCCATGTACGAAAATAGAAGGAAAAAACACTAACACTAAAAAAGCTAAATTTTGGTCCCCTGGTCATATCGAGACCATAAAAACTTTCACATTTTGGGGAAAACTTAATGAAAAGATGTTACGAGCTTTAAACAGTGTCAGTTGAGAAAGAATGAGAATGAGAAAAACCCATCTCAAAAATGGACTTAGAGAGACAAAAGGTGAAATGGACAAGATTTTTTAGGGGGTTGTTCTAAAAATGAGCTGAGCTGATTTTGGAAACAACAATATGCACGTGCCAATCTTGACCTGAAGCACTTTCTACTTTGGTGATCATTTTGATGAGAGTTTTTTTTAGGATTCTACCTATCCATTAGCTTAAGGATGATAAGGTGAGGAAAATCTTAAATTGATGCCAAAATCATCACAAAGACCTTGGACTTTTCATTTTTTAAAATATTTGTCATTATCAATGATGATCTTATGGAGAACACCAAAGCAGCATATGATATGGTGATTGATGAAATCAATAATTTTTTTAGCTTTGGTGGATATAAGGGGGATGGCTTCCACCCATTTGGAGAAATATTTAGTAGCGATAATGAAATATTGATGTTGTTGTAAAAAATGGGGGTTGATTTCCCCAATAAGGTCAAGACCTCATTGCAATAAGGACCAATAATTGGTAGACACTTGAAGGCCACGAGGAGGTGCATGCTGTATATTATCATGTTGTTGACATTTTACACACTTCTTTACATAATTGTAATAATCTTTATTGAGGGTGTGCCAATAGTAACCAAGGTGAAGGATATGCTTAGCAACATCTAGGTTGCTAAAGTGTCCCCCACATATTCCATCATGCATTTCTTTAATGGTGTGGGAAGCTTCTTGGCCATGTAGGCAACAGAGAATGAGGCAATCAAATTTGTATTTGTAAAGGGTTCCCCCTAGTATGGTGTAATGAGAGGTACTCTAAATAAAGGCTCTTTGGGCATTCTTTGAAAGGTTAGGAGGAATGATGCCAAGGTTAAGCTCGTCAAAAGCTTGATCATACCAAATGTCAGAATGAGACATCTCCACACTATAAATGGTAGGGAGTTTAGAGCTAATATATGAGGGTGTGATAAAGTAGTATATGGTGATGAACAATTTAGATTCAACAATTTGAGATGGAATTTGGGAAGCAAGGGAGGCCATCATATCCATAAATTTATTGGTAGACCAAAGAATGGACTAGATAATGTAATGACCAAATGTTGATAAAAGTATATGCAAGAGTTATTTATACTTTAAGAAGGAAACATTTTTACATTAATAGGATCCTATGACTTGGTTGATGAATAGTTGGTAGTCACCCAAGATACTGATAGTTTTGAGTCCCAAAGCTAATGTAATTTAGAGGCCTATGACTAGGGCTTCATATTCATCTATGTTTTTGGTACATTCAAAGTCAAGTTTAAAATAAAGGGGAAGATGTTACCTATTAAGGTGAATGAGAATAACTCTAGCACCCCCACCATTTTGGCATTTAGAGCCATAAAAAAACATGGTCATTTGGGAGGTAGGTTCTTCCTAAGAAAGAGTTGTAATAACTCATCTAAAAAGGTAAGAGGAAGAGGTTGATTGTTGGGTAGAGGGGATTAAACCAATTGGTTAGAGATGACTTACCCTTTAATCTAATTTTACATAAGGAACTCAAGATCAATTTTAGCTAGAATCATGAGCCACTTATCCATACATTTATTTTGATATGGCTTAGAGTGCATGAACTTGAGGGGGTCAATGTTAGTAATAACATAGGTTTTATGATTTATAAGATAGTGATAGAGTTTAGAGGCCACAACAACTGAGGCAAGGCAAATCTTTTCAAGATGGGTATACCAAGTTTCATATTCTATAATGGTGTGGCTAATTTAGTAGACAACCTACTCTTTATTTTATTCATCATGATGAGTGAGCATTGCCCCTAGGGAATGATCAGTGGTAGATATATATAGGTAAAAGGGTTAGTCTTCCTTAGGAGGTATGAGGATAGGTGGAGAGAGAAGATACTCCTTGATTGAATCAAAGTCTTGTTGACATTCTTTGGTCCACTTAAAGGAGGTGTCCTTTAGGAGGTGGTATAAGGGATAACATTTGTTAGATAGCTGGGAGATAAAATGATGCATGGATTAGAGTTTTTCCTATAGGCTATGAAGTTTATTTTGATTGGTAAGAGGAGGCATTTCCAAGATTTCTCTAAGTTTGGTAGGTTATATCTCTATTTTATGAAAAGAAATGATTAAGCCAAGAAGTTTTACAGATAAGACCCCAAAGATGCATTTCTTAGGATTGACCCTGACATGAGAATGGATTAGTCATTCAAATATGATAGTGAAAATATCTAGGTTATCCTTACAGTATTTGGATTTCCCAAGGAGATCATCCACATAGTTCTTTACGATTTTATGGATGAGATTGTGAAAGATGTAGGTCATGGCTTAATGATAGGTTGTTCCTACTTTTTTCAATCCAAAAGGCATGAACCTATAGTAAAAGGTTCCCCATGGGGTGATAAAGTAATTTTTATGCTAATTATTGAGGGCAATCAAGATCTGATTATATCCCAAGAAACTATTCATGAGAGATAGCATTTCATGGATAGCCATAAGATCAATGATTTGGTACATGTTTGGTAAAGGAAAGTAATCTTTAGGGTAGGCAAGATTAAGGTCATAGAATTCAATGTAAATTTGAAGGTCCCCTATGGTTTTGGTGATGATAATGATGCTAGAGACCCATTGTGGATAGTCAATGGGCTGAATGAAGTTAATGTATAAGAGGCATTGAAGTTCTTCTTTGACAAGGAGAGCTATGCGAGGATTCATCCTATAAAGTTTTTCTAAACTGGATTAACCTCAACATAGGTGATGATGTTATGGAGGGTGATATAAGGTTCAATTATGGGCATGTCCTGGTAGGACCAAACAAACACTATGCTATGATCGTGAAGGAAATAAGGGTAATCTTGTTGCTTCATAGAATTTAAAGATTGGTCAATTTTGATGATGCAAAGGTTATCTTGAGTTCCCAAGTTAAAATAAATGGTTGATTTATTCAACATGTTTTGGTTTTTAGGAGGTAGATATTTATGGATAGAATAATCCCCAACACTGAGGTAGGTGAGAATGGAATCATCATCTTGACATTGGATGGTGTTAATGGTAGGGGAATCATATTCAATCATTTTAGGGTGGATGAGAGGAAGGGTCTTAGTTTGGCCATTATTTTGATACGTTAGGGGGGCTAGACTAATATTATTGATCCAAAAAACAAAGTTAGATAGGATGAAATTGAAGTCTTCAAACTTCAGGGAAAGTGAGGTTGATGAGGATGGAAGATCTTCATCGATGGTAATGACGAGTTTTGGTGAGGTGGGTTCTTCTAGTGGTATGAACCTAGGGCCAAATAAATCATGAGGTTTTTGATTTTTAATATTGTGAAATTCATGAGGTCCTTGTTCATAAAATCCAAGACCAAACTCCTTCCAAGCATACCTATAAAGGTAAGCTTTAACAAAGGCTAGTTTGTCTAGGTAAGAGAAATCAATGGTGAATGGTCAGATGAATGGTGTAGTGGTGGGAGTGAGAAGTGGTTGATCAAATACCTCATAGATGAAATTTGTTTGATTGTTAGGGATCCCAAAAGGGATAATGGTTTCAATTTTGGGATCATAGGAAAGGGTCATATTTAAGATTCCCATACTCTTATGGAGTAGGGAAGGCATCTAAGGCTAAAAGGTGATATTCTCTAAGAGAGAGACATTGAAATGTGGATTACAAGGGATCCTCGACTAGAATTTAGGATGACAAAATGGTTGAGATAGTTTATGATTCATCATTTCCATAAGTGGAAGTGTTGATGGTTTTAGTTGGTGGGGTGGTTTTGTTAGAAGTTGATTGTGAGGTAGATGAAGGAGGTAAAAGTACATCATTAGGATAGTATGTCATGTTACAATAAGTAAAGGGACTAGGATCAGATTTAATGGTAATAACTTGTCCCTCATGCTCAAATTTAACACATCAGTGTGATCTGGGAAACAAGTTAGGTGATAATTTAGGTGACAGGTCTACCCCAATTGATGATAGAACTTTTGGGAGCCATCACTTTTGCACCATAGCTCCAATTGACTCGCCATTTGAACCGTTGGAAAGCTAAGAATTAGGAAAATGAGGTGAGATGGAATCAATATTTTATTAATGAATTTTGACCCCATAAAACCCAATATAAGTGCCCTAAATTTCAATTTTAGTAGTGCAATCTAAAAATAGCAAGTTTTTAGAAATTGTAATTCCTCGAATTATGTATTGTTGTAAATTATGGAAGTCAAACCAATTCATCTCCCTCAAGATTGGTGACCTTCCACATCCCCCCCCCCCCCCCACCTTTAAAACATGTATAAATTAAGATGTAACCTAAAATGGAAATCAAACATATCTTTTAAGAGATAAGCATATGTTTGGGTCTACAAATTTGATCAATAAAACATCTCTTCTCAGAGATAACATTATTTGAATTGTCTTGTTCTTATTTCTTGAATTATCTTTCAACCAAAGTTTTTTCAAGTTTTTGATCATAGTGTAAGGTAGAAGGGACATAACCCATAACATAAATCTAAGGGCATTCGAGTAACACATTGTATTTGAACTATCCCTTTATAACATAAAATAGTTTGGGAATGGTATGAGGCCCCAAGCAGATATGGAGGACAACAGTCCCTATGGTAGTGGCCATGGTATCATTGAAGGAGTGAAAGACTATTGGACTTTTAGACATGATATTTTTGGGTAGCTAAAGTTGGTCATATGCATGGGAGGAGATAATGTTGATGATGGCTCCTCCATCAATCATAACCCTTTTGATGTAGGTTTTATTGATGTATGTGGTAATAAAAAGGGGAGGATCATAGTCCTCAGGATTGGTAGGTGGTATTTTAGAATCCTAAAAGCTAATGAGGGCCAAATTTTGGAGGATTCCAACTAAGGGTTTGAGAGGTTGAGGATCATTTGGGTAAACCTCAATAGATTGCAGAGCTTTGATCACTACTTGGTGATGGTGGGGTGAAGTGTTGATCAGTTTGTAGAGGCTCATTTTCATTAGTGTTTGGTGAAGTTGTTTCAACACTAACCATTGTATGAATGCAAAAGGGTTGGAGGGAGAAGCTCCCAAAATGGATACTTTGGGTTTTGGTGGTTTTGAATGTGAGGGTTGAGATACTTGGGTTTGGTTGGTGGTTTGAAGGTTTGATAGGTATATCCATGGGATGGTTACTTTGGATTTTCCTTTATCCTTATGTTGGGTCTGAGATCGGGTCACCACATGAATACTGTGGACAAGGGGTCTCATCGGTTTTAATTATTTCTTTAGTTCTTATTTCTCATCCTTGGATAGGAGTGGGATAGTAGGTAAAGGATGGGTAGGTTGGGTTGATGGTAAGATTGGTAGTGGGGGTAAGAAGGGTTCCCCCAAGAGATCATCTTCTTCTAAAATATTTTAGACAAGTGTTGTGAGGGCTTTCCAGTTCTTTGTATCATGTCTAGGAGTATTATGGTAAAGGAAAATTAAATTTTCATTGAACCATATTGTTTTAGGATGTGAAGGGTTAAAAGGTTTGATTAGAGGTAAGTTAATGGAGGAAGTTTGCAACAACCTTTGTAAAATGGTTGAATAGGATTCAAATAAAGGTGTTGGAGGTGATGGGTTTTTAACTTTAGGAGTGATAAACTTTCAGGATGTAGGCTTCATTATGGGAGTTTTAGTTGATATAATGGTTTTAATCAAGGTTTTTGATTAGGTTTGCTTGGTTAAGGTTGGTTTGGGGGTTAGATATTTTGATGTGTAGTTATTGGATGATGTAGTTTTAGCTATAGTTGGAAAAGTAGATGTTAATAGGTAGGTTCAAAATGATGGAGAACTAGAGGGTTTTATGGATGAATGTGGAGAAAAAGGGGATGGTTTCTTAGAATAAGAATAGGTAATTGGAATGGTGGAAGGATGGGGTCCTAATATGGAAGATAAATGGGAAGGAGGTGGTATGGGTCTAGTTTGGGGTGGAGGTTTAGGTAACTCTCCCTTCTTAGTTGGTTTATTTAGAGGTTTATTTGGTGGACTAAATGTGGTTAAGTCCAACATTAAATGGGGATGAGAATGAATAGTTGTGGGAAGGATTCCTAAGTTCTTGATTAGCTTAGTGAGAGAGGTGTAAGGTGATTTGGAAATTTTAGGTGGAGGTGGTTGGGATGGTTCACTTATGGTTTTGGAAGAGATATTCAATGAAGAGGTAATAATGGGTTTAAGGGTGGATTCAAGTGAAGTTAAGGATTTAGATCTATTTTGGTAAGGGAGTCCAAGATTATGCCAAAAGGTGGATCTATCAAAGTTGTGTTGAGAAGTGAATTCTAGGCTTTGGACTAGAAAAGGGCTTGTAGATGGGTTTAGTTCCTTAGTTATTAGTTTCAAAATTTAAGCCCTTTGGTGGAGTAAAATGAATGGTTTCTTCAATGTTGTCATAGATGAAAGGTTTCAAAATTGATGGTTGGATAGATGAGATAATTTCCACCTTTGGGATGGTTTTTGGAGGGAGAGCAGAGGGTTCTATGATAGGGTAGGTTGGTGTGGCATCCTCAAGTGAAAGAATGGACATGGTTACTTCCTTTGTTTGGGTATCCAAAGAAATGGATGATAGATCCACCACTTGAATAGGTGGAAGAGGATAGGATGGTTTGGTTAAAGCAATGGTTGCTTCCTTTGGTGTTTCTACCAAAGGAGAGGTAGATAAAGCTAAGGTTTCATCAAAGGAAAATAGAGGGGTGGTTGATTCTTTCTTCTGGGCATCCAAAATAATAGAAGGTAAGTTTACTATTTCCATTTGGGTGATTAAGGTAATGGTTTCTTCAAAAATGGCATCATTACTAATACAATTGATTGTGTGTGCCTCATGAGAATGGGATGATTCAAGTTTATTATCATGGGATTGGGTAGAAGGAGAATGATTGGGAAAAGTTTTGTAGAAGATGTCAAGGGACTGATTAGGATGTGCATTGGGATTATTGAACACAAGTTCTCCACTATCAATCTTATTTTGGACAACACTTTTAAAGGTATTACATCTATTAATGTCATGTCCTACAACATAGTGAAAGGCACAATGGTCATTTTCATTACACCACCCAAGTACGAGGTGAGAAGAATCAAATTGTTGGGGTGGTTTAATTGGTGGAATTTGGATGAGGTTGGATTTGAGTGATTTATCCAAAATTGATGCATATGATTCTCCAATGGGAGTATATTGTCTTCGAGGAGCTTAGTTTTTGTTTTATTATTGAGGAGAGTTTGAAGAATTGGTTTGAGGTGGCTAGTAGACCATTGGAGGTGGGTTGGTTTTAATAGCAATTGAGTTTATGGATGCTTTTGCCTTGGTATTAGATTGGTTAGTGGTTTTGGTAGAGGAAGAGTCATTGGATTTTAAAATAGATTTTTTTTTCTATAATTTCAATTTCCCTTCATCAATGGCCTAGTTTTCAAGTCTTTGTGCAATGGTTAATGCCTCATCAAAAGTTTGGAAGGTTTGAACTTGAAGAGTGGGCGAAATATGTTTGGCACAACCTCGAGAGAAGAGTTCAATCAGTTTGGGTTGGGGTAAGGAAAAATAAAGTTGGTTGATGAGACCTCTTCATCTAGAAAAAAAATCAGTAATTGACTCATCATCGAATTTATTAATGGAATAAAGGTCAATAATAGAAACCTTTTTAGATATGTTTACCGAAAAGTGTTCTAAAAAATTTGGGCCAATTGAGAAAAAGAAAAGGTGGAGTGTGTGGGAAGAGCACTATACCAACCAAGGATGGGTTTGGATAAGGACATGGGGAAGGTTCAAAGAAGGAGAGAATAATTTTATGTGTTTAAAAAGCAAGAATGACATAATTCTCTCAAATGCTATTGGGGGTCCTCCTTACCTTGAAATTTGGAGGACTTGGGTAATTCCCACTTAGGAGGATAAGCATGGATAAAGACTGATGGATGAATAGGTTCATTAAAAATTTGATCATAGGATAAATGGTTATGAGACCCAGAGATGGATGCCTCCAAGTTGGTCATTTTGTCCATTAACATCTTGATCAAGTCTGGTTGGGGTTGGGAAGCTGCATAATTAAGGGGTACATTCTATTAAGGTTGGGTGGTAGATATGTTTGTATAAGTGATAGAAGGTGATGAAGAAGCCACATTTTGTAAGTGGTCAAAAAAGGTTGAGATGGTGTCACATAGGGGTTAATTAACACAAATGGTTGGGTGGAAGGTGTTATGTACCCTTGTGGATTAGAGAAATATTGATAGGTTATCATGGGCACTTATTGAGGAATGGAGGTGCGCTGAGTTAAAGGTATGGTTGAGGTGGTGGGTTGAGGTTGGGTAAGTTGAGGTTGAGTGGTGACTCTATTGTTAATGGGTGTAAGTGTTTGAGGTATAGAGAGCACCATGTTCTGAAATGGGGTAGAAGTTGATGGGTTGGTTGAGAGAAGGGGAAGGTGGAAATAAGGGAAGAAGATAACCCCATGGTAGGTGGAGTATAGGTAACTGGAGGTAAAGTTAAAACTATATGTGAAGTGTGGGTTGTGGTATGAGGTGTTTGGTTGGAGGTTGGAATATTTTATTGGTTTTGGGTAGTGGTAGTAGATGGAAAATTGGATGAAGAGGAGGCTTGGTTCAATAAGGGTTGGGTTGAGGTAGTACCCACCACAAGGTGAGGAGGCATACCATAAGGAAGATCCATATGAGGAACTGAAGCAATAGAGGTATAGTTGGGTAAGTTGTTAAGGTAGTGTTGAAGAGAAACCACATTTTTGTTAAGGAAGGAAATAAAGTCTACATCACCTTTAAAAACAACTAGGATTCTGGTAGGAGGGGGAGAAAAATGAGGTGAGCCCTCATCATTAGAATTTTACTCCATAGAGGAAGAGGAAGAAGGTGGTGGTTGATCAGTTTGGTTTCTCAACTATTGTCTAGTAAAGACCATGTGAGAAAATAGGAAATAATATAGCAAAAATCACACCTCAAAAAAAGAGCAATCAAAAGAAAATAATTCAAGGCAAATAATGTATATACTAAAAGTATGTTAAAACCTAGAATTCTTTTTAGATTGCTTTTGGCTTATGCCTTAGAAAGTGTGAAGAGGGAATTTGGCTTGTAGATCAAATACTAAGGAGGTAATCTACTTTTTATTTTAGGTTGTTTAGGTTCTCAAGAGGAAAATATATGTTGAACTTCAGTACGTCACTTGGTATTGGGGCCTACCCCCTCACTTGACAATCTTACAATGATAAGAGTGTTGGGTGCTTAGCTAAAATATATTAAGTTTAGATTTTATACTCAACAAGAAAAAGATACTTGAAACTTGATAGTGGAATGGTGAAGTGATTTGACTAGAATATAGTACTTTGGCTTTCAAACATGATTTTAACAAAGCTTTAGGTCTCTAATGATATTGCTTTCTCACTAAATACCTATATGCAATAGAACTCAGATGCAAGAATCTAGATTTTATATTCTAGATTATGGATCCAATTTCACTTCTTCCCCTTCTTCTTTTGTAGGATGAAGTTGCTAATTGGGATGGAGGAAGTTACTAATTTGATAGGGGGATAAAGTTGTCTATTCAAGATGTTTTAAAGAAATTTTTAAAATCAAGTTAGCATTTTATGGAGATTTTGATCTCGCAAAATGTTGTCATTGCTTTAATACTTTAAAATAGGTTCAAGGACCTAACCATCGACAGTTAGGCCAACCAGTGATGGTTAAGTCAGCTGATGGTAGTCAAGGGATAAGAGGAAAATAGGTTAAATTAATTTGAATTAAATGGATGCATTAAATGTGTTAAGTTATGAGTCAATTTAGTGAGTCTCATTAACTAAGTGGTCCACTAAACATGAGGTCAAATCAGGGTTAAAGAGGTAGTTTGACATCGAAATTTATTATGTGTAGTATTTGAGTGTCTACACTTGTTGGTATCTCAATTTTTAAAGGTGATCTAGATATTAGAGTATGTTATAGTCTCCATAAGCACCATATGTGTGCATTATGAAGGTTTTACCAATCATATATAGTATGATCAAAGGTTTAAAAGTCAACTATGTTTTTGTTCATAATGACTATGTACAAAAAGGTGTTTGAGTTAATTGAGTGTTAAAAGAAGGGTGTTGTGATGGATATCGACACTTAAGAAGGACTTGTAAATCATATGGAATGGGTCCATGTGCTTAGAAAGTGTTCTTATATTCTTAATGTGCTCGAAGAAGAATCAAAGAGGTGAATGGATCTCCATAGGACCTAAAAAATGACTTTGGCTTATTTGAAAGAGCATTGTGCTTAAGTGTGACCCATGTTAGATGCCTTAAGGGTGAAGGCATGTATTGTGGCTAATAAGGAAATATTGTGGAATTGATGATCATGAATTCTCTATAAATAGTGAAATTGAATGTGATGGTTTTTATACTTGAGAGAGGCATATATGAGAATAGTGAGCATTGAAGAGAAGAAGAGAGGATAAATAGTGTGCCTATTAGATGAGTTGATAATAAGAATAGTTTATTGAGTGTGTGTATGACCTATAGGTCATATTTATAATATCAGAATAGTGATCTTCTGCTTTTAGGATATGCAAAGAGGTTTGAGTGTGTATATGAGGATAGTTTGAGTGAAGGAGAGAGATTATGGCATGCCTATGTGAGAGGCATGTATGAGATAGAGAGGGAGTTTGTGCAGGGGTCAAAAATTTAGAGATCCATCATTAGGTGTTAAAGGCATCCATTTTAAGGTGGTGGTGTTCATTTCAAAAGAGGGTATAAAGGATTTAATCTTTTTTATGGGTAGTTACTCCTTGTGAAATAAGTTTTTCACTAAAAGCCTTTGGTCAGGAGGACTTGATCAAGGTTTTGGGTGGTCAGGAGGACTTGATCATCTTAGGGGCTAGTGCTTTTTGTGTAAATTTTTTTTCACTAACTCTTGGTCAAAAGCACTTGATCAGTCTCTAGTTTATAATGCCTTATAATACAAGTAGTCTAAGTGTTTTTAGGCTTGAGAGTGGGTTTTATTCCCAAAGAGGGTTTTTCACGTAGATCTTGTGTTGTGTGTGTGATCTTGCATTATATTCATTGCTCATTTATATAAACATCTTTTATGCTTCATAAATGGTTGCATTGAAATCTTAAGTGTTTGAAGGGTTTGGAAATTTAATTATATTATTTTCCACCATTGATTCACCCTCCCCCCACCTCTAAATGGATTTTACCTCTAACAAAATGCTCCCAAGAGATTTGGCATCCTTAGAAATGATTTTGACCTTTGCTTAGTCCATTATAGTTCACTTTGTGCATCTAGGTCTTATAATTATAATCCTACTTAGACTATGAACACAACCTAAAGCCTCTTGTATTATCTTTAACATGTCATACATCATCATAACACACTCTTATGTTATCATCCTTTCTCACTCAGGTCTTTAATGGGTCAACTTACCATGCTACTAGGATTATCTCACTTTAATAGGTTCCTTAAAAAAGGCTTCAAGAACTTAGCATCAAGAAAAACAAACTCAACTTAGAAGGACATCAATGAAACTTTCATGACATCATTGCCAACTTCATGCATACCTTGTAACATATTCCCAATAAAAGTAAACTTGTATTATTGAGTGGCAAAAGAGATTAATTTTTACATAATTAAAAGTGTTTTTTATTTTATTTTTATAAATTCACTATCAAAAATAATTTTCTAACAATAATTTTTCATCATGGAAAAAATTAAGGATGTAATGTTGAAGATCCACACTAGTCTATTGCACAATATCAATATGCACATGCCCACATGTTATTTATTTATACAAAAACTACTTTTCATCTATAAGGGATTCATAATATGTATGTGGTGTAGCATTCACGATTGCATAAAATTTATTCAACTAGAGATATTTGTTTATTGTGACAAAGATGAAATTCACAAAGGACCATGTTTTACAAACAAGAGGAAACTTGGCCTAGCTAGGGAATTATACCTTGATTATTATACTTTTATAAGGTGATCTATTGGAGTGTTTACACTAAGATGATGTCTTGTAGACACCAAAAAATGGTATTGGGCACTTGGACAATATCTATTTGAATTATCCTTATAATACATGACTTATGCATATAGATATGGCTCTTGTACATATTTGGTTCCTATTTTCTTACTTTCTATGAGTCTAACCTTCCTAATTTATGATCAATCACCTATATGAATTCTCTATTCTATTTCTATCCTACTAAACATCATACTCAAACTATCTCTAGATCATATAAATCATTATTTTTAATTTCTAGAAACATTCATCCTTTCCCATATGCCTCGATATTTTCATATCCATCCAACCCTATCAAACTAATTTATATGCTAAGCAACGATCATTTTATAAATTTGAATTATATTTATGAATTAAATCATACATTTTAGATGTTAGTGGCATGAGAATTTACTGAAAATCTCATATATTTATACAATACAATCCTAAACCTATTCCATAACTAGTATTATAAATTAAACAACTATTATCACATTGACACATTAAGAAGGATTTCCCTATACTTCCCAAGTCAAAAATCAATCACAAGTATTAGGCCTTATCCAAGTTTAAAGCACCTTATCCAAGTCAAATTTTCCATTTTCAAGTGTCAAAATCTAGATCACAAGATACATTCATACTAGTGTATCATGATAGTATGCATTCACTCAAGGATAATAATTACATGCAATTTTATTTACTTTCTTAGAGTATTGGATATGTATGAAACACTTAACCATTCATTGGGGATTTTTTTATGTCATCTTAACCCAATACTCTCTCCCATTTTTATAGGTTAACCTAGTTTCAAAAGTGTAAATAGGAATTTGAATAATAGACATGTTTTTAGATTCATCAAATACAATGAACAACTCATATCACACATGAATATAGTTTATAGGTAGGCATATTGACATGTGTTAAAACATTGAGGCCTAGTCCACCAAGATGAATCTAGAATAAATCTAGAATAAGATGACACAATTTTTGGATGTAGATGTTTATATCCCAACATACTTGTCCAATTGATGTAGACATTTATGTTCTTAATCCTAACAGCTCATAGTCTATTTATAGCACCTTATATCACCTACACATAGTTTTAAACCTACAAAAACTTGAAAAAAATATAAGAATCATCTTGGTACTTTCCATTTTATTAAATTATAATATATTAAGAGTACCTATTTATATCAATCATATTTGTGTTTTATTATTATATATTTTACATTTTTAATATTTAATTTTTTATCTTATTAAGATAAGTATTAATAAAAAATAATGTAAAATATATTGGTGAACCCAATTCTTTTCTTGAGCACATTAAACCCTAGATTTTCACTTAGGGTTTCTTCCTTTTTTTAGGGTTTCATATTTATCTATCTAAGACCAATTTTTAGACCTAATCTCTAATATTTCCATTCAAACATGTTTTTCCTCTAGGGTTTTAATCGTTACAACCCTAGTAATTTATGTTATTTTTCATACTAATTTTAGGATTAGTTCTTGTATTTATTTCTATCTTATGATTTAGTATAAGGAAAAATGTTAGGTCAAGTGGTATGAATATTAAACATAATAAAATTTATATAGATATATAGCATTATTTTGTTGGTGTTCCTCATGATCCATAATTATCTATGCCTATTACATGATATTTCATGAAAATAATTATTGATTTGAAAGATAAGGTGTTGTAATTAGATAAAAATTATTGTACAATGGTTCATCTAACCCACTCCCCTTCAGAGAATAAACATATTACTTTAAATGAAGGCATTATTACCTCTATTAAGGATAACCTTCTACCACAATATACCAATATCACACAACATGGTTTTGGACTAAAATACTTGCAAAATTTTGGATATAATGGTCATAAATCAGATAGTCATGCACAAGGCATCATTAATCCCATTGCCCCAATAGATCATAAAGGTGAACAAGGACTTGGATATGAGAAAATTTCAAAGGTTAATAAAGAAATAAATAATCCACATATACATCTTTATACACATTTCCTAAAGGCAACACAAATAAGTTTATGTATACCTTGATTATCTCAACAAGGTTGGGCCTCATGTAGAGTTGTCTACTTAGATTTAAATTGAGAAAAATCCATAATATTTTCAATAAAAATTATTAACAAATTTATTTAATGAGTTTTATTAGATAATAGATTAGGATTGAATATTTTAGGCATAACATTCTTATAAGTATTAGGAATTAACATAGATAATATTCAAAATTCAGATAAGCACATAATAGGATTCGATAATATTCCATGCCAAGTATTTGGGTCAATATCACTGGATGTGAGAGTTTTACCCAAAACATTTACTACCTTATTTTAGGTCATGCCTAATATTCTACACTATAACCTATTCTTGGGTTGACCATGGATACATGTTATGGAAGAAATACCATATACATTACATAAATTATTTAAATTCATGCATATTGTATAGTTGTATGCATATCTTATGGATGAAAACACATTTAAATATCATACCTTAACACATATTACTAATCAATTTATTTCATTTTCCCCATAAAATAATTAATTTTCATGATTACTCAATGCTCCTCATAAAATCCTATACAAGTTATTATAGTGCAATATCATACCTCTCGCCCCCTCAAATATATTCATATAAGTAGACCTCCACTTAAGGTATATGGTTGTAATACATATTTTTTTATCATAGATGCAGGGGACATTCTATGAATCAATGATTTTCACCACGACATAAAATATAGGACCTCATTGATTATAACACTATTGAGCTTAATGATAAGGGTTCATTCATGCATGAGATGGACATAATTTCAAATAACATTGAAACACTTTATATAACCATATAGGATAGAAAACTAGTTACTAAACATACCACAGTCAAATGGCTTACACAAGGATAACTTGAGTGTGATGGTGATGATTGATATTACACAACATATGATTACTTCACATATTCTAACATAGATATATCAGATACATCTAATGAGAATTAATCATGGCAAGAAACATTTTTACCACTTGATATAGGGCCTACATATGTGAATCATAGTGATAAGACCTTTTGCTTAAACACCACATAGTCCATTGTACATAGTTTTTTCATATTGGTTTAATTATTTATACCTTTTATTCTTATATCTTCATATGCATGTGCACATATACTTTTTTAATGATCTTTACTCTATCCCTTGCCTTCGATTACATGTAATCCTTGCCTTTTTATCATTTATCTTGATCTAGACATCCATAACATATATCCTATGATGATGCATCCTTCACATCAATATCAATCCAATACATATTATTTTTATTGTATTGCTTGTTCACCCCAACATATTGATTATCTATAGTTTTTATGACCTACACTAAGTTTACATGATGATATATATTCATGTATAAATTTTATATGAGAATATACATTAATTCATCCTCATATCCATCCACCTCCCACATACACTCTTGAGATATCATATTGTGATTCATATAAGCAATGGGGGCATGTTACTATATTTCAAATACTCCCACCTACTTTACTACTATATTTGGTGAAAACTATGCCTTGAAATATAATGTGAATTATTTGGATCCTTTCAATTCTTATATTTTCTAAACCTTTCCACTTGGCTCTCCTTTATTCTATACATGTGTTCAAAATATTCCATATATATATATATATATATATATATATATATATATATATATATATATATATATATATATATATATATATATATTCTAAAAATTCAATATTATGAACTAAGTATAACATGTTATTTCTAGTTACTAAATTAATGTATGCCATTTATCACATGTTTTGAATATTTCATATCATTTTTCATACACACATGCATTTCACTGTATTTATGAGAAAGATGTAAGACATATAGGTAAAAATGATATATAGATGCACAAAGGTGGGTCATTCATAAACCCATTCACTATGCTAATGTTGAGGGCATTTCATACCACAGGTCACATTGTAATAGTTTATATCTTGATATAACCTTTTCTATTTATCATGTTGAGTTACATTGATTTATTACACTTGAATTTATCTTTCTTATATCCTTTATAGTGATACATTTCATTGAGATATAATATTTCATTATGTTGTGAAATTGACATACATTGATGATGTAGATTAATTTCACTTTTCTTATTCTTAATAATTGATTTCTAATATTATATGGACTAATAACTAATTATGATTTGTGTATGGCTTTTGACATAATATGTTACATTTTTTAATTGAGTGTATCATTTTATGTTTCTTTATTTCATCCCTTGTTTTCTTATGCGACTTTCACTTGATTGATTATTTAATTGTATTAATCTATCTTTTAACACTTTCCTTATTATATGACCTTTTATTTTTATGGCCCTTGCCTTTTGTGTGACATCTGTTTTTCCATTGAGTTTGGATTTTTTCTTGTGTGATATTGCATGTACATTGAGTGTTATTGCATGTTATTTTATTATGTTCATCATGACCATGAAATTTATGTGTTTATGAGTGGATAAATTAAGGATTATTTTTTGATATTATGGTGTCATGATCCATATCATGCATCTTCTTGCATAACTTACTATTTAGACTTTATCTAATGATGATTAGTAATACTTACCTAATTGATATATCTATTTATACATATAACCTCTTTGAAATAAGATACATGTTCCATATATGCTATGATGGTTTAGTCATATTATGAATACATATTCTTCACTTGTTAGCATGTTCTTTTAAATTATTACATATTTCTATATATATTGATGTGGTTAACTCTTCTATTGAGATGATTAATTTGTAGGTTACATTACTCACCTCAAAATAGGGCACATATTAGTGGTATTTTAATATATATTAAGCTTACACACATATATTTTTAAAATTTTGGGACAAATTTATAGGTTTTATAGGTTTAGAGCCGGTTAGATAATAATTTTGGCTCAAAATATGGGACAAATATTTATAGATTAAGAGAGACTTTGGGGGCATATGTAGACATTCTATAGGTACATGAGTGACACATTTTTATATTTATTAGATTTGAGGTAATATGGAATACATAATTGTATATCAAATTGGTACATTTGGATCATATTATGGGTAATAAACATTGTTCATGCACACATTATTATATTTTTCTATTTTTTAAAATTGACATCAATGGTATTAAAGTTGGCATTAATGTTATTGAAGGTAAAATTTTAAATCTATAAGTTTATCTATAGTAGTTTATTTAGGTGACATTTTATTCAAAGTATGGTAAATTCATTCCTATAATATTTAGGTTCAATAACTATTTAACATGATCCTAAATATAGGCTCTACCCTCTAATCTTGGGGTTCAAGAATCAGTATAATGGGTAGTGGATTTGAGTTTCAATAACACTCAATAACCCATAACTACTCTTTATTATTAAAGATTGGAGAATTAATATTCACAAACTACAATGTCATAATGACACTCTCCATTATTTAATTATCACCACCAATATCTATATCTTCAAATGGAAGCACATCTCCAATACTTCATAGGGTGGCATGGTTCACCTCTTTATAGGTGTATTCATTCCTTGCTCTTTAAATTTAAATTATTTGAAATTTATTTTAGAATATTTTTTATGGATGTTGATTATTTCATGTCTCATTTTATGTTTACATGGGACTAATTTCACTCTCAGAGCCTTCTCCCAAAGATAAAGTGTGTTTACACACTAAGGCACATCTATTTATCCTTTTATTCTACCATTGTTTTTCATTTCAATACTAGAATGGGGGTGGGGGGGTTAGAAAACAAAATATAGTATTATAAAATTGGGAAATTTCAATTTTAATTATTATTGCCATACATATGGCTCTTTCAACTATTCTTTCCAATCCACTTAATTTATATGCTTTTAGCCATCCCAATGTGTTATTAGTCACCTACAGTAATTCCCTATTTTATGTCTAACCTAGTAAAAATCATACTTATAATGTCTATAGATCATATATCAATATTCCTAATTTCAAAACACCTATAGACATTCTTAGATGCCTCTAAATTTTCATAGCTATTTAATTATACTAGACTCATATGCATACCTAGAAAAAGTCATTTTACAAGTTTAAATCATCTTTATGGGCCATTACATATGTTTTTAATATCATTAGAATGAGAAGTTACCCAAAAATTTAGTTATTTATTCAAGATAAGTATAATATTATTCAATTTATATCACTATCAATAAAAATTATATTATCACATCTAAACATTAAAATGGACTGCCTTATACTTCCTAAATTAAAAATCAGTCATAAGGAGTAGGACCTAGTAGGGGCTAAATCAACTTAGCCAATTCAAATTTTCTATTGTCAAGTGTTAAAATATATATCATAGGATGAAATAATACTAGTGGATCATGACTACACACATTTAGTCAAGGGGAAGAACTATGTGCAGTTTAATTTCCTTCCTCTAAGTATTGAATATGTAGGCAACACTCAATCATTCATTATGAAGTGGTTAGACTCATCTCAACCCATCACTCTCTCCCATTTTTTTAAGTTAACCTAGTTTCAAAGGAGTAAGTGTGGATTTTAAGAGAAGGGGAAATGTTTATATATTTTAATAATATAATGAGTGACTGATATCACCCAATAAGATAGTTTACTAGTAGGTGTAATGACCTATGCCAAAATAGTAAGGCATAATCCACTAGGTTAAATATGGTAGAAGTAAATGCCTCCATTTGACATAAGTTTATATATCTTGAAGGAGTTATCAATTTGATCTAGACACTTAGGTTCCTAATCCAAATGGATCTTAGTCCATTTTCTAACCCTTTTTATCCCCTGCATGCAGTCTCAGACCTACACCAACATAACATAAGTTAAGTATTTTAAACCTCTTATTACTTTTGATTTATAGTAAATTAAAATATATCAAGAATACCTAGTTGTATAATTTATATATGTGTTTTATTATTATATATTTTAAAATCTAAATATTATAATTTTTATATTATTAAGATAGGCATTATTAAAAAAAAGGTAAAATATGTGTCACACAAGAGGGGAGGTTCTCGATCTCAGTGAGGAGAAGATTGTAGAGTTGGTTCATGCATCAAGGATACCTATGGTACTCCATATTCCATGTAAACCCTATGAATATTGGGATTCACTTTTAATGTGATCTTAATAAAGTATATTATAATTAATTAAACTACCATTACCAAATTCCTAAAAAACATAGGCTAACATTTAAGCTCTATTCCCCATGGGAAAGTTATGAGACCAATTTTATAAATATAATTTGTTTATTTTCTGTTGGTTATTGTGGGAATGTTCCCCATTTATTATTATTCCTTGATGTTTTCCTTCAACCATAATAATATAAATAACCTCATGGATTTAAACTAGTCATAATTTCTATCAAAGAGAATAGGTGAATAATGAGGGATTGGGTCTTGGAATTCTAGGTATCCCTCACTATTTTATTTTTAAATGTACCAACTTGATTTTGATGTCTTGTAATTATATAAGGAAAGGAAATAACCCTTACAATAGTATACATAAATGGTGTGATTTATGAAGGTAAAAAATTATTCCCATTATTAAGATAATTTTTTGATATCCATTTATAGAAAATTGTTTAAAGAAAAGGTTTCCTATCAATGCCAAATCCATGCACGTACCTGTCAAGGTGGAAAATTAATTTATCCAAAACCTCATTTATTGGTTTCTTAGGATGGATAATACCTATATTATAATATATGTCTCAAATAATTTTCCATGCATGCTACCTAATAATTGTCCAAATAGATTGCTCGATCTTGAGTTTTCTAGGCAGGTTTACAATGAAGATCTTCCATTCAACATGTAGAATAAGATAGGGATTATTAATTATAATTATTTGTTTAAATTTTAATCCATTAAAAAATATACTAAACATTATGTACCCAAAAAATTATAAAAATTTTGGTTTTAAACTTTAGCATACACATACTATGATTAACATGGCATTTACATCAAGAAATTGAAACTATGGGGATGACTTCATAATAGTCTCCCTAATTTCCATATTTCTTATGAATTCATTATCCAAAAATTTAATTCATATTTGGAAGTAGTTTTTATTAATATTAAAAGGGATTTTTGAAATGGGACCCTCCCAATTACAAACAAAAAATAGGCATGGTCTTAAAAACTAGAAGAAAACAAATTTGCCTATAGAACAACCAAAAGATAACACTAACAAAAATTACATCAAAAAATAGAAAAAACACAACATGAAAATAACATATAAAAAGTATTATAATCTTTATTAGATCCACCCTTCCATAAATTCATTCAAATTCTTCTTCATATTATTAATGATTGTGTCCATATTCTGAAGTGTCTAGAAGTCATCTTTCTCTGCAGCCTTTACCTTCTTCTTCTTGTCCATTCTTCCTTGCTCCAATTCTTCATTTTTCCTCTTAGCCAATAGTTTTAACTCTTCCATGTTCTAAACATAATTATTCATAGAATTCAGACTAAAATCAATAACCATTCTTAGATTGTCTTTAAGGGTTTCATTATCTCTCTAAATCCTTAAGACTTTTTCATTCAATCTTTCCATCTACAAACTCATTTCCATCAACCCAACCTTTGAATAATAAATGCCTTCATTTTTATTCATATTATTCACCAACTCCTTGAGTATAAATTGGTATCCATAAACCAATGAATAAAATACTTATGAAACATGGTATCATCTCCCATTTTCCCAATTTATATTGAATCTTAAGGGAATTCATAACAGTATCAAAGTCCATATTCATCTTCTCTTTTAGTAGAAACTTATGGATACTTGTTTTTCATCCTACTCTCCAATCCCCTTTTCTTAAGAAATTTTAACCCTTAAAAAACCTCATGAATTATGTTCTCATCCTTGGATGTAAAAGTATTTTTGTCATTCTCATTTAAAGGCTGCTCATTGTCCTTCCCCATAACAATCAGCCTCTCCAACCCTTCTTCCACATTATCTACACCCAAACTATCAAAACCCTCCTCAAAATCTATAGGGTTTATATTTGGAATTATTTATTAATAAATGGGAGTTTTATATTAAATATGAGGGATTTAAATAATTATAAAATGAAACATAATGAGAACTCTCTAGACCCATGTGATGATGAAGAAGAAGATAAAACACTTGGAGAGGAGGGTAATGTTAAAAGTGATGTAATAACACATATGGGCAGCATTTATAATTAGTAAGGATATGATCCTATAAGTTTTTTTTAAATAACTCTAGGATAATCTATTGTTATAGGTAATCCAAAATATGGATCTAGTTTACTAGACATGTGATCTAGTCCATTTCCACTATACTCAATTATGTAATTCATGTATGTAAAACACTATTAAGACATTTATTTAAAAAATTTAATGTAAAGTAAAAAAATTAGATATGTTTTAGTGGTATAATTATTGTTAATATGGTTTTATCATTCTTATGTTGATGAAATAAATAGCTTATATCTTTTGAAAACTAAGGGTTTTGTTAATGATGATGAAATTATCAATGTCTACAGGATGTAATTCTATAACTACCCTATTATTTGCACAACACTAAATTTTTAGGTGTCATTAGTGTAGCTATCTCATAGGTTTTTTAACCACCAATGTCTATAAGTGGTGGTTATGAAACCACCTCGATGGTTTTAAAACCATTGGTTTACATAAAATGGCAATTTTTTCACTGGCTAAAACATATGAATGTGAATGATTGTAAACATTTCCACTTCTTGGATATGGTTTGGATAGATTATTTGTTAGGTACTGATGTGGAAGGGCATAAATATATATTTTTTGGAAGGAATATGAAATCAAAAAATTCAGTGAAAAGTTTTGAAGTTGGATTCACATTGTAGTTTTCAAGTTTTGTCCCTTGTTCATTTTTTCTTCTATGATTTTTTATTGTTCTAGTTGTGTTGGTTCATTGTGGAGTGTCTAATAAGTGAAAAGTTATCTTATGTGCAATATTTATATAGTGTAGTAGTGAAAAATATATCTATGAAAGCCATGTTTGGTAGTAACTTGTATAATTATTTAATTACATAGTGAAAGGAAAGTGAAATTAACTCACACATTGGATTTTTTCCCATACTGGGTTTCTTTAAGTCATATCTTGTGTTCATCTTATGATTTATTCTATTCTATGATTTTTTATTGTATATATTTTGTTGTAAATTTAATTTTTAGCACTTGATTATCTCTATTTTAACATTAAAAGTACTCTAGAATAGTAATCAATCAATCATTTATTGATCCAGGAGTAAAGGATCCATGTTAGTGAAGTGTAGTGTGGATTATTCACATAGTTTATGGATCATATTGGTATAAAAATTGGTTTAATATGTCCTTTTATGTGGTTTTATATGTTTGTGACTAAATTAAAATATATGCATGTCACTAGACGAAGTAGTGATAGTGGTCAAGGTATCTTAGTTTTCTTGTATGGCCCATTCTGATGAAGAATATTCTTGTACATTAGAAGAATGACATCATAAGATTGAAAGAGTGACCAGCATCTCTCTTTATATGATCAAGCTTGATCAGTTGGAGTCCATCATGGGGATTCTCATGGAGGAGCTTGGTCTTTCTATGGAGACATTGAAACAAAATAAAGAGGATGTTCTTAAGCATTATAATGTGGAATAAAATCCCACACTAAATATTGTCCACCTCTATTTAATACTAATGTAAAGATAGATATTCAACCATATAATGGAGATGTGAATATAGAGATGTTAGACCATTGGCTAGCTCAACTATAGGTATATTTTAGTTTTCATTAGATTAATGAGAGCCATAAAAATTTATTTTCAAGGTTAAAATTAACCAATAATTATTTTAAAATGGTTTTAAATTTATTTTCACTCCTTGGTTGTTAATAAGTTATCCTATTACTAATTTGGATGATTTTAATATACTAATTAAGAAGTAGTTGTATCCTATTTTTTATGAGGAAGATAGGTTCATGTACTGATAATATCTTAGGAAAAATAAAGGCCAAATCATGCATGAGTAAACAAGTGAGTTCCATAATAAATTTTTCCAAATGGGTAATAGTGACATCTTGATGAAGTATGTTGTTTGAATCCATATTAATTTAAGGAAACCTATCCTCTTAACCAAGCTTATAGATGTAGATAAGGATTGTTCTAGAGCTCACTACTTAGATATGGACAAGAATAAGGATCCATCTACCTCTAAAATCACTCCAAAGAAATAAGGTGGTTCTAAGAATAAGGATAAATGTAAATGAAAAGGTAATATTAATGTTACTTCCATTTCTACAAAAGATACTAAAAGGCATTATGGGTATTATGATGTCAATACTAACTCCAAAGAAAATTATTAGAAACTATATTTGAAATTACATCCATTGAAAAACAACAAGAAGAAGGTTATGCTCTCTCTCTCTCTCTCTCTCTCAAATATGAAGACATTGGTTTTATATTTAATGTGGATGAAACTTTATGTTATACCTATATCAATAGATTGGTATGTTTGGGTAGTATTATTTCTTAAGAGAGTAAACTTTCTAATATTTTCCATATTAAAATTCATATGAATAAAATAAAAGTGAATGATCTATTTTTTACTTGTTCATAGGAAATTTTGATAAGAAAGGAGTTAGTAAACAAATTGAAGATAGATACTTACAATCATCCAAGCACATATGCTTTGGGTTGGGTGAAGAAATGTGTAGACATCAAGATGACCAAGCAATGTAAAATTAAGTTTGGTATTAATGCACATTTCATTTATGAAGTTATAGTGGATGTTGTGCCTCTTGATGTGTGTTGTGTTGTGTTTGGAAACACTTATTTGTATATTTAGGATGTTATATTCATGAGGAAAGCCAATCAATACTATTTGGTAAAGGATAGTAAGAGCTACATCATTTTATCCTTAAAATGTTATTTTAAAATCACTTTGGTAAGTGCCTCTCAATAGAAAAGGATTTTAATGCAAGTGGGAAGCTTGATCTGCACTTTTGATATATATTTAAGATAAAGAAGTAAATATACATAAAACTTATTATAGCATGGTTACCAATATAGATCAAAAGTGTATGAGATATTTGGTGTAGTATTTCAAGGAAGTATTTCATTATCCCATGGGGTTGTCACTAGTAAAGCTTATTGAGAAAATAAATTAGTTGTTATAGGATAGTCCACTTCTGAATTGTGGGTTATATATGTGTTCCTTAAATTATTCTAATGAGGTTAAAAAATCATTACAATTTTAATTATGCAAGGTATAATCTATCCTAGTACTTATCCATGTGTTTCTCATATTTTTTTAGTACCTAATAAATATGGTTCATGAATAATGTGTTTTGATTATAAATAACTTAACAAAATAAACATCAATATTAAATACCCTATTCCACAAATTGATGATATTTTAGATCAACTTTAGCATGCCAATTTTTCACTAAGCTTGATTTGAAATAGAGGTATCACCAAGTGAGAATTAGAAAAGAGGACATTTGGAATACAACATTAAAGACAAGGCAAGGGTTATATGATTGCTTAGTTATACCTTTTGGGTTATGAAATACACTAGTGTAGACACTCATATTTGGTATTAAACACATGAAAATGTGTAATTTTACCAACCTTTTGACATAATTAACTTATGCTTAGTTTATTCACCATTACTTATAGCCATTTACTCTTATATAGGTCTAACCCTTCCATGTTTCCATTATTATTACACATGAACTTCCTATTCTCTGCCCAAATAATGTTGTATCATTCTCAAACTATCCCATGGCCTTAGGTCAAGATTCTTATTTTGTATATAGGTTATCATCTCTTAGATTTATTATTGTATACATTTTCACATTGAGAGGAACCTCCCTAATTATTCAAAATCTAAATCCCCTCAAAAGATAAATCCCTAAGCTAAGTCTAAATATTATTTGAAAGGTCAAGTCATAGGGTTTGAAGTTTTGAAATCCATACATAGGATTGCACTACATACTAGAATTACACAAGATTTCACACACTTAGTTAAGTGGGAGAATTAGATGTGGCTTTCCTTCCTTCTTCATATATATATATATATATATATATATATATATATATATATATATATATATATATATATATATATATATATATATATATATATATATATATATATATATATATATATAGGTAAATATCAATCATAATGGGTGTTTGAGTCCAAATCAACTCATCTCATTTATCATTTTCCCCATTCATATTTATCTCATTATATAGTGCAAAGATCTAGGGTTTTGAAGAAAATAGAAGGTAAAAATGTTTGTGTAAAATAAAAAGATGACATATAAATATGTAGGATCCCTCCATAGATGTATCCACACTCATCATAATACTCACAATATTAATGTATTCTATATAGACAATTTTTCACCTTAGTAGATTATATGACACTGTGTAGGCATCTAGGGAAGCATGGGCCTATCCAAGCTCAAATAAATATTTTTTTTCTAAATCTAAGCAATCTCAAACAAATGTCAGTTAAGTCTAGATGATTTTATGACTATCATAGATTTATTCATATAAAATAAGCTAAGTGCATAATATTCCTAATGTTTTCTATAAATAATAAGTTGATATATTTAGCTAGTTACATCTAAATTTGTATGATTATTATGTATCTAAAGGAAGTGAATATTCAATAATTTTTATTTTATTATATTCATATTAATCCTAAAATAGATAAATAATATTGGTGAACCCATTTTTTATATTGAGCATTGCAAACCCTAGTTTCTTTAGGGTATCCTCCCATTTTTCTAGGGTTTTAGACTTCTAAATTTATTTTTGATTTTAAGACCTAATTTTTTATTTCACTTTATTAAATAAAGGTTATAATGGATATACATGGTGTTCATTTTCTAATTCAATCTATGATATCCATAATTACATGTTGATTTCTTGAAATATGTAACATCTTTCACAATAAAGTAATGAAACAGTCAAATGTAATACAACTAAGGATCAAATTACTATGAAAAATATTTTATCCTCCTTATTAATTTATATTTAAAAAAAAATTAATTTCAAATCCCTCTAGTTACTAATAGATGTCAAAGGGCATGAATGACTCCTTTCGTTACTTCTCCTCTTAGACCAAAGGTCACCATCTCACTTCCATTATTCACCCTAGGATTATATTTGATCATGTGGTCCATGTTTTTGTAACTAGAAGAGGTATGGTGATCCATCATATTTTTCATATTAAAATATTTCAAACTATTCCTCCTTTCCCAAACACCACCCACCATACTAACATTGTATCGAATAACTTCAAAACCAAAAAAATACATTTGTTGGTATTTTTTCATGAATACCTATAGAAAAAATTAGGGATAAAAATATGCAACATGAATTTCAAAAATTAACTATTATTACACACTTATTCACAATTTAATATTAACAATAAAGGTTAAAACTAGCCAATTACAAGATAACTTGCATGACAAGTTATTTTTAAAAATATAAAGGAAAAAATAAATAATTTTACTTGATAACTATTTAATATATAATTTTAATTTTAAAATTAAAATTTAATAAAACTAAAATTATACTAAATCAAATAACATTAACTTACATTCAAGACAAGGTTAACATGTAAGAAGCCTTTCTCAATAAATAATCAAACCATGTAACTTACCAAACTATAGCATCCCAAATTATCTGTAAAGTAAGAATTATCTTAAATAAAATTTAATTACATTTAAATAACACTAAATAGTGCTCCCCACATCTTGGTAACTCATTTGAGTACCCTCAAATAGTGAACTAGAGTTAACTGACAGTTCCAACTATTTTTTATGAAATTCTCATAAAGTATCCAATATTGATCAAACAACTAATTTAGGACATAAATTAATTAAATAAACTTATTAAACACATAAAATGATAAATAAACAAAATATAATATGAAATATCAAGTGCCCATATTGGCATCATACTCGACATTCCCCCCTTTGATACAAAGAGGAGAGATGCTTATCATCCCCCTGCGTCTTCCATGAATCTAGTTGTGCAATCTCTTTGTGATAATACCATCAAATTGATCGTCAATTAACACATAATTAATAACAAAATATTTTTCATTGACTAAGTCTATGACAAAATGATGTTTGAGTTCAATGTGTTTGTTTCTATCATGGAAAACTATATTATTAGATAATTGTATTGGCCCATTGTTATCATAAAATATATGTGTTGGCTCAAGTTGAGCCTATCTTATATAAACTAAGAGTTTCCTCAAAAATAATCCTTATGTGTAATTTTATTTAAGGGATGTATATTCAACTTCAATAGTGTATAATATAATTATAGCTTATTTATTTTTAGACCATGAAACTAACCCACTTCTCAATGTGAAGCAAAAACCCAAAGTTGACTTCTTGTCATCAAGAGATCATCCAAATTTTGAATATATATATCCAATTATACATAATGAAATTTTTGGTATGAAATGAATACCATGACTATAAGTAACTAGTACATATCTAAAAATTATCTTCATTGCTTGCAAATACTTGAGTGACGATTTGTCCATAAATCTAGAAACTACTGAAAACCCATAACTGATATTGGGTCTTATCATAGTGAGATACATCAAACCTCCCACTATTATTATAAAATTATTTTTATTACATTAATTAATTACATCCTCTCTCATATGATTTTTTCCACTAACAATTGGAGTGTTTGTGGGCTTTAAATCTTGAAGATTATACTTTTTTAATATCTTGGTAAAATGAATACTTCCTCTTTATTTTGGTGGAATTCCATGCCAATAAAGTACTTAATAATTAAAATATAATTAATCTCAAATTATTATTTCATATCTTCCTTTAAGCTATTCAAAATATCTATAGAACTACTTATATAGATCAACTCATCTACATAGAGACAAACATATAAAACATTATAAATATATGCTTGTATTTAAAGACTTGGTTCATTTTGACTTCTTAAAAATCTTTGATCCAATAAATAGATATCAATTCTATATTACCTTCTTTAACTTATATACCTAAAAAACTTTACCCTTTACCTCAAAACCTTGTGGCTGCCCCACATATACTTCTTATTCAATGACTCCATTTAGGAATGAAATTTTGACATCTATTTGATGGATTTTATGTCCTTTATGATCAGATAAAACAATAATTATTATTATAGTATCTTTATGTGCCACATGTGCATAGGTTTCCTCATAGTCAACCTATATGTTTGTGAAAATATTTTTGTAACCAGTGTAGATTTTAACTTGTCAACAGTACTATCACTCTTAAATTTGATATTATAGACCCACTTTGTACCAATGGCATATTTTTTAAAATTATTCTGAACTAAATTCTATGTATCATTCTTATCAATTGAATTTATCTCTAATTTCATATCATCAACCCATTATTTATTTTGACTAAATTTTGCATAATTTCTCGGTTCACTAGCCACATATGATAATGTAAACATAATAATTTCATCATAAGCATGATAAAAAAATACCTCCATAATTTTTAATACTTTTTATCCTTATCTTTTAGTTTTAATCCAACATCTTATTGGTTGGATGTGTATTTAATAAACACTTTTACTTTCTTGGAGTTGATGAAGATGGATGACTAGTCTCTTGGGAAGAGTTAGTATTGTCTCATGTTGAACTAGAAACATGTGTATGACTTGTAAGAAATAAAAATAAGCTTAAATAGGATTAAACCATTTAATTATGAACTATTTATTTATATTTTATTTTTATGGTTCCATTCCCTTCAACTTGGATGGACTTTTCATCTCCCAATCGCTCTAGGCTTTTGAAAGAATCATATAACTTGTTGAAACCATCTTTGTGATGAATCAAGAGAAAAAACATTATTTCCATCCTATTTTATGTAATAAAATAATATGAGTGCTCTTGAACACCACTTATCTTAACTTGAGAATATTTCTTTTCACTATCTTGACTAGATTTATTTTTAGTTGCTAGTATCCTATAATATTGTATCATGTGTCCTATTTTTTTACATTAATGACAAGTAAAGTATTTATTACTCTTACCTATGAATTTGTATTTAAATTTTATCTTTTAATTTGGTTATTTTGAACTTTCTTGATTCAAATTTTTATTTTTTTCTTTTGTCTTTGAAACCTTTGCCTTGGTTTCAAGTTCTTGTTCTTGATCTCCTATGTATAGTCTTATCTTATCCTCATGGGACAAGAGAAGACCAACCAACTCATTAACACTAATAATGTTCATTTCCTTACACTCTTCAAGATTGATCACACTATGCATTCATATTTGACTTAAATGTCTCAAAATATTTCTTATTATAACATTATCTTGTATAGTTTCTCCATAAACCCTTATTCTATGCACTAAATCATTTACCCTTATGCAATACTATTCTACTCCTTTAGAATCTAACATTCTCAAATTATCACAATTTATTTTAATAGTATGTATTTTTGTTTCTCTTAGCTTAATTAATCTTTGATATGAATTTTTCAAAGTATTCAATGTCTCATGGGTATTATTTCATCCATCAATTATTGGATAGAAGCTTGGGTCTATGGCACTCTGAATATATAAGAAAGCTTGTAAATCTATTTTTTCTTTTTTTTTAGTTAAATTTTTTATATTGATTCAAGGTGTTCTAATCTTCAGGTGGTGTGTACCTATGGAGAACATTCTCCCAAAATCTTTTTCATAAAATAATTATCTTCATCTAATCTCTATAATATTCAATGTTGCTACCTTTTAAAATATGAATATAACTTATCTCTTCAATATTCAAAGTTTTCACCCTTGAAAATGAGAATATTCATGGAAGCAGAATTCAATAAATCCATTGAATCTATGATAATGGATTGAAACCTTTCTGTATCTTTATTTAACATGGATTTAATATAATATGAATGTTTGAAAGTATGGAGGGAATGAAAATTAGTATTTATTTAATCTAAAAATAAAACTATGTATTAACCAATTTGTTCTAGAATCACTAACTGTAAAATTGGTTATGTTGTAAGTAAGATTGCTGACAAAAAAACTTTACTAGATAAATTCAAAACCAAAAACATATTATTTTTGGTATTTATTTATAAATACATACATTAAAAAATTATATATAAAAATATCATCATGAATTTACAAAATGGATTATTGTACCACACTTATGCATAATATTTTATTAACAAGAAAGGCTAAAACTAGCCAATTACAAGATAACTTGCATGATAAGTTATTTTAATAGAATCATAAAGTAAAAAATAAATTTATTAATTTATTTGATAGATAATTAATCTATAATTACACTTAAAAAATTATATTTTAAGATAATTTAAAGTAAACTAAATCAAATAAGGTTGACTTATATTCAAGACAAGGTCATCATGTAAGAAACCTTGCTCAACAAGTAGTCAAACCATGTAACCTACCCAATATGGCATCCCAAATTCCTTATAAAATATGAATTGATTTAAATACAAATATTTTTAGTATATCACTAAAAAAATTTCCCCACTTCTTGGGAACTCATTTGAGTTCTCAAATAGTTGGAATTAATGGGCAGTTCCAACTATTTTTAAGAAATTTATGGAATGTGTCCAATATTGACCAAACAAATAATTTAGGACATAAACTCTTTAAATAAAATTCATAAAAATATAAAACACTAATTAAAATAATTATAATATTAATTAACAAGTTCCCATGTTGGCATCATACTCAACATACTATAAGGACATTTTATATGCATCTTTGTGTGACACAACTTTGCCTAATGATGTAGAACCTACTTACATTGTGTTTGTTGTTAATACATTTAAGGGTACTAAATATATGATATATTTTGATATATATTATTTTCCTATTCACTATATTATATATCAACATCTACCATTATTTATTCAAGTTAACATATCAAACTAGGGAGACGGGAGTTTTGGTGGATAATTGATTAGAATTGAATATATGCAACATTACATTTTTGCAAAAATTGGGTGAAAATATGGATTTTGTTAAAAAATCATATAATAACATCACAGGATTTGATAATGTGCCTTGAAATTTTATAAGTTCTATTACTTTGATATCATATTAGGACTAAAACTCTACCTATTATGCTTCATTTAATGCCTATTCACTTCCATTATAACCTAATTTTAGGTAGACCATGGATACATGTAATGAAATATATAACATACACAATACATTGGTGTGTGAAATTTATAAATGAAGTATATTTATGTACATGTCTTACAAATAATTAACCAATCAAATTTTTCAAAATAGTAGATCTTAATAATGAATGTAATCCACAATCAGATGCCTTTTAGTTTACTATAATGACTCCATCATAAATGATCCCATTACAATGGATAAACATTTATTAAATTAGTGATTCTAGTAAGAGTAATGTAAATTATCCAATTATATATACATCAAATTAACAACCAAATATAAAATACACACAAGAATAAAGGATAGAAAATCTTCCTTTGGTACTTAATTCAGATAATCACAGAAGAAGATGATAATGATGATGATAAAAATTAAATTCTAATGAACATTGTAGTTATTTGTGTAGTCTCAATTCTAAACCTATTGTTTTAGGGTAATATCAAGATCATTCAAAATTGGTAACTAAAATCAATTCAAATAGATGAAAATCATCTTTTTCATGCATGCATAAGGATGATAGGACAAACACTTGTTAAAATATAAGTTTACAACAGCATAAATCCATGTTAAGTGATCTACTGAGGAAATAATTTGTAAAATCAAACACATAATATAAAAAGAGGACAAAATATTGCACAATCAACATTTTTAATAAATTTATTAACTAATATATAATCCATATATCTAGAGCTAGTTATCATATTACAACTTACCAGTGCACATAATACACTGAGTATTATAATATAGAGGTTTCTTTAACATGAATTTGATGACTTTACCTATGATTTAACATAGAGCTACAAGTATATTTTTAACTTAGAAAGGAAATATTTTTTGTGATTATCACAAAATAATAGCTCACCACATAGATACTTGTGTTGCATTGGTACAAAATATTCAAAAATTTAAAGATGATTTTTTTATTAAATTCATATCAAAATCCACCAATAGTGGTTTTTAATAAGAACCAATCCAAAAATAGAGTACCCATAAACTTAAAACGTCCATGGCATGACATAATAACAATTTTGATAGACATTAAGGTATTGAAAACATATCCAAATTAATGAGGAAGGAAGGCCAAACATGTGTAGCATTACATTTTTACAATATTTGGGACATAACATAAATGAATTAAAACATAGTATACATTGTGAAGGATCAATTAGACATATTACATTATTGTTTGTTCATGGGCCTAAGGTTGTTAATATATTGATATTTATGATGCTTCTTAGTGACCAATTATGGAAAACATTGGGACAATAGAGGTTACAAAAAATCAAAGCTACACTTTAAATTCCAAATAAACATTTCAATTTTTTATTTAAAGGACATAAAATCAAGATTCAACATGATGGAAACAATGAAAACCCAAATATAAAAGACTCAAAGATAAGTGAGAATCCATTATCTCATAAAAACTATTATGGTCCTTCAACATAGTTGAATAAATTACAATAGTTATGCATAACATTTGAGAGAAAGAAAAAGGAAATTTTGATTGACACTAATAAGTAAAATGATTATTATGATGATGACATGTGGAAATTTGATGAGATTGTATATCCAAAGTTCCATGCTTTATCACCAGAGTCTCTACATGAGTTATTTCATCCATTGGATTCCATTTTATGTCTTTGAGTCTTAGATAACAATAAAATAATTAGAAAAATACAAAAAAAATAAAATATTCAAAAATTAAAAAAATATGACCTATGCATGACATCTATTTCTTGTTTACATGATTTGTTTATGTTTATCATACATAATACATTATATATCCAAATTTTTAATGTATTTCTTATTTATCATGGTATACATGATTAAGATGGAGGAAATACATGCCATCTATGATATGGATACATAGATGTAGAACATTCCTAAACCTAGAAGACATATTACTACACTAGGGGTATGCTCTTACTAGGGGCATATTTCTAATTTACACAAGTTTTATCTTTCTATGATTGTTTCCATTGATCATAGTGTGTTACTTTACACTTGTTATACATGAATTTCTCTTGTTCATATCGATCAAATTAATATTTCACTAGATATTATATTTTTATATATGTGGTGATGACATACACTAATTATTTAGATTATCCTTGCTTGTTCAATGTTATTATTTGTTCTTATATTAACTCTACCTTGTGTGAAATTTTATCATCTATTGAGAATGGCCATAAGCCTTGTGTGATATTTAATGTTATTAAGTGTGCTTCATTGTGTATCATGGGCATGACATCATGTGTGATTCTTTGACTATGTTTTCTATGTGTGGATATATCTAAGATTATTTTTTGAGGTTTCTTATGCCATGATATATATCACACACTCTTCTTATTTTTGGTGCTTGATGTGAACAAATTTAGCTCTAATACCACTTGATGTGGCCTTAAACCACATGATGGATTCAAAAATACATAACTCTCATAATTATCTCTCAAAACACATAAACATATCTTGAAAAACACATCTCATAAACTCAAATTATTCAAACATGCCACCACAAGGCTTATTAAAAACACACACATTATCATTAATTTTTAACAAGCTTCAAAAAGATTACACAACACATATAAACTTGGCCTCAACATGCCAAGGAGGCTCTACAGAGTTTCATCTAAGCTCAAACTCTCTACCAACCTAGCCTATCCTACCATGCAAAGCAAGAGTACAAGATTTTATAGAATTAACATGGAAGAAAACAACAAAAGAGGCCAAACATGGTGCCACACCTTCACATGGGAGAATCTTGAGAAAAGACAAGTTTTATCCACAATAAATCCACACATGTTCCACATGGGTCATATTTGGCTAAGGATAAAAGGTCTACATTGAAATTTAGTTCCGCCTTTCACAACATAGCAACAGGGTAAATAAGGTGTTAATATGGAATAGTACATCTTGTCTCCCCACTAGCATAATCTTCCAAATGAAGGTGGATTCTCTTTTTTACCATTATTTCTTTGTCCTCACATGAAATTCATCCTATATGCATGAAAGAAGACAAAATCAAGTCCCCACATGAGTTATAATGGAATGTACCACCCATTACCACCTAAGCAACATGAATAGGGTTGTGGACACCTCATCAAGATGCATAGTGTTTGCCACCTCATTAGTGAATAATACTTAGTAATAGTGCCACATGAATAGTGTTTCCCACCACATCATTCTCTTATGGTTTAAAACAACTAAGATCCTATGAATTATCTTAATTATTCTCCAAGATTTTTAGGCACACACACATGATCACACTAACACACAAGCACATGAACACACCACTTTATTTTTGGGTGATGTAAAATTGCATGAACCCTTAAATGCTCTTACATCAGACACCCAAGCGATTATAGTGTGATATCATGATCACATAGATGGGGTAAGTGGTAAAACCACTTTTTTGGTCATGGAGGTTGATGACCACACCATCCCCTTCCAACACACCAAGTTCTCCTTATTTTTCCTCCTCCACCAAATACTCATCCACATCTCAATGGATTCATATGTGGTTTGAATCCTACCATCATAAATCATCCTCCTCTAAGATGATCTATCATGCATCTTAATTTCCCATGTGAACTCAAGCCCACCACTATCTATCCACCTCCATTAAAATCCCACCTAGATTTATTTATTCATCATCTAACCACCTGTTGGATCTTATTCCACATCACATACCATTACCAATTGTAGATCCTCTCGCACAACTGAAACAACATTCATATTCTCCTCCACATGTGCACTCTCTTTAACAACAACCACACCCAATGTTTCTTCATAAGAAACATTCAAATATTTTTGGGTTTCTTCTACCCTTGTCTTCGAATCTTAATGGATAAAATATCTCTCTCCTTTAAAATACACATGGATGAAATTTTCTCCACTCTCATGCCATACTACATGGCTTAAATCTTCATCATCTTCCATGTCATCATGTTCACATACTTGCACATCATCTTCATCCAAATTTTATTCACAAGAAACATACACCTCTTCTTTAATTTTATCATGATCCTCATTATATTCACTCTGAACATGATTATTTACTTACAGATTTACCAAGATCCCCATGCATGCACTTCTTTACACCACATCCTCTTCATCCAGAGCTTATTCCAAAGAAGTTTGAAACTCTATATAAATGCAATGTTCATTCATCTTAAACTCTACAAACCCGTTCCCATCCTCACATAATGGGTCTCCTTTATTTGGTTCAATAAAAATAACATTTTCATCCTCCTTCATGAGGACTCATTCTCCTATTAGTTGCTCACATAATAGCTCCTTCCTGTCTTCAAATATAACCATCTTCTTATCTTTCTTATTTTTCAACAAATCTCCATGGTTTCACTCTTCACTTTTCCCAAATATAAAGTGTGTTTACACACTAAGGCATATCTATTTATCCTTTTATTATACCATTGTTTTTCAGTTCAATACTAGAATGGGGAAGGGGGGTTAGAAAACAAAATATAGTATTATAAAATTTGGAAATGTCAATTTGAATTATTATTTCCATACATATGGATCTTTCAACTATTTTTTCTAATCCACTTAATTTATATGCTTTTAACCATCCCAATGTGTTATTAGTCACCTACAGTAATTCCTTATTTTGTGTCTAACCTAGTAAACATCATACTTATAATGTCTATAGATCATATATCAATATTCCTAATTTAAAAACACCTATATACATTCTTAGATGCCTCTAAATTTTCATAGCTATTGAATTATACTAGACTCATATGCATACCTAGAAAGAGTCATTTTACAAGTCTAAATCATCTTTATGGGCCATTACATATGTTTTTAATGTCATTAGAATGAGAATTTACCCAAAAAATTAGTTATTTATTCAAGATAAGTATAATATTATTCAATTTCTGTCACTATCAATCAAAAATATATTATCACATCTAAACATTAAGAAGGACTCCCTTATACTTCTTAAATTAAAAATTAGTCATAAGGAGTAGGCCCTAGTAAGGGCTAAATCACCTTAGCCAATTCAAATTTTCTATTGTCAAGTGTCAAAATATATATCATAGGATGAAATCATACTATTGGATCATGACTACACACATTTAGTCAAGGGAAAGAACTATGTGCAGTTTAATTTCCCTCCTCTAAGTATTGAATATGTAGGCAACACTCAATCATTCATTAGGAAGTGGTTAGACTCATCTCAAACCATCACTCTCTCCCATTTTTTTAGGTTAACCTAGTTTCAAATGGGGAAGTGTGGATTTTAAGAGAAGGGGAAATGTTTATATATTTTAATAATATAATGAGTAACTGATATCACACAATAAGATAGTTTACTGGTAGGTGTAATGACCTATGCCAAAATAGTAAGGCACAATCCACTAGATTGAATATGGTAGAAGTAAATGCCTCCATTTGACATAAGTTTATATATCTTCAAGAAATTGTCTAGTTGATCTAGACACATAGGTTCCTAATCCAAATGGATCTTAGTCATTTCCTAACCCTTTTTTATCCCTTGCATGTAGTCTCAAACCTACACCAACATAACAGAAGTTAAGTATTTTAAACCTATTATTACTTTTGATTTACAGTAAATTAAAATATATCAATAATACCTAGTTATATCATTTAGATATGTGTTTTATTATTATATTTTCTAAAATCTGAATATTCTAATTTTTATATTATTAAGATAGGCATTATTAAAAAAAAGGTAAAACATGTGTCACACAAGAGGGGAGGTTCTCGATCTCAGTGAGGAGAAGAGTGTAGAGTTGGTTCATGCATCAAGGATACCTATGGTACTCCATAGTCCATGTAAACCCTATGAATATTGGGATTCACTTTTAATGTAATCATAATAAAGTATATTATAATTAATTAAACTACCATTACATTATTATAATTATTTATTTAAATGTTACTCCATTAAAGAAATCTACTAAACATTATGTACCAAAAAAATTGGAAAATTTTTGGTTTTAAACTTTAGCATACACATATTATGATCAATATGGTGTTTACATCGAGAAATTAAAACTATGGGGATGACTTAATATTGAGTTGTTAAGCTGAAAGCTTCACTGAATGTGAAAATGTGGAGGTTGTTGGGTTACACAGTAACCAACATCAGTCAGGCCAATTGACATCGGTTATCTTCAGCTACACAGTAATCGACATTGGTTATGGTTAGCTGGCATTGGTTAGATAGGAACTGACATCGATCACCTGTGTGTTTCCAAAACTGTTCTAAATTTAGACGAATAGTTAGTTTGCATGTAAAGACTAATTTTAGTCTTGAGTCCACTTTTATAATTATTGTTTGCTTGGGGTTATATTTTAGAGACCCATGGGGCTGTATTGTAATCAAGTAAGCAAGGTCAATTAGATCTAAAAGGTGCAAGATCAAGAAGGTCTGCTAAAGTAAGTAGGCAACAACAATTGGGTTGATTTTCACTGAAAGAGTAGGCAACAACAACCATTGGGTTGATTGTCACTGGAGGGAACAACTCAGTGTTGAATTGGTTGTAATTAATTGAGAGAGAGAACTCTTTAGAGAGAATTACTGTACACCCAAGAGGTGTGGGAAGAGTGATATCTTTTCATTGTATTTCCTTCTAGAAGAGTTGAATATAGATTGTATTGTTTCTCGTATCTCCTATTCTTTGCTATTTCTAATTTCTAGTTACTTATTACTTCTAGTTTAAATCCATGTTTAATTGTTTATACAATAGTAATCAATTGAGCTCTAGAGCCTAACAAGTGGTATCATAGTTATAGGATCTTGACAGTTGGTATCAGAGCTAGGTTCATCAGAGCAGGTTAGTGTTTGTTGATTACAGGTTCACTCTCAGGGGTTTTTGATTGAGTGGGAGTAAAGTAATGGCAGAAGAAAGTAAACTAAGAATGGAGAAATTCAATGGTAAGAATTATCAATTATGGAGGATGTAGATAGAAGATTATTTGTATCAAAAAGATCTATACTTACCGTTGGGTGGGGTTTCAAGAAAGCCCACAGATATGTAAGATGAAAAATGGAATGTTCTTGATAGAAAGGCTCTTGGATCTATAAGGTTGAGCCTGGCATCGTCTGTGATCTCCAACTTATCACAAGTAAAGACATCGGTAGAGTTAATGGAATCTTTGGCAAATTTATATGAAAAACCCTCAGCTTCAAATAAGGTATTTCTTATGAAGCAATTATTTAATTTGTAAATGCAGGAAGGTGGATCTGTATATAGTCATCTTAGTGATTTCCATGGATTAGTAAATTAGTTAATTTCAGTCAAAATAGTTTTTGATGATGAAATTAAGGCTCTCTTAATCTTATGCTCATTACCTAAAAGTTGGCATAGCTTGGTAATGGCAGTTAGTAATACTACGTCTGCTTCAAAAATCTTGAAAGTTGATGATGTTGTTAGTGTAATCTTGAATGAAGAAATTTGTAGGAAAAGCACAAGGGAAACATCAGGTAATGCTTTAAGTGTTGAAATTAGGGTATGGCAAAGAGAGAAGGGCAAGCAAGGGAAATCAAGGTCAAAGATAGGTAGTAAATCCAAATCCAGAAATGGAGGTATAACCTGCTAGAATTGTGGAAAGAAAAGACATGCAAAGAAAGATTGTTGGTTGAAATAAGATCAGCATGAAGGTAATGAAAAATTAGATGTTGTAGGTATTGTTGCACAGGATGCTCTTATATTTTCTTTGGATAGTGAGGTAGAATCATGGGTTTTAGATTCTAGTGCCTCTTTCCATGCAACCCCAAATAGAGAATTTTTCCATGATTATATCCATGGAGACTTTAGAAAAATTTATTTAGGGGATGGTGAGCCTTGTCAAATTGTTGGCAAAGGAAAAGTGCAGCTGAAATTGTAGAATGGCAACACATGGGTGTTGAAGGATGTCATGCATGTACCTATCTTGAAGAGGAGTCTAATTTCTATAGGAAAGTTGGGTGATGAGGGTTGCACAGTAACTCTCACAGCTGAATCTTGGAAAGTTTCCAAGGGTGCACTTGTTTTAGCTAGAGGTAAGAAAGTAGGTACACTTTATCTATCTACTTGTATTACTGATTCTCCTTCTATTTTATCTACTTCAGATGTAGATGCAAAGATGTGGCATTTTAGGCTTGGTCACATGAGTGAGAAGGGAATGCATGTTCTTAAGTCAAAAGGTAAGATTTCAGATTTGATAGATCTAGATTTCTGTGAGCATTGTATTTTTGGAAAATAGGAGAAAGTGAGGTTTCTCACAACTGGGTCAATAAAAAAAAAGCACAAGTTGGAGCTTGTTCACACAGATGTGTGGGGACCAGCTCAGGGAACTTCTATTGGAGGATCATAGTATTATGTTTCTTTCATTGATGATGCTACAAGAAAGGTATGAGTTTATTGCATAAAGTGGAAATCTGATGTTTTTGACACATTTAAGAAATGGAAAGCCTTAGTTTTCAATGAGAAGGTGATGGATAGTGATCAGCTCAAGAGGCTGAATAAATCTGAGTAGGGAAATTTGGACAAGGTTATGATCCAAAATGAGCTTGCGGGTAAAAATCATCACTCACAGGAAAACACAAAAACTGACATTGGTCACGAAGAGACCGACGTCGATCAAGCAGGAACCGACATAGGTCCAGTGGAGACCAAAGTCGGTGATGTTGGGCAGGTGGAAACTGACGTCAGTCAGATGACAACCGATGTTGGTTAGGTTAGTTAGGTGGAACTGACATCAGTCAGGTATAGAATGAGAGATGACCAGGATTGGTCACTATTAGAATGAAATTTGGGTGGACAGCAAGTTGTCAATGAGTCTCAAACACCCATGAGGAGGTCTAAAAGGGTAAGTAAGCCTCAAATTCATTATTCCCCTTCTTTATACTACTTTTTGTTCACTAATGATCAAGAACTAGGAAGTTTTGAAGAGGTAATGTAGGTAGAATCTAGGAAACAGTGGAAGCATGGCATGAATGAAAAAATTGATTCCTTGGAAGAGAACCAAACGTGGAATTTGGTTGAGTTTCTAGATAGAAATAAAGCACTAAAAAATGAATGGATATATAGGTTAAAGAAAGGAGAGAATGGACAGGTGAGACATAAAGCTAGGTTATATGGTCTTGAGCAAGCTCCAAGATAATGGTATTTGAGGTTTGATAGGTTTATGACAGAGCATGGCTTTAGTCAATGTCAATGTGACCATTGTGTTTATTTTACCAAGTTGGATAATAGTAGCTACATTATCTTGTTACTGTATGTAGTGTATATTCTTGTTGTAGGGTCACACATGTAGGGAATTACTGAGCTAAAGGTAAAATTAGCTCACACATTTTCCATGAAGGATTTAGGAGAAGCAAAGAAAATCCTTGGCATGAGTATTTCTAGAGATAGGGAAAATCACAAGTTGATTTTGTCTCAAGAGGATTATGTGAATAAGGTAGTGGAGAGGTTCAATTTACAGGATGCAAAACTAGTAAGCACACCTATGGTTGGATAGTTCAAGTTGAGAAAAGAATAGTGTCCTAAATCACATGATGAGGTTGAGTACATGGTATGTACTAGACCTGATATTGCCCAAGCAGTGGGAGTTGTCAGCAAGTTTATGGCCAATCTAGGAAAGGAGCACTGGAAAGTAGTTTAGTGGATTCTCAAATATTTGAGAGGGACCAATAGCAGGTATTTATGCTATGCAGGGTCAAACACTTCTCTACATGGGTATGTAGATTCGGATATGACAGGTGACTTGGATGGCAGGATAAGCACCATAGGATATGTGTTCACTATTGGTGGAATGGCGGTTAGCTGGATTTCAGAGTTGTAGAAGCTTGTTGCAGTCACAGTGGCTAGCAAGGATAAGAACCCTATAGATATGTTAACAAAGCCAGTAACAAAGGAGAAGTTGAATCTTCATTCAACTTTTTTTGGTCTTCAAGATTGAACTTGAAGATGGAGATACAAGACAGAAACAGATTAGAGGATGTTGTTGTATAGGTACAAGTGCAGCTGTTTATCTCCAAGTGGGAGATTGTTGACTTGTGGAGCTAAAAGCTTCACTAAATGTGCAAATGTGGAGGTTGTTGGGTTACATAGTAATTGACATCGGTCAGGCCAACCAACATCAGTTATCTTTAGCTACACAGTAATTGACATCGGTTATGGTCAGCCAACATCGATCAGACAAGAACCAACATCGGTCACCTGTGTGTTTCTAGAACTGTTCTAAATTTAGACGAATAGTTAGTTTGCATGTAAAGACTAATTTTAGTCTTGAGTCTGATTTTCTAATTATTGTTTGCTTGGGGTTCAATTTAAGAGACCCATGGGGCTGTATTGTAATCAAGTAAGCAAGGTCAATTAGATCTGCAAGGTGCAAGATCAAGAAGATCTGCTGAAGTAAGTAGGCAACAATAATTGGGTTGATTGTCACTGAAAGAGTAGGCAACAACAACCATTGGGTTGATTGTCACTGGAGGGAACAACTTAGTGTTGAGTTGGTTGTAATTGATTGAGAGAGAGAAATCTTGAGGGAGAATTACTGTACACCCAAGAGGTGTGGGAAGAGTGAGATTTCCTCATTGTATTTCCTTCTGGAAGAGTTGAATATAGATTGTATTGTTTCTCATATCTCCTATTCTTTGATATTTTTGATTCTAGTTACTTATTACTTCTAGTTTAATTCCATGTTTAGTTGCTTATACAATAGTAATCAATTTATCTCTAGAGCCTAACAAGTGGTATCAGAGCTATAGGATCCTAACACTTAATAATAGTCTCCCTAATTTCCATATTTCTTATGAATTTATTATCCAAAAATTTAATTAATATTTGGAAGTAGTTTTTATTAATAGTAAAAGGGAGTTTTGAAATGGGACCCTCCCCATTACAAACAAAAAATAGGCATGGTCTTAAAAACTAGAAGAAAACAAATTTGCCTATAGAATAACCAAAAGATAACACTAACGAAAATTACATTAAAAAAATAGAAAAAATACAACATGAAAATAACATATAAAAAGTACTATAATCTCGATTAAATCCACCCTTCCATAAATTCATTCAAATTCTTCTTCATATTAGTAATGATTGTGTCCATATTCTAAAGAGTCTAGAAGTCCTCTTTGTCTGTAGCCTTTACCTTCTTCTTCTTCTCCACTCTTCCTTGCTCCAATTCTTCATTTTTTCTCTTAGCCAATAGTTTTAATTCTTCCATGTTCTAAACATAATTATTCATAGAATTTATACTAAAATCAATAACCATTCTTAGATTGTCTTTAAGGGTTTCATTAGCTCTCTAAATCCTTGAGACTTTTTCATTCAATCTTTCCATCTACAAACTCACTTCCATCAACCCAACCTTTGAATAATAAATGCCTTCATTTTTATTCATATTATTCACCACCTCCTTGAGTATAAATTGGTATCCATAAACCAATGCATAAAATACTTATGAAACATGGTATCATCTCCCATTTTCTCCAATTTATATTGATTCTTAGGGGAATTCATAACAATATCAAAGTCCATAGTCATCTTCTCTTTTAGTAGAAACTTATGGATACTTGTTCATCCTAGTCTCCAATCCCCTTTTCTTAAGAAATTTTAACCCTTAAAAAACCTCATGAATTATGTTCTCATCCTTGGATGTAAAAGTATTTTTGTCATTCTCATTCAAAGGCTACTCATTGTCCTTCCCCGTAACAATCAGCCTCGCCAACCCTTCTTCCACATTATCTAGACCCAAAATATCAAAACCCTCCTTCTCCAGATCTATGGGGTTTATATTTGGAATTATTTATTAATAAATGGGAGTTTTATATTAAATATAAGGGAGTTAAATAATCATAAAATGAAACATAATGAGAACTCTCTAGACCCATGTGATGACAAAGAAGAAGATAAAACCCTTGGAGAGGAGGGTAATGTTAAAATTGATGTAATAACACATATGGGAAGCATTTATAATTAGTAAGGATATGATCCTATAATTTTTTTTTAAATAACTCTAGGATAATCTATTGTTATAGGCAATCCAAAATATGGATCTAGTTTACTAGACATGTGATCTAGTCCATTTCCACTATACACAATTATGTAATTCATGTATGTAAAGCACTATTAAGACATTTCTTAAAAAAAATTAATGTAAAGTAAAAATATTAGCTATGTTTTAGTGGTATAATTATTGTTAATATGGTTTTATCATTCTTATGTTGATGAAATCAATATCTTATATCTTTTGAAAACTGAGGGTTTTGTCAATGATGATGAAATTATCAGTGTCTACAGGATGTAATTCTATAACTACCCTACTATTTGCACAACACTAATATTTTTAGGTGTCACTAGTGTAGCTATCTCATAGGTTGTGTAACCACCAATGTCTACAAGTGGTGGTTATGAAACAACCTTGATGGTTTTTAAAACCATTGCTTTGCATAAAATGGCAATTTTTTCATTGGCTAAAACATAGGAATGTGAATGATTGTAAACATTTCCACTTCTTGGATATGGTTTGGATAGATTATTTGTTAGGTACTGATGTGGAAGGGAATAAATATATATTTTTTTGAAAGGAATAGGAAATTAAAAAAGTTAGTGAAAAGTCTTGAAGTTGGATTCACATTGTAGTTTTCAAGTTTTATCCCTTGATCATTTTTTCTTCTATGATTTTTTGTTGTTCTCATTGTGTTGGTTCATTGTGGAGTGTCTAATAAGTGAAAAGTTATCTTATGTGTAATATTTATATAGTTTAGTAGTGAAAAATCTATCTATGAAATCCATGTTTGGTTGTAACTTGTATAATTATTAAATTACATAGTGGAAGGCAAGTGAAATTAACTCACACATTGGATTTTTTTCCACACTAGGTTTCTTCAAGTCATATATTGTGTTCATCTTATGATTTATTCTAATCTATGATTTTTCATTATATTCATTTTATTGTAAATTTAATTTTTAGCACTTGATTCTCTCTATTTTAACATTAAAAGTACTCTAGAATAGGAATCAATCAATCATTTATTGATCTAGGAGTAAAGGATCCACGTTGGTGAAGTGTAGTGTGGATTATTCACATAGTTTATGGATAATATTGGTATAAAAGTTGGTTTAATATGTATTTTTGATTGGTTTTATATGTTTGTGACTAAATTAAAATATATGCATGTCACTAGAGGAAGGAGTGATAGTGGTCAAGGTATCTTAGTTTCCTTATATGGCCCATTCTGATGAATAATATTCTTGTACATTAGAAGAATGACTTCATAAGATTGAAGGAGTGACCAGCATCTCTCTTTCTATGATAAATATTGATCAATTGGAGTCCATCATGGGGATTCTCATGGAGGAGCTTGGTCTTTCTATGGAGACATTGAAATAAAATAAAGAGGATGCTCTTAAGCATTATAATGTGGAATAAAATCCCACACTAAATATTCTCCACCTCTATTTAATACTAATGTGAAGATAGAGATATTCAACAATATGATGGAGATGTGAATATAGAGACACTACACTATTGGCTATCTCAACTAGAGGTATATTTTAGTTTGAATCAGATTAATGAGAGCCATAAAAATTTATTTGCAAGGTTAAAATTAACCAATCATTATTTTAAATTGGTTTTAAATTTATTTTCTCACCTTGGTTGTTAATAAGTTGTCTTATTACTAATTTGGATAATTTTAATATACTAATTAAGAAGTAGTTGTATCCTATTTTTTATGAGGAAGATAGGTTCATGTATTGAAAATATCTTAGGAAAAATAAAGGCCAAATCATGCATGAGTAAACAAGTGAGTTCCATAATAAATTTTTACAAATGGGTAATAGTGACATCTTGATGCAGTATGTTGTTTGAATCCATATTAATTTAAGGAGACATATCCTCTTGACCAAGCTTACAGATGTAGATAAGGATTATTCTTGAGCTCACTACTTAGACATGGACAAGAATTAGGATCCATCTACCTCTAAAATCACTCCAAATAAACAAAGTGATTCTAAGAATAAGGATAAATGCAAATGAAAAGGTAATATTAATGTTACTTCCATTTCTACAAAATATATTAAAAGGAACTATAGGCATTATGATGTCGATACTAACTCCAAGGAAAATTATTAGAAGCTACATTTGAAATTACATCCATTGAAAAATAGTAACAAGAAGGCTATGCTCTCTCTCTCTCTCTCTCTCTCTCTCTCTCTCTCTCTCTCTCTCTCTCTCTCTCTCTCTCTCTCTCTCTCTCTCTCTCTCTCTCTCTCAAATAAGAAGACATTTGTTTTATATTTAATGTGGATGAAGACTTTATGTTATACCTATATCAATAGATTGCTATGTTTGGGTAATATTATTTCTTAAGAGATTAATCTTTCTATTATTTTCCATATTAAAATTCATATGAATAAAATAAAATTGAATGATATTTTTTGTACTTGTTCATAGGAAATTTTGATAAGCAAGGCATTAGTAAACAAATTGAAGATAGATACTTAAAATCATCCAATCCCATATGCTTTGGGTTGGGTGAAGAAATGTGTAGACATCAAGATGACCAAGAAATGTAAAATTAAGTTTGGTATTAATGCACATTTCATTTGTGAAGTTATAGTGGATGATTTTCCTTTTTATATGTGTTGTGTTGTGTTTGGAAACACTTATTTTTATATTTAGGATGTTATATTCATGAGGAGATCCAATCAATACTATTCGGTAAAGGATAGTAAAAGCTACATCATTTTGGCCTTTAAATGTTATTTTAAAATCTCTTTGGTAAGTGCCTCTCAATAGAAAAGGATTTTAATGCAAGTGGGAAGCATGATTTTCTCTTTTGATATATATTTAAGATAAAGAAGTAAATATACATAAAACTTATTATATCATGGTTACTAATATAGATCAAAAGTGTATAAGAGATTTGGTGTAGTATTTCAAGGAAGTATTTCATTAGCCCATGGGGTTATCACTGGTAAATATTATTGAGCAAATAAATTAGTTGTTATCGGATAGTCCACTTCCGAATTGTGGGTTATATAACTGTTCCTTAACTGATTCTAATGAGGTTAAATAATCATTAAAATTTTAATTATGCAAGGTATAATCTATCCTAGTACTTATCCATGATTTTTATCCTTTTTTTTGAGTACCTAATAAATATGGTTCATGAATAATGTGTTTTGATTATAAATAACTTAACAAAATAAACATCAATATTAAATACCCTATTCCACAAATTGATGATATTTTAGATCAACTTCAGCATTCCAATTTTTTACTAAGCTTGATTTGAAATATAAGTATCACCAAGTGAGAATTAGAGAAGAGGACATTTGGAAGATAACATTAAGGACAAGGCAAGGGTTATATGATTGCTTAGTTATACCTTTTGGGTTATGAAATGCACTAGTGTATACACTCATATTTGGTATTAAACACATGAAAATGTATAATTTTACCAACCTTTTGACATAATTGACTGATGCTTAGTTTATTCACCATTCCTCATAGCCATTTACTCTTATATAGGTCTAACCCTTCCATATTTCCATTATTATTACACATGAACTTCATATTCTCTGCCCAAATAATGTTGTATCATTCTCAAACTATCTCATGGCCTCTGGTCAAGATTCTTATTTTCTATGTAGGTTATCAGCTCTTAGATTTATTATTATATATATTTTCACATTGAGAGTAACCTCCCTAATTATTCAAAATCTAAATCCCCTCAAAGGATAAATCCCTAAGCTAAGTCTATATATTGTTTGAATGGTCAAGTTGCATCTAGTTGCATCTAGTTGCATCTAAATTTGTATGATTATTATGTATCTAAAGGAATTAAATATTCAATAATTTTTATTATATTATATTCATATTAATCCTAAAATAGATAAAGAATATTAGTGAACCCATTTTTTATATTAAGCATTGCAAACCCTATTTTCCTTAGGGTTTCCTCCCATTTTTCTAGGGTTTTAGACTTGTAAATTTATTTTTGATTTTTAAAACTATTTTTTTATTTCACTTTATTAAATAAAGGTTATAATGGATATACATGGTGTTCATTTTCCAATTCAATCTATGATAGCCATAATTACATGTTGATTTCTTGAAATATATAACATCTTTCACAATAAAGTAATGAAATAGTCAAATATAATACAACTAAGGATAAAATTACTATGAAAAATATTTTATCCTCCTTATTAATTTAGATTTTTAAAAAAATTAATTTCAAATCCCTCTAGTTATTAATAGATGTCAAAGGGCATGGATGACTCCTTTCGTTACTTCTCCTCTTAGACTTCAAGGTCACCATCTCACTTCCATTATTCACCCTAGGATTATATTTGATCATGTGGTCCATGTTTTTGTAACTAGAAGAGGTAGGGTGATCCATCATATTTTTCATATTAAAAGATTTCAAACTATTCCTCCTTTCCCAAACACCACCCACCATACTAACATTGTATCGAATAACTTCAAAACCAAAAAAATACATTTGTTGGTAGTTTTTCATGGATACTTATATAAAAAATTAGGGATAAAAATATGCAACATGAATTTCAAAAATTAACTATTATTCCACACTTATGCACAATTTAATATTAACAATAAAGGCTAAAACTGGCCAATTACAAGATAACTTGCATGACAAGCTATTTTTAAAAATATAAAGTTAAAAATAAATAATTAAATTTACTCAATAAATATTTAATATATAATTAAAATTTTATACAACTAAAATTATACTAAATCAAATAACATTAACTTACATTCAAGACAAGGTCAACATGTAAGAAGCCTTGCTCAAAAAATAATCAAACCATGTAACTTACCAAACTATAGCATCCCAAATTATTTGTAAAGTAAGAATTATTTTAAATAAAATTTAATTACATATAAATAACACTAAAAAATTCTTCCCACATCTTGGTAACTCATTTGAGTACCCTTAAATAGTGAACTAGAATTAACTGGTAGTTCCAACTATTTTTTATGAAATTCTCAGAAAGTATCCAATATTGATCAAACAACTAATTTAAGAGATAAATTAATTAAATAACCTTATTAAACACATAAAAATATAAATAAACTAAATATAATATTAAATATCAAGTGCCCATATTGGCATCATATTCGGCATTCCCCCCTTTGATACAAAGAGGAGAGATGCTTATCATCTCCTTCCGTCTTCCATGAATCTAGTTGTGCAATCTCTTTGTGATAATATCATCAAATTGATCGTCAATTATCACATAATTAATATATATATTAAAAAAATCATTGACTAAGTCTATGACAAAATGATGTTTGAGTTCAATTTGTTAATTTCTATCATGGAAAACTATATTATTAGATAATTGTATTGGCCGATTGTTATCATAAAATATATGTGTTGGCTCAAATTGAGCCTATCTTACATAAACTAAGAGTTTCCTAAACAATAATCCTTACATGTAAGTTTATTAAGGGATGTATATTCAAATTCAATAGTGTATAATATAATTATAGCTTATTTATTTTTAGACCACGAAACTAACCCACTTCTCAATGTGAAGCAAAAACCCAAAGTTAACTTCTTGTCATCAAGAGATCATCCCCAATTTTAATATATATATCCAATTATACATAATGAAATTTTTGGTATGAACTGAATACCATGACTACAAGTAACTAGTACATATCTAAAAATTCTCTTCATTGCTTGCAAAAACTTGAGTGACAATTTGTCCATAAATCTAGAAACTACTGAAACCCCATAACTGATATTGGATCTTATCATAGTGAGATAAATCAAACCTCCCACTATTACTATAAAATTATTTTCATTATTTTAATTAATTACATCCTCTCTCATATGATTTTTTCCACTAACAATTGGAGTGTTTGTGGGCTTTAAATCTTGAAGATTATACTTTTTTAATATCTTGGTAAAATGAATACTTCCTTTTTATTTTGGTGGAATTCCATGCCAATAAAGTACTTAATAATTAAAATATAATTCATATCAAATTATTATTTCATATATTCCTTTAAACTATTCAAAATATTTATAGAACTACTTATATAGATCAACTCATCTACATAGAGACAAACATATAAAACATTATAACTATATGCTTGTATTTAAAGACTTAGTTCATTTTGACTTCTTAAAAATATTTGATACAATAAATATATATAAATTATATATTAACAATATATTAGATCTTTCATCCCATAAATATCCTTCTTCAACTTGTATACCTTAAAAACTTATAAACCTTATGGCTGCCCCACATTTACTTCTTATTCTATGACTCCATTTAGGAATGAAATTTTGACATCTATTTGATGGATTTTATGTCCTTTATGATCAAATACAATAATAATTATTCTTATAGTATCTTTATGTTCCACATGTGTATAGGTTTCCTCATAGTCAACCCCATATGTTTGTGAAAATCTTTTTGTAACTAGTCTAGATTTTAACTTGTCAACAATACTATCACTCTTAAATTTGATATTGTAGACACAATTTGTACCAATGACATTTTTTTTTAATAATTATTCTAAACTAAATTCTATGTATCATTCTTATCAATTGAATTTATCTCTAATTTCATATCATCAACCCATATTTATTTTGACTAGATTTTGCATAACTTCTTGGTTCACTAGCCACATATGACAATGTAAAAATAATATTTTTATCATAAGCATGATAAAAAAATACCTCCATAATTTTTAATACTTTTTATCCTTATCTTTTAGTTTTAATCCAACATATTATTGGTTGGATGTGTATTCAATAAACACTTTTACTTTCTTGGAGTTGATGAAGATGGATGACTAGTCTCTTGGGAAGAGCTAGTATAATCTCATATTGAACTAGAAACATGTGAATGACTTTTAATCTATAAAAATGAAATTAAATCAGATTACCCCATTAAATTATTAACTATTTAATTATTTTTTATTTTTATGGTTCTATTTCCTTCAACTTGGATGGACTTTTCATCTCCCAATTTCTCTTGGCTTTTCAAAGAATCATATGACTTGTTGAAACCATCTATGTGATGAATCAAGAGAAAAAAATTATTCGTATCCTATTTTATGTAATAAAATAATATTTTTTCTCTTGAACACTTCTCTTAACTTGAGAATCTTTCTTTTCACTCTCTTGACTAGATTGATTTTTTGTTGCTAGTATCCTATAATCTTGTATCACATGTCCTATTTTTTTACATTAATGACAAGTAAAGTATTTCTTACTTGTACCTATGAGTTTATCTTCGAATTTTATCTTTGAATTTGATTATTTTGAACTTCCTTGATTCAATTTTTTATTTTTTTCTTTTGTCTTTGAAACCTTTGCCTTGGTTTCAAGTTCTTGTTCTTGATCTCCTATGTATAATCTCATCTTATCCTCATGGGATAAGAGAAGACAAACCAACTCATTAACACTAATAATGTTCATGTCCTTACACTCTTCAAGATTGATCACACTATTCATTCATATTTGACTTAAATGTCTCAAAATATTTCTTATTATAACATTATCTTGTATAGTTTCTCCATAAACCCTTATTCTATGTTGTAAATCATTTACCTTTATGCAATAATATCCTACTCCTTTAGAATATAACATTCTCAAATTATCAAAATTTATTTTAATAGTTTGTTTTTTTGTTTCTCTTACCTTAATTAATCTTTAATATGAAGTTTTAAAAGTATTCAATATCTCATGGGTACTCTTTCATCCATCAATTATTGGATAAATGCTTGTGTCTATGGCACTTTGAATATATAATAAAGCTTTTATATTTATTTTTTCTTCATTGTTTAGTTATTTTTTGATATTGAGTCAAGGTGTTCTAGTCTTCAGGTGGTGTGTACCCATGTAGAACATTCTCCCAAAAAAAAATTCATACAATAATTATCTTCATCTAATCTCTATAATATTCAATGTTTCTTTATTTTAAAATAGGAATACAACTTATCTCTTCAATATTCAAAGTTTTCACCCTTGAAAATCGGAACATTCATGGAAGTAGAATTCAATAAATCCATCGAATCTATGATAATGGATTGAAACATTTCTGAACCTTTATTTAACATGGATTTAATACAATATAATGTTTGAAAGTATGGAGGGAGTGAAAATAAGTATTTATTTAGTCTGAAAATAAAACTATCTATCAACCAATTTGTTCTATAATCGCTCACTGCAAAATTGGTTATGTTGTAAGAAAGATTGCTAATAAAAAAACTTTACTAGATAAATTCAAAACCAAAAACATATTATTTTTGGTATTTATTTATAAATACCTACATAAAAAAATTATAGATAAATATATCATCATAAAAAAATATAGATAAAAATATCATCATGAATTTACAAAATGGATTATTGTACCACACTTGTGCATAATATTTTATTAACAAGAAAGGCTAAAACTAGCCAATTACAAGATAACTTGCATGATAAGTTATTTTAATAGAATCATAAAGTAAAAAATAAATTTATTTATTTATTTTATAGATAATTAATCTATAATTACACTTACAAAATTATATTTTAAGACAATTTAAAGTATACTAAATCAAATAAGGTTGACTTATGTTCAAGACTAGGTCATCATGTAAGAAACTTTGCTCAACAAGTAGTCAAACCATGTAACCTACCCAAATATGGCATCCCAAATTACTTATAAAATATGAATTTATTTAACTACACTTTTTTTAGTTAAATATCACTAAAAATTCTTCTCCATTTCTTGGGAACTCATTTGAGTTCTCAAATAGTTGGAATTAATAGGCAATTCCAGCTATTTTTCAAGAAATTTATGGAAAGTATCCAATATTGACCAAACAAATAATTTAGGACATAAAATACTTAAATAAAATTCATAAAAACATAAAACACTAAGTAAAATAATTCTAATATGAATTAACAAGTTCCCATGTTGGCATCATACTCAACATACTATAAGGACATTTTATATGCATCTTTGTGTGACACAACATTGCCTAATGATGTAGAACCTACTTACATTGTGTTTGTTGTTAACACATTTAAGGGTACTAAATATATGATATATTTTGATATATATGATTTTCCTATTCACTATATTATATATCAACATCTACCATTATTTATTCAAGTTAACATCTCAAACTAGGGAGATGGGAGTTTTGGTGGGTAATTGATTAGAATTGAATATATGCAACATTACATTTTTGCAAAAATTGGGTGACAATATGGATTCTGTTAGAAAATCATATAAGAACATCATAGGATTTGATAAAGTGCCTTGAAATTTTATAGGTTCTATTACTTTGATATCATATTAGGACCTAAAACTCTACCTATTATGCTTCATTTAATGCCTAATCACTTCCATTATAACCTAATTTTAGGTAGAACATGGATACATGCAATGAAAGATATACCATACACAATATATTGGTGTGTGAAATTTTTAAATGAAGTATATTTGTGTACATGTCTTAAAAATAATTAACCAATCAAATATTTCAAAATAGTAGATCTTAATTATGAATGTAATCCACAACCAGATGCCTTTTAGTTTACTATAATGACTCCATCATAAATGATCCCATTATAATGGATAAACATTTCCTAAATTAGTGATTCTAGTAAGAGTAATGTAAATGATCCAATTATATATACATAAAGTTAACAACCAATTATAAAAGACACACAAGAATAAAGGATACAAAATCTTCCTTTGGTGCTTAATTCAGATAATCACAGAAGAAGATGATAATGATGATGATAAAAATTAAATTACAATGAACATTGATAGTTATTTGTGTAGTCTCAATTCTAAAACTATTGTTTTAGGGGAATATCGAGATCATTCAAAATTGGTAACTAAAATCAAGTCAAATAGATGAAAATCATCATTTTCATGCATGCACAAGGATGATAGGATAAACACTTGTTAAAATATAAGTTTACAACAGCATAAACCCATGATAAGTGATCCAATAAGGAAATAATTTGTAAAATCAAACACATAAATAAAAAGAGGAACAGAATATTGCACAATCAACATTTTTAATAAATTTATTAACTAATATATAATCCATAGATCTAGAGATATTATCATATTACAACTTACCAGTGCACATAAAACACTGAGTATCATACTATAGAGGTTTCTTTGACATGAATTTTATGACTCTACCTATGATTTAACATAGAGATACAAGTACATCTTTAACTTAGAAAGGAAATTATTTTTGTGATTATCACAAAATAATAGATCACCACATAGATACTTGTGTTGTATTGGTGCAAAATATTCATAAATTTAAAGATGAATTTTTTATTAAAGTCATATCAAAATCCACCAATACTGGTTTTTAATAAGAACCAATCTATAAATAGAGTACTCATAAACTTCAAACGTCCATGGCATGACATCATAACAATTTTTATAGACATTAAGATATTAATGACAAATCCAAATTAATGATTAATGAAGGCCAAACATGTGTAGCATTTAATTTTTACAATATTTGGGACATAACATAAATGAATTAAAACATAGTATACATTGTGAAGGATCAATTAGACATATTACATTATTGTTTACTCATGGGCCTAAGGTTGTTAATATATTGATATTTATGATGCATCTTAGTGACCAATTATGGAAAACATTGGGAAAATAGAGGTTACAACAAATCAAAGCTACACTTTAAATTCCAAATAAGCATGTCACCTTTTTATTTAAAGGACATAAAATCAAGATTCAACATGATGGAAACAATGAAAACCCAAATATAAAAAACTCAAAGATAAGTGAGAATCCATTATCTCATAATAACTATTGTGGTCCTTCAACATAGTTGAATAAAATACAATAGTTATGCATAACATTTGAGAGAAATAAAAAGGAAATTTTGATTGACACTAATAAGTAAAATGATTATTATGATGATGACATGTGGAAATTTGATGAGATTGTATATCTAGAGTTCCATGCTTTATCACCAGAGTCTCTACATGAGTTATTTCATCCATTAGATGCCATTTTATGTCTTTGAGTCTTAGATAACAATCAAATAATTAGAAAAATACTAAAAAATAAAATATTCAAAAATTAAAAAAATATGACCTATGCATGACATCTATTTCTTGTTTACATGATTTGTTTATGTTTATCATAAATAGTACATTATATATCCAAATTTTTAATGTATTTCTTATTTATCATGGTATACATGATTAATATGGAGGAAATACATGCCATCTATGATATGGATACATAGATGTAGAACATTCCTAAACCTAGAAGACATATTACTACACTAGGGGTATGCTCTTACTAGGGGCATATTTCTATGATTGTTTCCATTGATCATAGTGTGTTACTTTACACTGGTTATACATGAATTTCTCTTGTTCATATCACTCAAATTACTATTTCACTAGATATTATATTTTTATATATGTGGTGATGACATACACTAATTATGTAGATTATCCTTGCTTGATCAATATTATTATTTGTTCTTAGATTGACTCTACCTTGTGTGAAATTTTATCATCTATTGAGAATGGCCATAAGCCTTGTGTGATATTTAATGTTATTAAGTGTACTTCATTATGTATCATGGGCAAGACATCATGTGTGATTCTTTGACTATGTTTTCTATGTGTGGATATATCTAGGATTATTTTTTGAGGTTACTTATGCCATGATATATATCACACACTCTTCTTCTTTTTGGTGCCTGATGTGAACAAATTCAGCTCTAATAACACTTTATGTGGCCTTAAACCACATGATGGATTCAAAAATTGATAACTCTCATAATTCTCTCTCAGAACACATAAACATCTCTCACAAAACACATCTCATAAACTCAAATTCTTCAAACATGCCACCAAGATCCCCATGCATGCACTTCTTTTCACTGCATCTTCTTCATCCAAAGCTTCCTCCAAAGAACTTTGCAACTCTATATGGATGTAGTGTTCTTTAATCTTAAACTCTACAAACCCATTCCCATCCTCACATAATGGGTCTCCTTCATTTGGTTCAATAAAAATAACATTTGCATCCTCCTTCATGAGGACTCATTCTCCTATAGGTTGCTCACATAATCTCTTTGGTGTCTTCAAATGCAACCATCTTCTTCTCTTCCTTATTTTTCAACAACTCTCCATGGTTTCACTCTTCACTTTTCCATGTGGTTATCTCTCTATTCAATGTATCCACCTTTGATCTCAGGGAGTCCATTATCTCCCACACCATCTCTTTTTCCTCCTTAGTTTCACATTCTTCAAATCTTACCAATAGCAATTGAAATAATTTGTCTTAAGTATTAAATTTCTTCACCCACTCTTTCTCTGGTGGTACTCTACCACTCTTCTTCTTCATCTTTAAAACCTATAAAATACAAAACACAATCACCCTCTCAACAAGATCCTCTACACATGCATCTTGCTTTCTCTAATACTATTTGATGTGAAAAAATTTATCTCTAATATCACTTGATGTGGGCTCAAACCACATGATGGATTTAATAATCCATAACTCTCACAATTATTTACCAAAACACATAAACATATCTCATAAAACACATCTCATAAACTCAAATTATTCAAACATGCCACCAAAAGGATTCAACAACACACACATATTCTCATTAATAATTAGTAAGCTTCAACAAGCTTACACAACACATATAAACTGAGACTCAACATGCCAAGGAGGCTCTATAGAGCTTCATCCAAGATCAAAATCTCTACCAAACTAGCCTAGCCTACCATACAAAGCAAGAATACAAGATTTTATAGAATTCACAAGGAAGAAAAAAATTAAGGAGGCCCAACATGATGTCACCCCTTCAAATGGGAGAATCTTAACCAGATACAAGTTGTCTCCCCAAGAAATCCATGCCACATGTTCCACATGGGTCCTTTTGGCTAATGACAAAAGGTCTAAATTGAAAGTTGATGCCACCTTTCAAAATATGATAAAAGGGTAAAGGAGATGTCAATATATAATAATACATCTTGTCTCCCTAATAGTATAATCTTCCAAATGAAGGTGGATTCACTTTTTTACCATTCTTTATTTGTCCTCACATGAAATTCATCCCACATGCATGAAAGAAGACAAAATCAAGTCCCCATATGATTTATAATGGAATGTGGTTCCCCATGCCACCTAAGAAACATGAATAGGGTTGTGGATACTTCATTAGGATGAATAGTGTCTTCCACCTCATTAGTGAATGGTACTTAGGTATATTGTTGTATGAATAGTGTTTTCCCACCACATCAGTGCCATGATACATACCATGAACTTTTTTTGTATTTATTACTCAATTTATGGATGTTCATTGCTATGTTTCTTATTCATTATATTTATCATGGGTATAGCTATCTTGACATGAAATTTGTATGTTTAGTATGCATGGTTCATATATACTTGGATGCTCTATTCTTACTATAATGACATATTCTCCACATGTTAGTGCATGTTTTACATTGCTTATATCTTTAATTATATAACATGATGTGTGTAACTTCTTATTTTAATTATTCACTAGCTACATTCATCTCCTCAAAAGGGTGGAATTCTTAGTGGCTTGTTTTAGAGATTAAGCCTTCAAAATTAGACAAAATTTAGATTTTTACACGTATTACTTTAGAATGGTACAAATTACATAGATTATTACATGTTTTCATGTATATTATGCAATGTTTCACTCAAATTTTGGTAATATGGGTGTCATATGTTAGATATTTCATAGATTTTATGATATTATTACACATATTACATGACTTAAATTATACACTTTTTTTTCAATAGAAGAATATGCATGGAATATGTTCATAATTTCATAGATGTCATGGTATATTGTAATAGGTTATATGACTTAGATTACTCAAATTATTAGATGGAATGGAAAATCATGTCATTATTTTCTCAATATTACTCAAATTTATTTCAAATAATGAAATATACTTAGGCATTACTTAGATTGAATCATATAATCCATATATAGTGGATGATTTAAAGTTTTGCATAGACTATCATGCATTTATTACATTTATTGGAACCCATAGTAGGCTCCACTTACTTATATTTATCAGAGTTTTATGGGACTGAAGTTATGCCTAAAATAACTTATACACACTTTGTTACTTTCAAATGAGGGTTAGGTCATATTTAGATCAACCCATAATTTTACACGGGCATCTAAAATGAGACATGATAATCCCATTCTCCATTGTCTCCAAAATACACTCTTGGTTTGCATGCACATGTGTAATCATTACTTTATATTTTGTTTCATATAAGTTCAATGCTTTTACTTGTTGATTGTACATCATAAATAAAATATGATTTCTACATGTTGCATTATAGGTTTGTATGAAGTAAGACACAACACATGATACATAATTGATCACATCCATCATGGTTATACTCATATATCACCTTCTATCCTTTAACTCTAGAAATTCCATTACAATAATAAAAGGGGTAAAATGAAGATACACATATTTGGTATTAGATACTTGAAATGTGTTATTTGACCATCTTTTGACATATTTGACTTATGTTCAACTATATGACTCTTATTCACATTCCTTATAGTATTTTAACTGTATATATGACTGAACCATCTAGGTTTTCATTACTTTTACATATGATCTTATTAGTCTCTACCTAAATAACTGTATATTAATCTCATATTGTCTCTTAGCCTTAGGTCATTATTCTTTTATTCTAGATAGGTTTGTGCCTCTCAAATTGGTCCACTTCTAGGGTCTTTTCCACTTAGTTTTATCATGTCCATACACCCTTTAATGGATATTTTCTAAAAAATTAATTGTTTAAAAGGGTGAACCCATACATTTCACATGTCAGTTCAGAGGAAATTACCTAAAGAGTTAGTTATACAATCATATCAAGCCTAAGCATTTATCTATCTTCAAATCTATCTAGCATTCATTGTAATTTGATTTTCACATTGAGAGTAAAATCCCTAATTATACCAAATCTAAATTCCCTCAAACGAAAAATCCTAGACCTAGGTTTAAATTTTATTTTCAAAGTCAAGTCACATTTTATCAAGTGTTTAAAGTAATACATTTTATTACACACACTCAATTAGTTGGGATAACTACAAGTGGTTTAACTTCCCTCTTTAGAGTATTGGATATGTAAATAATTATAAATCATAGGGGGTATCTAAAGCCAATTAACCCATCCCTTTTACCATTTGTACCCAATCACACTTGTCTCATTATACAATGCAAATAGCTAAGGTTTTGAATTAAATATATGATAAATAGAGTTATGTACAACCAAATAAATACATCTGAATATATATGATCCCTTCATAGATGTAAGAACACTCATCATAATTGTAGACACTGAAATCGTGTCTACCCCTTGGTCCTTTCTCCCCCTTTTAGTCCCCTTTGGTCCACTTAACCACTCCTAACCCATGTCTTGTTAATTTGAAATAATTATCTTATTTTAAGTTAATAATTCTCTCTCCCTTGCCACCTCACCACCCTAGGATGCCCTTCTTCGGATTCTCTTCATCCCCCATGACCCATTTATGACCCCCATTTCATCCTCTTCCATCCATTTAGCCACCTTCAACCATTTCTTCCTCAAACTCGCTGACCTGGTAGTTGGGAAAATGGATGAAAGGCTATTTTTAGCCTTTTTCCTACCTTCCATCCACCGATGTCAGTCAACTGTTGACCGATGTCAGTGATATTGCCGGTGTCAGTTGCATTCATAACGGTTTTGTGCATCCGTTATCATCCCTTCGCCCCTGCTCTTCATCAGCTCTTTTGACCTTTAATCGACCCGACCTCTGATCATCATCTCCTTCAATCTTTAGTCTTCAAACATCCACCACTCTGCCAATCAATCAGCCAATCTTCAAACCAGACCTCTCACTCTCCCTCTCACAGGGCTTTTGCACCAGCAATAGCATCAATCTTCTACACTAGCAACAGGTCCTCCACACAGGCTACATCAACAATAGGTACAGGTATCAGCAGCACTGCTTCAACAAGGCATAGGTATGTATATTGTCTATGTTCTCATTATGTTCTTAGTTATTGCTTTCAAGTAATATCCCCCCCAGAGCAGTCTATTAACCAGACCATAGACCCAAATCCTTATCTCCCTATCTCCCTGTTGCCTCTATCCCCTATTTGGTCCCCCTTTTAGATCATTCTTTCTGCCTACAAAGACCCTGCACAGGACATCCAACCAAATCCAGAATCTCAGACCACTCAAACAGACCTAGACCCTTTCTCGGCCCTGTCCACAGTCCAAAGACTTAACCAAACCTCATCCACAGACTATTGCCCTGACTGATGCCAGTCACTTCCCCCACTGACGTCGGCAGCCTAACCGACATCGGTATCTTTACTAACCGACGTCAGCAGCCTAACCGACATCAGTGACTGTGACCAATCCGATAGCAACATTCAGGTAAGCATTTGCTTCCATTTCCTTTTTAGTCTTTAATCATTTAAATATTTTATCATTCTATCTTTTATTAGAAATTACTTTTATCAATCAGTGGGTTGACATCCCTCAAGCTTTTGCTTTTGGGATCAAGCTTTTTCTTGGTAACCCACCATCTCTTCATCTAATGTCTTCTTTGTCTTAGTCTCTTTCTTTTGCAGGTGTCATCCTCCACAACCAAAGAGGAGTTCTCACGACGTCTGGATAACAGTGTGCATGACTACATCCAGGTACACACAAGCCTTAGACCATTTCTCTTAGTTTCTTATTCTCTCTTTGAATGTAGAAAGCAAATATAGCATAGAAACATTCTGGCACGCTCGATGGGATCTTAGGGTCTTCCTTGGGTTCCTTTCCTTTCTATTCATATAGGTGCATTAGGTTTCTCCCTTTTCACCTCTTTCTTCTCTTCTAAATGACATCATAAGCAGGATTAAAAAGAACCTTTCTTTCTTTTCTTGCATTTCAAACTAGTCAAAAATCATATCCTTCAACCCTTTCTCAACTTGTTTTCATTCAAACTCACATTTCGACTTGGGCTTAAAACACATTGCATATCATTTCTTCTTGCTTACATTTCATAGTCCACACCTAGTAATTAATAACTGCATCATGAATTAATCGTAGTCCACTTTATGTTACACAACTGAACCACTTGCACCAAATTAAACATCAAACTCACTTGAGACAAGGCCCGACTGGGATTTCATCCCCCAGCGGATACCTTACCCATCCTGGCAATCCCACTTGGATTTCATCACCAAGGGGAAAGCCCACTCTATTCTCTGGCAGAGTCTAATCTCTAGGGAAAGTATATTTTGGCTAAGCGAGACCAGCTTATCACTGGGCTCGTGAAGTGAGGGGAGCTTGCTCCTTAGCACCAGGCCATGTATGGAACCTAACCCAGACTCTTGAGTGCCTAAATAAACCTGAAACCATCCATAGGCTACCTCTTCTAGGACCCTTCTAATAGCCAACCTCTCAAACATCACTTTAAGGCATAAGCCTCAAGACTCTAAAAGTTGATTCTTAGGATTTAGCGCTTAGGGTCTGCCTGTCTCCATCTCTATTTTTCTGTTCCTATCTGCTTGTTTGAGCTAGTGAGGACGTTCTTCTTCCTTTTTTCCAAAAACTCTCAAATATTTTGGGTTTTTGGAAACCACAGTCACCGACATCAATTTTTAAATCGATGTCGGCAACCTTTCCACACCGACATCAGTTATCTGATCGACGTCGGCCATCTGTCCCCACCGACATCAATTTCTCAACCGATGTCAGTCACTGTCACAGTCCTTTTTTTTCAAAATAGCAGCCTAAAACTCAACCCTTTTTCTTCCAAAGACCCCATTCTAAGTTTTTGGAACTGAAAAAACATAGTTTCTAGAAGCGGACCCTTCTTGCCTTGAATGGTTTTGACACGCAGTCAAACTAAGGCTCTTCTTGACCATGCTAGCCATCAACTGCTTCCGTCTTCCGCATCCATAACTAGTCCCCTAATGGAGTTCCACTCAGAGATTGAAAGAACTCCTACTCGCCTGACCCCGACTCAAACCCCCATCGTCCCTGAAGGGGACCAAGATTTCGAGAGATTCTTAGACCTCAATGTCACATCCCTCCAAAACTATCTCGCAAGAAACCCAATGCGAGACTTTTCAAGTGACATGGCGACGACATCAACACCATTCGCTACCTAGCATTTTATGACCCAGCCTTTGCCCTCAACCATTAACCTGACCATGGCCAATACGCAAAGTTTGGCCTCCCCATCTATTTTTAGACTGACCTCCATCGAGGTTCCATTACCCCCTCAACCACATACAATTCAACTGAGTTCTACATCATACCAAAACTTGATTGTCTCAACTCCTCACACTCTTATGCCCATAAATGTAGGAGTGTCTACCTCTCCTTTTGTCAATGCTGCCACACAACCACCTTTGGCGATATCCAGTCAACTTATGCCTTCTACCTTCATGACCCAACCACCTTTGGCCTCCACTTCTATCCCTGCGATTAGTTACACATATGTTACGCCCCTACAAGCGCAACCAACTACGTCGTATGCCCCTCTCAATATATTTCAAGTGCCATATAACTTAAGAGGCACTCCACCTACCAATCTGTTAGTAGACATCATCAAAATGCTGATGGACAAAATGTCCAGTCTCGAGACCTCTATTTCTGGTTCATGCAATGCTCTCTCGTATGAGCAAATTTGCAATGAACCCATCCATCCTTCCATCCCTATCCGACCATATCCCAACCAGTGGGAGCTTCCTAAATTTACTTACTTTCAGAGTAAGGAAGACCCACAAAAACATCTATGGGCATTTAGACATGCCTGCTATCTTATAGCCCACGATGATGCATCACTTCTATGCACGTTCCCCATGTCGCTTTTTGGCCCTGCCCTTGACTGGTATAGCTCTCTTACCAGACATTCTATCTTTTCATTCATTTAACTTGCTCAATTATTTCTTGACCATTTTTCTATCAACATCACCAAATAAGTCTTGATCACAGACCTCTATTCTATTAGGAAATTTGATGATGAATCAATAGTCGATTTTGTCGCCCATTGGAGAGACCTGATTAACCAGCTCTCCTTCTCCTTGCCTCAACCTGAGCTCATCGAGCTCTTTTCTTGAGCATGTGCCAGGCACATCTCTTCTACCTTGTAGATTCAAACATTCCACACTTTTGACGAAGCTTTCACCATGGCCCAAAAGCTCAAACTCTGCACCATTGAAAAGGATAAGGTCAAATTGCATAATACTAATGCAAGAACCAATGACCTTTCTTCTTCCAGACCTTCTTCTTCTGCCAACTCCAAGTCTAAAGGAGTGGCCAACACCGTGGTCATTAGATCACCATTTTTGACAATAACTAATTACTCTCAACCTTCTACATCTCAAAGCATCACCAAACAATTCCAACAACGGTACATCCAGCGTTCATACACTCCACTTGGAGAATCATATGCTTTCGTTTTGGAAAAACTTGTCAAGCAGGGGGTCCTCAATCTCCCTCCCATCTGACCACCTCAACTCAACCCTTCAAAAGCCCTCCCTACATGGTATAGGGAGGCTGACTTCTATCACTTTCATCACGTCCATGGCCATGACATCGACAATTGCCAAACCTTTAAAAACATAGTCCAAGACATGATCGACAAGGGGGATCTTATTTTGGATAACCTGAATGCCCCACCCAACCAACACATTGACATCTTCAAAAAACCATTCCCAAATCATCCGCCTCCTCAAATCAATGTCCAGACCTTGACCAATAGCTCCCATGAGCATGACATACACACGGTCAACACTATCTTGCCTCTTGTCCCTGACCAATCTCCTTCACAAGTGGAAGACCCTTCTTCCCCTATTTATCCATCACAGGTAGAAGAACCCTCTTCTCCTATTAGTCCTCCATCGACCTCTCTTATACTGGAGGATGCCTTGACCACACCTATACCATTAGCCACACCTCCATCCTTCCTCCCACCGATGGAGGACCCTACCTTGCCTACTCCTCAAGCACAAGTAGGAGGCACCATCATTCCTACCCTCTACCCTCTTGAGGAGTCGCACTCTCCTATTTCTTCTCCACCAAGAGAAGAACCAGTCTCTTCACCCATTTCAACCAAGGAAGACCCCATCACAGTTTCTTCTTGCCTTTTGCCAGAGATTGCTACATCTCGCTCACCTCCATCCACATCTGAACCCAAACTCGTATCTAACTTCACCTCACACAATGGTGGCCCTCAACCTAAACCAAAGAAGGCCACTAAACCACATCGAAGGACTCCTCCCCCACCTTCGTCATTACCTTCAATCTTGGGCCCACATCCATCCACCTTAAGGGGAGTGCTTCCTACTCCCATACCTCACAGAGGCAAGTCACCTCCATTACTCTCTCAACCCATCAGACATATATCTCCTCCAATCCATCGACCAATGCCTCCTAAACCAAAGTCATCAACCCCCACTACAACAAAACATCTAGACCCGTTAGCAGGTTCTTATGTCTTATTTTTATGGCAAATGTTGCAGTCATCTCGCATCAATCTCTTACCTCTTAAACCATATCAATCTCTCAGACCAAAACCACCCTGGTTTGATGACACTCAGATTTGTGCGTATCATCGCACGCCTGGGCACGACACTGAACATTGTTGTGCCCTCAAGGTTGTCATTCACCAATGTCTAGGGAATGACACCTTTCTTCACAACCACATTATCAACAAACCTTTAACACCGCCCCACTCATCAACTCTCAGATCAAGACCATCTTGGTTTGACAACTCTAAATTTTGCCACTATCATCACACTCTGGGACATGACATGGAGCGTTGTTGCACTCTCAAAGCTGTCACTCGTCAACATCAGAGAAAGGATACCCTTCTCATCAAGGATCCTCTTGACCACCCCTTCGACAAATCATCAACACCGACCCATGCTTCTCATACCTCGTCACTTAAATCAGGATCTCCATGCCAGACTATGGTCCCTTTGTCACCTTTAACCCCCTTATTCAACATCAACACAATCAATCTGACCACCAAGCCTTATCTGAACTTGACCAATCTGTCAAACATTCTCCCTACCCGCTGGGGGAATTTAACGCTCATCCAAGCCTCAACCAACCTTTTAACCCAGTCTCGACCAAATATCAATCACTCTTTTAATCCCAAAACTTGACTACATATTCAACCCAGCCTCAACCAGTCTCAACTGAATCAATCAACCAACCTTTTCACCCAATCAATCAACCAAGCTTCAACCAGTCTCGACCAAATCTGACCAATCATCGACTTAATACCAAACATCGACTAATCATCAATCTAGACCTCAACCAGACCTCGAACATGACATTGACCAAGACCTCAACCAAACCTCAACCAAGACATTGACCAGACATTCACCCAGACATTGACCATGACCAGACATTGACCATGACATTGACTAGACCATCGACCAGACACTAACCAATCATCAATCATGACCTTGATCAATCTTTGACCAAACATTCAACCCCACCTCTTAATCATCAACCAATCAACATCAATCAACACGTGACCAATCTTGAAGAAGCAAATGGGGCAAGTCCACTCCTAATTGACTCAGACCTTATCATAACGCACAAGCATGGCCCAGGGACTTATCAGAACCTGAGCCCCTTTTTATGCCTTACATCTTTGAGCATTCTATTGTTATTCAAGTACTCAGTCACTTGACATTTAACTTGAGCTCGTCCCTTGAGTAATCCCCATCATTGTCATCCCCATTCCTTTCAACCTTGTTTCCCCAACACATTCGTCAATCCTTTTTGTCAAGCATGAATGCTTTGTCTTAATAAAAGGGAAACCTTAAACTTATAGAGGCTTGTCCATGGCTAAAAACTTTAGTCAACAAAACATATCAAAATGGGATAGCTATCATATCAAAGGTCATAAACTCTAAATGTAGACTGCTCCCTTGAAGGACAGCTACATAGTTGTTGTATTACTAGACTGCTCCCTTGAAGGACAGCTAGGCCAAAGTCATATCAAAAGCATTTAAAGAAAAATATAGACCACTCCCTTGAAGGATGGCTATGACTAAATATTGCTACAGACAACACTCTTTCTGAAGCTTCTCGCATCGATCAGCTTCACATATATGACCACCAAGCAAAACAACATCCCAATGCAGACTTCTCGCATCGTTCAGTCTACACCCAAAAAAAAAAATGACTGACAAGTTATAAAGTCATGGACATGCCTATATTCATTCTCGGGTCACCTATAAAAGGGGTGAGGTTATTCCTACCACAAAGGGTTACCCCATCCTCTCATGTCACATAATCCTACTTATCACCCCAACATACTCAAGGGACTTTGAGCTCACTTAACGTCAAGTGATTCGATTACTTCTCTAACACAACCTGGCCAACGATGTAATGCATAAATGAGGCTTTTTGTTCTAAAAACCCCTATCCATGCTGTCATTTTGGTCCTTGTTAATGAAAGAGCGATTCGCCTTTCACTTATCTTTCACACTTTGGTCACATTCAACCAAACATTTTTCTACCCAACCAAGCCAACCCAACATTTTCAGGCTGACATCATGACATCATCATAGTCCATTTCACATAGTTTCTATGGAAAACAACACACATGGAAACTATCAACCAGACACAATTTATGTTAAGCATAAACCAATACTTGTTGAAGCATAAATAGACCTCAATTCATTTTTAGCATATATCCATCACAAATATGGAAATTTGCTAGGGATGAAAGACCCCTCAACCAATGCTATAGCATATACCATTTAGAATAGGCTATAACATCTTTTTCTCCTCATCATTTTGACACATGACCAAACCAATCATCGACCAATTTTGTCTCTTTGTTCGAACTACATTGGTCTGAGGCCCTAAGACCGGGGCTATGTAGGCAGCACTCAGATGAAATGACATCTTCTAGGGTTAGCTCGGCCATCTCGTTTGTTCATCTCTCAGATGGACAAACCCCTTTTTTTTCTTCATCACTCAACCTTGACCTTGACCAAGACCAATTTATCAACCACTTTGACCACCTGTCTACCACTCAGACCCTTTGTCTGAACTACATTGGTCTGAGGCCCCTTCCAATCTAGGCTATGTAGGCAACACTCAGATGACACAACTATCTTCTGGGGTTAGCTCAACCACCCTCATTTGTTCATCTATCTGATGGATAAACCCTATCCTCTTCGACCCATGACTTACCCTCAACCAAGACCAATCCATTACCTTTGACCCTTCCTCCCTTTTAGGGAGAACTACATTGGCCTGAGGCCCTGCAACAAGGGCTATGTAGGCAGCACTCAGTGTTCTGAGGTTAGCTCAGCCACATTCCTTTCATCCATCCATCCATCTCGACCAACCACTTTGGAGATCACGCCTATCTCCTTAGACCCTAACCACTTCCAAGATGACTTCACCTTGGTTGTTTTTGCATGTATGCTACCCCACGACTGGTTAGCAAAATTGTGTGCAGACTATTTTTAACCCTCACAAGTATAGGATCGCAAGCCAGTTGATCCCCACTACTTGTGACTTTTTCATGTTTCTGGGAGCACTTCCTGAGCTGAGGATACTTGAAACATGATGAACATTAGAGCTTCAGCTTAGATTGAATAACCCGATTAGCTACGACCAAATGTTGGGGCTCAGTTACTTCAATTTTGGCACTCCTCAACCCTTGACCTGTGACAATTTGACCTGACCATCTCGTAAAGTGGTATGCATGTAATCATGACTTTTATAGCGTTCACACTCACACCTTCATCCTTTTCATCCACTCTCTATCAAATCAGCACCTGATTTCAAGTTCCCTTCCCTCGACTCCTGCTTTGAGGGGGAATACCTCATCCATAATCAGGGCAACCAACCTCTTCCTATTTTTGTCTTGCAGCTCATTCGAACAACCAACAAGATGAATTCAATCTCATCCCACACTTCAGGCCATCAACTCCTATTTTTGTCTTGCAGTTCATCCAGAACAACCAACAAGACAAAAAGGGGCAAATGTAGACACCAAAATCATGTCTACCCCTTGGTCCTTTCTCCCCCTTTTAGTCCCCTTTGGTCCACTTAACCACTCCTAACCCATGTCTTGTTAATTTGAAATAATTATCTTATTTTAAGTTAATAATTCTCTCTCCCTTGCCACCTCACCACCCTAGGATGCCCTTCTTTGGATTCTCTTCATCCCCCCATGACCCATTTATGACCCCCATTTCATCCTCTCACGTCCATTTAGCCACCTTTGACCATTTCTTCCTTGGACTCACTGACCCAGTAGTTGGGAAAATGGATGAAAGGCTATTTTTAGCCTTTTTCCTGCCTTCCATCCGCTGACGTCGATCAACTGTCGATCGACGTCAGTGATATTGCTGGCGTCGATTGCATTCATAACGGTTTTGTGCATCTGTTATCATCCCTTCGCCCCTGCTCTTCATTAGCTCTTTTGACCTTTAATCGACCCGACCTTTGATCATTGTCTCCTTCAATCTTTAGTCTTCAAACATCCACCACTCTGCCAATCAATCAGCCAATCTTCAAACCAGACCTCTCACTCTCCCTCTCACAGGGCTTCTGCACCAGCAACAGCATCAGTCTTCTACACCAGCAATAGGTCCTCCACATAGGCTACATCAACAACAGGTATAGGTATCAGTAGCACTCCTTTAACAAGGCATAGGTATATATATTGTCTGTGTTCTCATTATGTTCTTAGTTATTGCTTTCAAGTAATATCCCCCCCAGACTAGTCTATTAACTAGACCATAGACCTAAATCCTTATCTCCCTATCTCTCTGTTACCTCTATCCCCTATTTGGTCCCCCTTTCAGATCATTCTTTCTGCCTACAAAGACCCTAAATAGGACATCCAACCAAACTCAGACTCTCAGACCACTCAAACAGACCCAGACCCTTTCTCAGCCCTGTCCACAGTCCAAAGACTTAACCAAACCTCATCTATAGACTACTACCTCGACCGATGCCGGTCACTTCCCCCACCGACGTCAGTAGCCTAACCAACGTTGGCAGCCTAATCGACGTTGGTATTTTTACTAACTGACATCGCCAGCCTAACTGATGTCAGTGACTGTGACTAGTCTGACATCAACATTCAGGTAAGCATTTACTTCTATTTCCTTTTCAGTCTTTAATCATTTTAGTATTTTATCATTCTGTCTTTTATTAGACATTATTTTTATCAATCAGTGGGTTGACATCCCTCAAGATTTTGCTTCTGAGATCAAGCTTTTGCTTGGTAACCCACCATCTCCTCATCTAACGCCTTCTTTGTCTTAGTCTCTTTCTTTTGCAGGTGTCATCCTCCACAACCAAAGAGGAGTTCTCACGACGTCTGGATAATGGTGTGCACGACTACATCCAGGTACACATAAGCCTTAGACCATTTCTCTTAGTTTCTTATTCTCTCTTTGAATGTAGAAAGCGAATATAGCATAGAAACAATAATATTCAAATTATTTTCACATTTTACAATGATATTTCCACACCTTGTCAAATATTCTTGCACTCTATAGGCTTCTAAATAAGTGTAAAACTTTCCAGGCTCACTCAAATACTTTATTTCCATATCCAAGCACTTTGAGGCCCATTTCAATGCATTCTAGATGATTGTATCACTGTCACATACCTACATTCATTTGTAAAAAATAAAAGTGAATAACCTTCCTAATATTTTCTAGAATTAGAAAGTTACTATATTTACCTAGTTGCATTCAGATTTGTATTATTATTATATATTTTGAGTAATCTAAATATTCAATTAGTTTTATGTTATTAGGGTAATATTAATCATAAAATAGATAAAATAACTAGATACCTTCATGTGTTTTATGAATAACTAACTAAAATAATGAGGCCCTTCATTGATTTCTTTATCATGGTTTATTTGGCTGATATACTTGTTCTCAACAAAACTTTTGGTGAGAATATTGATCATTTAAAACAAGTTTTACAAGTTTTTAAGGAGAACAAGTTAGTGTTGAATGAGAAATAATGTGATTTTTCTTAATAATGACTTGTCTACTTAGGGGATGCGGTTTGATATGAATAATTGAGGATAGATCAGGAAAAGATAGAGTCCATCCTAAATCTACCAAAGCCTTCGAATGTGACAAAAACAAGGATTTTTTTTTTGTGTAGTTAGTATTTAAAGAAGTTCATCAATAGTTTATCTTCATTAGCCACACCTTTTTAGGATATTAAAAATAAATATGAATTTTATTTTGGATTAGAATCAACAAGATGTATTTTATATGTCTAAACATAAGATTATCCATGATTCAATATTATATTTTCCTAGTTTATAGCTACCTTTTGATGTGGAAACAAATTTTGGTAACTATGTTATGGGGGTTATCCTACTACAAGGAGGTAAGCACATATGTTACCATTTAGAGTTATTTCAAGGTGAAATTCCTAATTCTTGAACATAAGTAAATATATGCTTTTTTCAATTGGTTAAGAAATGGAAACACTATATTATGGGTAAGGAAACTATTACCCACATAGATCATTGAATTCTCCAATATTTTCAAACATAAAATAAACTTTAGAAAGATAAACACTATAGATGAATTGGTTTTTTTCTACAATATCATTTGATTAAAAAATATAATAAATGTGTCACTAACAAACTAAATGGTATGTTATCTAGACTTCCCTTAATTTCAACCATGGGCACCATAACTCTTCTTGAGCCTTTTATGTGTGACTCTATGTAGAAGGATATGAGCTTGTTGCAGATTTTGGGGAACCATTTCATTAATAAAAGAGGTCCCAGTGTGCATTATTTCATCCCATGATGGATTATTACCTCCAATATGAGTTTTTATACAATTTGGGTAAGTTTTATGTGCCTAAGGAGGGAAGAGTTCAACTAATGAGGGAAGCATATACATCAAAATTTGTTGGAATTTTGGTGTTATAAATATTGTTTCATAATTTTAAATGAATGTTTATTAGCTTGATATGTATTTTTATATTGCTAAGTTTATAAATGGATATGTTTTATGTAGTAAAATCAAGCTAGTAATAGTAAATTAGGTTTGTATATACCATTATCAGTTCCTTCTTGTAAATGGAAAAGTATTTCCATGGATTTTTTAGGTAGTTTGCCTATGTCTAAAAAGGGGTATGACTATATATTTGTGGTTTTAGACTGGTTTAGTAAGATGTGTATTTTTATTCGTTATAAGAAGACCCTCAAAGGTAGTGATGCAGATGAGTTTTTAAACAATTTTTAGGTTCATTATGGTTTTCCTAGTTATATTATTTCATATCAGGACTCAATATTTGATGGTTAGTTTTGGGCCACATTATGGGAGAAGATGGATTCCAAGCTAAAACATTCTACCACTTTACACCCAAAAATTGAAGGCAAGATAGAAGTTGTGAATATAAAATTGGTAAATTCTTGAGAAAGTACAATAGGAAGCATCCTAATACTTGGGATGAAAAATTTTTGTATATTCAACATTCCTGTAATAAGGTAGTGCATTATTATACTAGCCAAACTCCTTTTGAAACTTATTTTGGTTACTTATCTCCATGTGCATTTGATTTTATTTTGAGAAAGCCACACAAATTAAATTTGAAATTGATTCCAAAGGTCAAAAAATATGAAAGCTTCATTGAGAAGATTTATTAAATTCATCTCCAAGTACAAGAGAGATTGAAGGAGCCACAAGCCAACTACAAAACAAGGTATGATTAACATAAGAATGAGTACAATTTCCTTTTTGGAGATAAGTTATATTTATACTTGAGTAGATAAAGACTCGAATATAAAACTAATAATATTAAGCCTCTTAGGTATAGTCCACTAAAAAATTATGGAACAAGTGGAAAATAATGCATTTAGAATTGATTTTCCTCCTTACATGAATATTTATTATGTTGTCAATGTTAAGAAATTACATCTCTTTAAGCATTCTATGTTAGATAATGAAGATGAAGGTTTATTTATACCTTTAATTACATAACTCACTCCTAATAGTTAGTTGTTATTTTAAGAGGATGTTTTGCTACAAAATAAGGAGAGGAAAATAAAAAGAGGAGTGCAAGATCATTGGTTGGTTGGGTAAAAGGGTCAACTACCTAGTAAGGCCAAATGGTATTCCAAAGAATATGTGGGGAATATATTTCCTAATTTATATATGTTGTGAAGATTTTAAGGACTTAAAATCCTTGAATTTTTGAGGCATGATCCAAAATATGAATCTAGTTTACTAGACATGTCATCTAGTTCATTTTCACTATACTCAATTATGTAATTCATGTATGTAAAATACTATGTAAGACACTTATTCAAGTTTTTTCATGTAAAGTGAACCTATCAGCTAAATTTTAGTGTCAAAATAAATTTTGGGATAATATTATTATTCTTGTATTGATTAATACAACATAATATAGCCTTTAAAATTTGAGAAATTGCCAATGTCTACATGTGGAAGTTGAGTAACCACCCTAGAGTTTTTATAGATGTTGGTATTTATAGGTGGAAATTATGTAACCACCATAGTGATTCATAAACACTTATATCTACATTAAATTGTTTTTAAACTACCCTAAGGGTTTTATAAAAACAAATCTACATAAAGCAACAGGTTTGCCCTAGTCAAAACATAAGAATGGGAATAATTTCAAATATTTCCACTTCTTGGTGATAGTTTGTTTCGATTATTTGGGTTGTTCCAAGTTATAAGGGCATACATATAGAATATTTTTAAGGTATAAGATTTCATAAAACTCAATTATAAGTCTTGAAGTTGGATTCACATTATATTTTTCAAGTTTGGGTCTTTGTTCATATTATTTCATTGTTTCCTAGATGTTTTTTGGTTGTTTCAATTGTGTTGGTTCATTTTGTAGTGTCTAATAAGAGAAAAAAATATTGTGTGAAATATTTTTAAAGTTTAATATTGTAAACTCTATCCATGAAGGTTATTTTTTGGATTAAGTTTCACAATATTTTAATTACATAGTTGAATGGGAGTGCAATTGCCTCACTCACTAGATTTTTTCCCACACTAGGTTTCTCCATGTCATCTCTTATGTTAATTTTATGATTTATTTTAGTATATAATTATTTATTATATTAATTTTTATATATATTTAATTTCTATCACTTTTTTTATCTCTTTTTTTAGAGTAATATAGAACATTAATCAATCAATCATTTCTTAAGCTAGGAGTAAATGATCCATGTTGGTAAAGCTTAGTGTGGAATATCTACCTATTTTATAAATCAATGGGTGGAGTTGTGATGTTTATACAATAGAATAAAATTAATATCTTACCACGTATCTCAAAATTGGTGAGTAGAAGACTGCCACTACCATAATAGGTTTTACCATTGGCTAGTATCTCAAAAAGGCTTTTATATTATGTTGTGATTCATTCTAAAGGGAAAAATAGTATATACACCTAAAAAAAATATAAAAATCATCTTAAACTAACCCTTATCAAACTTGATACTCAAAAAAATTAGAGGAGATTGAGGAGTTCATTAGAGAATTAAATTGATATTGCATACTTCCCATATTTTTATTTTTTCATTTAGACTTCACATAAACACATAAACTTGGTATTAGACACTTTAAAACATTAGTTTTGACATATCTTTGGAATACATTACTTATGCTTACGCATTTTACTCTTGTCCACGTCCTTCTCTATTTGTTTATCTGTCAGTTGACTTGGCCAATGCAAATAACATTCATTAATATTCAAGATTTCCCTAGTCAATGCCAAAATACTCCATTATCATAAAAATAATATCTCTATATGATATATCCATGATTTCCTCTTTTGGGATAGTCCTAACAATTTTTAGATGTTGGCAGTTACCACAAGTATTTTCCTTCACCAGAAGTGTTTAATGGTATTTAATGACTATTTTTAAAATTCAAATATCTCCCTTGGATCAACTTAAGGATGTTTCACATGTCTGTTATGGGGGGAACATCCAAATAGTCACCTCTAAATACAAATAAATCCTAAGTCCATTCATACATAGACCTATCTACCACTCATATTAGTAGAGATTGAAATATCTATTTGCACACCCTTGAAACATGTTTTAAAGAATCCATATATTAAATAATCTCAAATGAAAATATATAGATTCAATATTTAACACAAATTCATGGTCAAATTTGCATTTTTTCAAGTGACAAAATCCAAACTATGCAATATATTATAGTGGATCATGATTGAGCACAAGTGAAGTGTATGGGGTTTGATCCGTCTTTAGATAATATCAAAATATGCAAAACTCAAATACTCATTAGGGAATGGTTAGGTATTTACAAAAAATATTGTCCTCATTTATATTTAGTTGAGATAGTTTCAAAAGTGGAGATAGGGTTTCAAGGTAAAGGAAGACAAAATTAGGATCTATGCACAGGATCAAGGTCAAGAAAACATATAGGGATCATCTAGATAGGAAATCACATTGATATATGGTAGAAAAGACTAAGAAAATACACATTGATAGTATTAGTAGACAATGTACATAACCATTTATCACAATTGTCTAAGAATTCACTAGTAGTGTCCCAACATATTCAAAAAGACTATTTCCTAAGCTAGGTAGTCATAAAGAGGTGACATATTATTTCACTAGATTTTAAACATACAATGAGAAATACTGAATAAAATATCAGATAATTTTATTCTCTCCTCTATGTTCTTGATCACTTCTATAAATAAAAATTATAATATATCTCTCTATTACATTCAAATTTATGTGTTAAATGCTTTATCTTAATGTTTTTAGCCTATTCATATCCACTAAATCCAAAAAAAATAAAACATTCTAAATAACCATATCATTATTTTGATTACACAAAACCTTAGGTATTTCTCCTTTAAGGTTTTCATCCTTCCTTCGTAATGTTTCAAATTTATTCTACATTAAGGTTTCATATCTGATTTCTTAGTTCCCATTATTAGGCAATAATATGTGCATTTTTTTCCTCAATTTCTTGATGTTTTCAAAAGAATATAATATGCCATCTAAGAAGGTTAGCTCTTGATTACCTACAGGATGAAGTGTTATATTATGTGGTATTGTAAATTAGTGTAATCACATTCCCTTAATCCAACCATATGTTTGTATGCAATATAAAATGGTTAAATTTTGTGGAATTCAAATTCCATCTTCTATTGATGTAAATATACATAGAGAAATCATAGAGGTAGAGGAACATGTTGTTAATGTTAATGTGAATAAAATTGATAATGATTATGAATATGATAATGAACATAATAATGAATATTGTGATAGAATGAATCCTAATGAGATTAATGGTGTAGATCCTACATAAGTTACATCACTTTCCATTTTTTGAAGTCATATTAGTATGCAACTAATTATTTGGACAAGAGCTTGAATATAGTCCTAGAGGCTAAGAATGGAAATTATGATAAGGTCACCATAACTAAGGAACAACATAATGAAATATTCAATGACACTAATTTACCTTTTATAGGCTCAGATTATACAATAGGTTTTTAGACCACTACTCCTATTGATACTATTTTTATGTCTACACCTATGACTACACATGTTATGCCCACCAATAGAGTGGGGAAAATACAATTTAATCCTCATATTTATATGGATAATCCTACATAACATACTTGTGTACCTTATAATATTATTACTCATGTGACATCATTTACTGCTACTCACTCTTCTACTATTACTACTCAAACTCTTATCGAGCTATTATCAATCTTTAAGCTTAGGGTTTATAGTTGGAACAAGGTTTTTCTAGAGTGGGGATTTCAACTAATTCTCAAGTAATATTACACAACAATTTATCCCTATATATATTATTATACTTTACCTATATGATTTTTTGTACCTAATCTTACAACTTATGATGGGAAAGGTGATCCACAACATCTTTGATTTTTTCATGCAACATATTTGGACTATGCATCCAATGATAAGTTGTTGACTAAGTTATTTTTAATGTATATTAATTAATATGATTTAAAATGGTTTTATGACCTCCCTTTCCAATCATTATATTTTTAAAATCCTTTGGTTGATTAGTTATTAGTGTTCTTTTCTATAAACATCAATGAGAATGTGTCTTATGATAAAATTACAAAACTTAAACAAGGACCTAATGGACCCATTAGTGATTGTGTGGTTTTTTATAATAATATGATATATAAAATTACTAATCTTATGTTTATAATGAATTATATTACATATTCAATAAAATCTTAATAACTTTATTTCATGAGTCTATTATGTTCAAACACTTTCAATCCTTTTATGACTTATGACATACGATCACATATTGTGAAGTTAACTAATTTATATGAATAATCTAATGTATAGGTCTAACCATCTAACATATTTTAGTTCCAAGGTTAAAATCAAACAAGATTTCATATCTAATGTAAATAATATAATAGTGAGGCTAAATTGATAATTAATGTTGTTTCACAACCAACAAATAGTCTTGTTCTATCAACTCCTCAGAGAAGGAAGTTCAAACCATCCTCATTAGGTATTATAGAAGCTACATGAGTGTAATCTCATATCTCTCCCTCTTATAATGGATGTTGATAATAATAAATAACAAGATATTATGATTAGCATAGATGTGTAGGACATTCCATTAATAAATGTTTCATTTTATGACATAAGATACAAGATATGATTGAGGATAATACTATTGAGGTCAATGATGTTAATATACCTATGAGTTATTTGATGAAATAGCATAATGTAATGTTGGAGATGTTTTTTGATCCTTTTTCAAATCATGCAACAAGATGTTAAGACTAATCATGAGGTGTATATGGCTTCAAAGCACACCCTTCTATAAATTCTTGTACTTATAGAAATGAATAGAATCATCCTATAGATAATATTATTAGTAAACATCAATATACATAAGTACATAGACCCATAATCACATTAAATGAACATGATATTATTAATGATGACTCTATGAATGTGCCTTTATTTTAATGCTTTCAATGAATTAGATCCTATACATATATTATGGTGCATAATAGGTCAAGTGAAAACATATGCACTATTACATTGATTAATATTATTAAGTACACACATAAATAGTTGATTGATATGGAAAATAAAATTAAAGGATTCAATGGAAAGAGATAAAACCCTATTCAAGGAATTGTGTTACCACTTATGGTAGGGCCTACAATAGTTTCTACTTTTTTCTTAGTTCTTCCAAATATTAAGGCATTCAAATGTTATTATAACATCCATGGATACATATTATATGTGAAATACCATATTCAGTATACCAATGTGTGAATCATATCTATTGTAATCGAGTGGTTAAAATTATAAGTATTTTATATGAGTATAATATTTAGTTAGAGACTTTGCTCCACCACATCCATATAAACTATATAAGTTCATTCTATAAATGGAGTTTAAATATAGGCAACTGATCTTCCTTGAATACTAGTGCTATAATATCCACTACATTACAGGTCCATTTTAATTAAGTAGACATTACCTAGTGTATCACATTCTAAATTGGTTATATTGGTTACTTTGTGTGTCTCATAGTGAGCATTCATGCATCATTATTAGAGCATAAAGATAAATTCACATGTTACTTGTTAGCCAAATTTGGCTACCATAGGTGAGTATAATTAAAAAAAATTATTTAGCTCATATTTAACTTTGTTGATAGCCTTGAAAGGTGTTTGTCTAGCTCATATCTATTGGCAATATGATTGTCATTGATGTCAAAAGGGACATTATGAGCATGTCATTGATGTCAAAAGGGAGATCATTTGAATTTTAGATGTTATTGATGCTCAGGGTTGAATATGGTGATTTTAATATGTACAAGGGATCCTATTAGAGGTCAAAGATGATTAGAATGCTAGTGTGCATGAGTGGAATTCATCTAGTTCTTCATATTGATCATCTAGACATTTTGGGTCTATGACAGGAAAATCTAAGAAGGTGATTTGTTGACATCACCATTGCCATGTATGAACAAGTCTAGGGGAGCTGATCATATGGTTGTGATCATATTAGTCCCTATTTTTTATACACCAGATTTGAATTTATGTAATGAAGTGCAATAGAAGATATGGGGATGCAAAGTTAGCTATTTAGACAAAATTCACTAAGTTTCTATACTTAGCCATTTTTGCAAAAGGGCTCAGTAGAACCATGTAAGCATATTGATGAGGTTAGCATTTTCACATATATAAGTACAAGGACAAAATAATCATATGGGTTTTTTCATTTTTGTGCCTAGTTTCTATGTGTTAAATCTCAGGTCATGCGATGTAGTGCGACAAAAGATATTCTTGAGAAAAGTTAGGCTCCAAGGCATTTTGATAGTGTTTTCCAATACTTAGTCAAATATGTAGGTTACAAGATAAAATAAGTAGGCACTTTGATGATACCATATCTTGTACATATGAAGGCTTCAAGAGCAAATGGATATATGGGTAGAATCCCCTATGTAATATTATCTTATGCTCTAAATTATAGGTCATGTGACTAAATGCAATAAGAGTTATGCAGGTCCAAAGCTAGCCTTCTAGGCATATTGAAATGATCCCCATACTTAGTCAAATCTGCAAAAGGTCTTATAAAGTTGTCATGATTTTAAAAAAAAACCATTTATGGACATTTGAAAAGGAAACATATAGAAGATATGTTATGAATTTTTCATGATCATCTTAGACATATGGTTCATAGGTTCAAATGAAAAGTGATGAGCCCAAAATTGAATTATCTTTGCTCTCAAACATGATAGGGTTTCTCAGTTAAACCCTAAGGGGTTAATTCATGGTGTCAAAAGTCATGTTCTATTTTCATGTTGATTAGATATAGTTGAGACCTGGTAGATTAAGTTATATATTAAGCCTTTGTCATCATTGTAAAACTAGCCCCTTTGGCCTAGTAATTTTTGGTTCAAATGACTTAATATTTCCTAAGTCTTAGACTTCATATTTTTCCTAACTTGATCAATGGCTAGTGCTTAATAGTATACTAAAGATCTAATGAAGTGTATCAAAGTCAAACTGTCAAAGGCTCCTTTGAGTAAACATTTTAGTGACAAGTGTCACATTCACAGAGCTTGTTAGACAGAGACCCAATGAGCATAATCTTGTTAGAATTAATGATCAACATTTTTATAAGATTTGATGGTGAGCAAGTTATCATGAAAAGGAGATCCAATGGAGTGAGTGGACTCAATGGTATAAATTTATTGGTGTTTAATGACATAGTGGTGAGTTAAAGACTAAGTAAGTTTGAGAAGATCAACAGAGTGTAAGCATTCCAAAGGCTCAAGATACAACAAGATGAAGACAAGTGGTTGATATTTAATGATAAGATAGATATAATTATCATTCTAGTTTTAATATCTAATGGCATGCAGGATCTTAGATCAAATGATCTAACAAACGCATTTTAAACTATAATAGTTAAAGTTCAGAAGAGTACAAGGATCTAATAGATAACATGAGCCTATCATAGTTAATTGAATGGACATATTTTAAAGTTGATTTATTTGAATAAATACCATCATATCATGGTGCCAAACTAAATATCAATGATTGATATTTAAATCTATGATAAGTCTAATGGTTAAACATAGGAACATGCAAGAACATGCAAGTATGTCATGAATCACAACACAAACAATGAATTTGATTGTTGTAATCAATAAAATCTATGTAAATGTGTATTTAATCAAAACTAGAGTCTAGTATATGTTATATTAAAAGACTAAGAATCATAGTGGTGGAGTATGAGTTTAAGATGTGATAAACTTACAGTTCAAGAGATAATGAACTAAGTTTAGAATAGAGCATGATGTGTTAAAAAACTAGTGTGAACACATAGAATATATAGAACCCTAGATTAATTGCTTATATATACAACATCTAGGTTACATGCAAAAGCTACTAGTATAATTAAAAAGTGTCAAACAAGAAAATATAGAAACACAAAACTAGAGAGGTAGAGAAGAGAGATGAAGCGTAGAGTATGAACAGTTGCATATGAGAATTATAATAGAGGACAAAGAATATGATTCATTTATGAATCTATATTATAAATTGGAGTTTTATCTCCATATTATATCTAATTGTTTGGTGCCATCAAATAAGCTAAGTTGGTGATCAGTTAATAAGTGGGTGTTTCCTTAGAGTTGAAGCTCTTAAATCAGGGGATTTATGTCTCCTTAAGGTTAGTGCCCTTAAACATTGTAAAAAGTGAAGTTACTTATTATGAGGTTGTATTAGAATAATAAATTATATCAATTATTCTCATGGTGGTTTTTCCCATATTAGTTTTTCCATGGTATATCTTATGTTGTGTCTATTTGTGTGTTTGAGATCTATGCATATAGTTTTAATCTACATTAAAAGGTTTTGAAAAAATACTAAGTTGTTTAATATATTGATTCACACCCACCCTCTCAGTATCTATTTATGTTAAAACAATTAGTACCAAATCCATAGTTACTTAAAATAAGCTTAATCAACTCAAGTAGATCTTGGAATAGTGAACACAAATGGCTAGTCAAGAAGGATCTTCATCAAACAAAGCACCTCTCTTTGATGGATCAAACTATGAAATCTAGAGTATAATAATTGAAGCATATATATCCTCATTAGGGTTTTATGTATGGATTTATATGGTAAATGGATATACATCCCCTACTATAACTCCTACTAATCAGGCTGCCAAGAAAGCATATGAGAGCAACGTTAAGGTAAAGAATGCTATCCTTTGTAGATTATCTAATTCAGAATTTGTCAACATGATGCATTATCAAAATGCACAAGATATCTATAAAAATTTGAAGATCATCTATGAATGTGACGACAAGGTGAAGCAATCCAATCTACAAACATTTAAAGGCAAGTTTGAGAGCCTTAAAATGAATGAATAAGAGAAAATTGTAGAGTACCTCTTTAGAGTAAATAAATTATTCAATGTAATAAGAGGCCTTAGAGAAGAGATGAAGGAATTAGTCATTGTTAAAAAGGTCCTAATATCTCTACCATCTAGGTATGACTATAAAATTTATGCAATAGAGGAAGCAAGAGATCTAGATAAACTCATTATTGATGAGTTTCATGAAACCTTAACTACTTATGGGATGAGAATGGGAGAAGCAGACAATTTCAAGAGAGAAGAAATATTAAAAATAGCCAATCAAGTAAAATTAGAATCATACTCATCCAAATCTAAGGAAATTGATGAAGAAGAAGCCAACTTTGTTAGAAGATTAAAGAGAGGATCTGGAAAGTACAAAGGTAAGTTACCCTTCAAATGCTTTAACTATCGTAAAGTAAGACATTTTGATACTAAATGCTCTTATAAAAACAAGGATAACACTAAGAAATAAGATAATAGTAAAATGTGAAACCTCACTATTCAAATAAGAAGAAATTCTTTAAAAACAAGAAAGGCCTATACATAAAAGAAGACAACGATTCAATGAATGATAGTGATAGTTCAAATGAAGAACATGAATGTGCCTCTGTAGCTAAGGAAAAGGAGGTCATATTCATGACAATAGGATCAAATTATATGGATCAAGAAGAAGTTGAAGACTCAAATGAAGATCAAGGAGAAGTTGATATAGAGTGTGAACTTATTTGTGCTCTAGAAGAAATAGATAAGATGAAAAAATAAAATTCAAAATAGAAGAAGCATGGACAAAAGGAGATTGAGAAAATATCCAAAAGTCTTGAAAATTTTGATCATATGGTGTTTAACCTAAAGACAAAAGTTACAAAGGATAAAAGAATAGAAGATGTAGTCAAACTTGAAGTAAAATCTAAATCTTATGAGTACATGAAGTTAGAATCAAAGATAGTGGGTTTGAGAAAACAGCTTGAGAAAGCTAAAGGACAACTAGAAAAAAATTTGAATTTGATAGGAGGATCAAACATTCTTGATTAATTGATCAACTCTCAAAAGCCTTCACAGAGAGATCAAGTCTTAGTTATGAAAAAGGTAAATGTTTCACAACTACTACATCTACTAACCTATATGATAACTTCAAAGCATAAGGAGAATTAGGATAAAATAAAGAGAAATATTGCAAGGATACAAAGATAGACTCAAACAAAATAATGTGATGAAATTTGACAAAGAAAATAAGATTGATGAAAAGAAGACAAAGGTAGATAATGTAGATGGTTACATAAAGGTGAGAGACTTGAAGAATCCAGAGTTTAGAAGAGCTCTTCATGATACTCAAAAAAATGCTATGACTAGGTATTCTTAATTTTTCTATGTTTATTGTTATACCTATAATAAGTTTGGTCATAGGGATATTGATTATAGAGTTATACCTAAAAGAATAAAAAAAATTGTAATTAGAAATTCATTTACTCCCTTGTTAGATACAAATGTAATATGTTATAATTGAAATAATTTTGGTCACATAACTAGATAATGTAGAATAAACTTTGTAAGACTAAAAACATAAAATAAAAAGAAAGGCATGCCTCTAGTGTGAATAAAGGTTCAAAATTATCTGAAAAGGAGAAAAATAATCCATATAAGAAACCCAAGGATGTGTGGAAAGTGAAAAATCAATCTATGATTTCTCAAACTGCACTACATATCAAGGAGAAAAATTTGTGGCTGATAGACAGTGGTTGCTCAAAGCATATGACTAGTGACAAGATCAAGTTAATCATATTAATAAAATATAAGGAAGGATTTGTCATCTTGGGAGACAACACTACAGTAAATATCATAGGTAAAGGAACCATGAACATAGATGGAAAACTACCTATACATAATGTTTTTTATGTTGATGGATTGAAGCATAATCTACTAAGTGTTAGACTTATGTGTGATAATGGATATAATGTCACATTTAATGCAAAATTTTACAAGTTAAAGAGATCTATAAGACTAGTTTCATAAGGGAAAAGGACTGACAAAAAAACATATATAATCTTGTTGAAATAAATGGTAATAACTGCCTGATAGAAAACACTGATGAGAGTTGGTTAAGGCATAGAAGAATGGGTCATGTTAAATTTGATAACCTAGTCAAAGTAAGAAAAAATAAGTGTGTCAGACACATGCCTAAGATAACTAAACCTATAGACACTACTTGCAAGGAATGTCAACTATGAAAGTAGACAAGGGTCTGATTTCAAACAAAGGAGTATGCAACTACAAAGCCTCTAGAATTAGTTCATACTAGTATTTGTGGTCCTACTAAGATAATAGGATCTAAAGGAGAGAGATAATTTATGTTATTTATATATGATTATTCAAGAATGACATGGGTAACCTTTTTGAAGGACAAGTCATAGGCATTTGAAAGATTCAATATCTTTAGAACCATGGTGGAGAATGATATTGGATGAAAAATCAAATGCTTAAGATCTAATAAAGGTAGATAATTCACCTCAAATGAGTTCATAGAGTATTATGAGAAGCATGGGATCAAAAGGCATTAATTTCCAATAAGGAATCCATAGCAAAATGATTTGTTGAGAGAAAGAATAAGATAGTCAAGGAGATGGCTAGAATAATGCTAAAAGAGGCCAAGTTACCTAATGGATAATAGAGAGAAGCAGTCCAAACAATAGTATACATCTTAGATAGAATTCAATTGAGGCTAAATAGTGACAAAACTCCCTATGAACTATGGTATGTAAATCCTACCTCTATTAAGTAATTCAGAGTGTTTGGAAGCAAATGTTATATCAAGAGAAAAGAGGACAAATTCAGAAGCTTTGAATCAAGATGTGATGAATGAATATTTCTTAGTTATTCCACTTGAAGCAAAGCCTACGTATGTTACAGTAAAAGGAGACACAAGATTGTAGAGAGCATAAATATCAAGGTTAATAGAAGGACTGAAACATGTTGAACCTAACAAAGAAATCAGTATTGAAGAATCAGATCTTGAAGAAGAAGTAGATAATGAAGAGTCTAAGAAAATTAATGAAAAGGCACCTCTAATATTTGTTTAAAAGGATCATCCTAAAGAGAAGATAATTAGGAATAATAATGAAGGATTTTATAGAAGGAGAAGAGCTATAATCAACAAGGGTCAAGTAAGTTTTTCTCTAATGTCTGAAATTGAGCCTAAGAGCTATCTTGAAGCCACCAAGGATGAGAATTGGCTAAAATCCATGGAAGAAGAATTGAGCCAAATTGAAAAGAAAAAAACTTGGAAATTACTTCTAAGATCCTCAAACAAGAATGTGATAGGTACAAAATGGGTCTATATAAATAAGCTCAATGAGGATGGAGTTATTATAAGGAATACATCAAGAATGGTGTGCAAAGGATATGTACAAGTTGATGACATAGATTTTGAGGAAACATTTGCTCCATTTTCTAGATTTGAATCCATAAGAATGTTTCTATCATTATTTGTTTATAAGAATTTCAAAGTCTATCAAATGCATGTTAAGTATGCTTTCTTGAATGGGAACCTAGAAGAGGAAGTCTACATAGAACAACCTGAAGGTTTTTAGTTGTTAGAGGAAGGAGATTATATTTACAAACTGAACAAAGTCCTATATGGTCTAAAATAAGCACCTAGGGCATGGTATTCAAGATTGGACTAGTACCTACAAAAACAAGGTTTCAACAAAGGATGTGAAAACAATAATATATACTTTAAATCAGAAGGTAATCATATGTTGATTATTATTGTATATGTAGATGACATCAGCTTTGGTGGTAGTAATAACAAAATGTGCAAAAAAATTACTACACAAATTCAAAGTGAGTTTTAGATGTCTATGCTTGGATAATTTTCTTTCTTCCTTAGTCTACAAATATAAAAAATTGATGAAGGGATATTCATATCTCAAACCAAGTATGCAAAGTAAATGCTCAAGAAATTTGGAATAGAAGATAGAAAACTAGTCAATACTCTCATGATAATTGGATGCAAGTTGAGTAAGGAGGATGAGTCCCTTAATGCAAATCAAACTATGTATAGATCAATGATAAGTAGCTTGTTATACCTAACTACATCAAGACCTGATATCATGCAAGCAGTGTTCCTGGTTGCAAGGTATCAAGTTGTTCCTAAAGAGTCACATGTCAATGTAGTGAAAAGGATCTTTAGATACATCAAAATCATAATTGACTATATCCTATGGTATCCTAAAAGTGAATATTTCACTTTGACAACATATATTGATGTTGATTGGGTAAGAAGTGTGGATGACAAAAAAATCACTAGTGGTGGTGCATTTTTCCTTAGAAACAAACTTGTTTCATGGTTGAGCAAAAAGCAAGAGTCAATTACTCTATCCACAACATAAGTAGAGTATGTAGTAGTAGTGGCATGTTTCACTCAAGTCTTGTGGATGAAGCAAACACTAAAAGACATCAATATAGAGTATAAATAACCTATCTCTATTCATTGTGATAATTCAAATGTTATTAACATATCAAATAATCTAGTGATGCATTATATAACCAAGCACAAATTAATCAAGTATCACTTATTAAGAGAATAGGTTTCATATCAAGAGGTCATAATGGAGTATGTGCCAACTCAGGATCAAATTATAGACATATTCACCAAACCTCTTCCTAAATAACAATTTGAGTATCTAAGATAGAAGTTGGGAGTGGTGGCTCCTACATCACATCATTAGATACTATTGATATGACATGAGTCTAGGGGGAGTCTCATAGAATATTTGTTAATCCCTAGAAGAAGAGAAAAAAAGGCAACTCATATATGCATAATTTTAAAAATTTCTAATGAGTTGATGGTTGTAGATTATTAGACAAAATCCTTTATCTGATAAAGGGGGAGAAACATTTGAACAAATAGTGAGAGAGAGTCCCTTTTCAAATGATGTTAAAGGGGGAGAAGAAGATCAAATGCTCTCTACAAATACTAAATAAGATCAGATCAAATATCCAAGTTAAGCTTAGGCAAATGTGCCATTGCCTAAGGGGGAGAAAGTATGGTATGAACAACTTTAGTTCATACTCATCAGAAACCAATGTCAGAGAAGGATCAAAATATTAAAATATTAGATCATTTAGTTTTCCATCAATGACAAAAGGGGAGATTGTTGGAAATATGATTATCATTGATGTTAAAAGGAACATTATGAGCATGTCATTGATTTCAAAATGGATATCATTGGCATTTTGGATGTCATTGATGCTTAGGGCTGAATATGGTGATTTGAGGATGTGCAATGGATCCTATCATAGGTCAAGGATTCATAAGGAAATGGATAGATGGGTAGAATCCCATATATAAGAGTATCCTATGCACTAAATTGTAGGTCATGTGACTAATAAAAATAAGAGTTATGTAGGTGCAAAGTTAGCCTTCTAGGCATATTGAAATTATCCCCATACTTAGTCAAATCTACATAAGGTCCTGTAAAGTTGTCATGCTTTTAAAAGACAATTTATGGACATTTACAAAGGAAATATATAGAAGATTTGTTATGGGTTTTTTATGAGCATATTAGACATATGGTCTAAAGGTTTAGATGAAGAGTGATGAGCCTAGAATTGAATTATCTTTGTTCTCAGACATGATAGGATTTCTCAGTTAAACCCTAAAGGTTTAAGTCATGGAGTCAATAGGCATGTTCTATTTTGATTTTGACTAGATATAGCTAGGACCTAGGAGCTTAAGTTATAACTTAATCCCTTGTTATCTTTATAAAATCAGCCCCTTCAACCTAGCAATTACCAGTTCAAAGGACTTAATGTTTCCTAAGTCTTAAAATTTATATTTATCCTAGCTTGATAAATGGCTAGACTTAATCATATGTTAAAGATCCAGTGAAGTGTAGCGAATTCAAATTTTTAAAGGCTCCTCCAAGTAAACATGCTAGTGACAAGTGTCACACTCATAGAGCTTGTCAGATAGAGACCCAATGAGCATAAGCTTGTCAGAATTAATCATTGATATTTTTAGAATATCTAATGGTGAGAAAGTGATCATGAAAATGAGATATAATGGAGTGAGTGGTCTCAATGGTATAAAGTGCTCAAGGTTTAATGACACAGTGGTGAGTTAAAGATCGAGCAAGTTTGAGAAGATCAATAGAGCGTAAGCATTTTAAAGTCTCAAGATGTAACAAGATGAAGATAAGTGGTTGATGTATAATGATAATATAAAGATAATGATCATGATAGTTTGAAGATCTAATGGCATGTAGGATCTTAGATCAAATGATCTAGAAAATGTAGTTTAAATTTAAATAGTTAAAGTTTAGAAGTATACAAGGATCCAACAGAGAGTGTGATCCTATCAGATATCAATTGAATAGATGCATTTTAAAGTTAATATATTTGAATAAAGACTATAAAATCATGGCATTAAATTAAATATCAATGATCTATATTTAAATATATGATTAGTCTAATGGTCAAACATAGGAACATGCAAGTAAGCCATGAATCACAACATAGATAGTGAAATTGATTATTGCAATTGATAAAATCTATGTAAATGTGCATGTGCATCAAAACTAGAGTCCATTATATGCTATATATAGTAAAAGACCAAGAATCATAGTGGTGGAGTATGAGTTCAAGATGCAAGAAACTTGAATTTCAAGAGATAATGAACTAAGTCCAGAATAGAGTGTGATGTGTTAGAAAACTAGTGTGAACACATAGAAGATATAGAACACTAGATAAATTACTTATATATACGATATTTAGGTTATAGGTAGAAGCTACTAGTATAATTAAAAAGTGCCAAATAGGAAAATATAGAGACACAAAACCAAAGGGGTAGAGAAGAGAGATGAAGTGCATAGTATGAATAGTTGTAGATTAGACCTATAATAGAGAATAAAGAATGGGATTCATTTATGAATCTATATTGTAAATTAGAGTTGTATTTCCATAGTAGATATGATTGGTTAGTGCCATCACACACACTGATTTGGTTCTCAGTTAGTAAGTAGATGCTTCCTGAGAGTTGAATCTCTTGAATAAAGGGATTGGTGTCTCCTTAGGTTTGGTTCCCTTAAACATTGTAACTAGTGAGGTTCCTTATTATGAGGCTAGATTAGAATGGTATAATCTAGTAGTTATTATCATGGTGTTTTTTCCTATATTAGGTTTTCCATGGTATATCTTATGTTGTGTATATTTGTGTGTTTGAGATCTCTGCATATAGATTTAATATGGATTAAAAGGTTTTGATAATGACTAAGTTAATTAATATATTGATTTAACCCCCCTTCTCATTATCTAGTTTTGTTCCAAAAATATATTGTTTTTTCATGATAAGGTGTGATGTTGTCCTAGTAGTGTTATAGGTCTCCTAGGGTGGCATAGCCAAATATGAGGTCATGGTCCCAAATTTGACTAATCAATGGTAATTTATTTTACATTCATAAGGTGTTTAACAAAGTTTAAGGTAAATTTGATGAAATTAAGATAATGAGGTTTCATTATCCTATCCTTGATTCTGGTCACTTTTGTAGAAATCTTTATTGTCAAATTCCATGAAGATATAATGTCATGTCAGGAGTGAAGTAAAGGTATTTTTTGTCATTGAAATTTATTTTGATGTCATGACATGTGTACTTGGTCATACACCTTGACCAAAGTGTTTTGAAATTCCTTTTCTAATGTTGAGATACTTTTTTTACTACCCGCTCTTCATTTATAACATCCAAAAAAGATATAATGAGGAAACTTTAGAGTAAAATATATTAATAATGATTTTTCACATTGTCACACTTTTATATAGGTCAAGATCATCTTTAGGATCACCTGTTTATTCATCTCCAAGAGTTTCAAAAGGTAGAATGGGTAGATTCTTATTTTTTGGGAGGTAGGTTCATATGAGATCAAACAAAATTTGAAAGCAACGGGCTTTAGGATCAAAAGGCACCCTTTCAGACTTGAAAACCAATGAAACGTAGGTATGTGGCAAACTGATAGTGGAAAACCAGGCTAGAGGAACAGATTTATAGGGTCTGATAAAAATAATGGTAAACAGTGAATCTAACCCTTTTTGGGGGATCTGTGCACCCCAATGGGATCCTCTTCCTAAGGGGGGGCAGGAGCCTAAAAAGGTTTTTCCCCAGAAGAACTGAAGGCAGAGCATTCAGAATAGAAAGGAAAATCTCATTTCCCACCGGTGAATGCTAAGTCTTGCTAGAAAAAGGTTCTTCCTCTAATAGAACTATGTCTTCTATGGATTTCACTCTAGTGGGTAAATTCCTATTTTGAATCTCTTATAAAAATGGTTAAAATGGGGTTATTAGGGAGAGGTAGATATGGCTTTTTACATTCAATTGTATAGGTACTTCCTTATCCACTCATTTGGCATGGCAGTGGATATTACAAACCAGAATTTATAGACTTGAATCATCTTCTAGAAAAAGTGGATCTAATATCAAAGTTTGGTAAGAATAACTCAAAGGATATTTTATGAAAACTTGCCCAACTCCTGTTATTCTTGTAAGAAACAGGGGCATCTGGTCAGAAAATGCTCATTACAAAAGTAAAAATCACTCTAGTAGTGTTCTGGAAGGGAGTCCAAGACCAAGATGCAAAAAGGAAAGCTTGGAAACCCAAAGCAGATTATCGACAAGAAGAACAGAATAACGAAGATGTTTAAAGGTCTACAAGCTAAGGTGGAAAAAGAACCTTCTTCTCAAGATCCTAATGTCAAACATACTGAAGTGGATAAAGAGCTTCCTCTTGAGGAAGAATATTGGTGAAAGAAGGTTATGGGCTACAACCAGAATCCATAATACCTGTACAAAGAATAGAAGACTTGACAGATCTATCAAACCAAATTGTTTCCTAACAAAGGATAGAAGATCGATGGAGAGATGTTGGTGATAATATACTATGCTAGACCCTAATTCCCTTCCATTTTATGGCATTATTTTTGTGGTTTATCTCCTTAAAGAGCTTTATGAACGGAGAAAACTCAATCGCTAAGGAATTACCAAGGTGGCAAAATGAAGACTTCAAACCCCAAGGGATCAATATTCAATAGTTTTAGGTTAATTTTTGAGATAGTTAATCCATTAGGAATATTAAATGATGGCAACAATTTAATACCATTATATTCCTCTTAAATCATTCTCCATCATTTGGTTAGCACATGTAAGTCTGAGTAGATCCAAACAATGCAAAACATCCCTTTTCAAAGGTGGCAAACCTAGATAGGAGATTACAAGCATTATTTTTGTTTTATTTAGTTTATACAAGTTATTCACATAAATTGAGATTAAAATAAATTAAATGAAATCACCTCATAATAATCATATCAAAACATCCCTTTTCAAAGGTCTCCTCAAGTTATTCACATAAATTGTCCACTCCTACCTTCCAGACATCCTCTTGCATTCACATGGACTCGTAGCTATCATCAAAAAAGACTTTAGTAGTCTTATGTAAGAAATGGACATCCAAAGGGAAGATAATTAAATTAAAATTGAGTTTTTAGGGATAAATAATTCTTATAATATTATTTATACCAAATGGATATCTAATATTCATTTTCATATTCTACTAAATAAGGAAATGTACTTGGTGGAATGTTTTTAAATGGAAGATTTTGTGCCTAAATGGACTATGTGCCTAACTAGATTATGAGAGATTCAAATGAGTTAATAGATATATTAAATATATTGGAATGATAGATAAAAATTCAAAAAAATCACTTTATTCCATATCACACCATTGGTCAAGCTGAGCTCAAGATGGACCAATTAGGAAAAGGATATTCTAGGCCTAAAGGACTACCTACATGCCTATAGTAGGCAACAAGAGCATATTGGTGATGAGTGATTTGAGAGGTAAAAAAGTTTTAGGGGTCATAAATAGGTTTAAAAAAAATTATATTATCCAAATCACATCAATATTTTTTGGTCGGTATAGAGATTCCACTTTGGTGACCTACAACTTAGAAACCTTAACACCTACAGCTTGTTGAAGATAATATAACCAAAATGTCTTTTGTATGGTATGAAACAAAGGTTTATAAATTTTTAGAGAGTTAAATTTAATAATTATACATCCTTTAGTTCTAATAAAAACAAAAAAAGGCTAATGGAAGAGGATATATTCTCCAAATTTGCAGTCATGAGGCCTAAACATAGACCTACATGTCTGCCTATGTGAAGATGTGCTCTATGTTTGGAATATGCAGATATAAGGTTATGTTGAGATGATAAAATACATAAGGAGTGTTTTTAAATGTTTTAAGTTTTAATCCCTTGTACTAAATATGAAATTTTTTAAGAAGATACATTCTTGAAGTCTAATAGGGTAACAAGCCTAATTGAAGACCTACATGCAAGTTATGGATTCAATGGAGAAAAGATACATATTTTGTACCATATATAAGGTTTTAAATGCCAATAATTTTATATAATAACTATATTAATCTCAATAATATCTCTCATATTTCAAGATAATCCTATTGAATAAGGTCTACATCAAACTTGTATTCAACAACCTAAAACACCACCTACAGGTCTGTTTTGGATGATTGAAAAGAATGTGAGTGGTTGTTTGAAACATTGAGGTCTATGAGAGTGAATTATAATATATTTAATTGAATTATATTCACTAAAAATGTCTTCATAAATTTTTTAAATGACTAAAGGCAATAAAGGGGTCAAGAAGCCTATTTTGGACTAGAAGGTCTAAATGAGCATGTACATTCATGTATGAAAAAAGTTGAAGAAGGTTTGTTCATTTACAATGAATTAAAAACATTATGGATTAAATAAGGTGATAAATACTCTAATTAAACATCCTATTTAGGTTTTTACTCCTCTCTTAATGAATAATATTCAAATACACAACAATTAAGGTCAAATACACAAATCTACCTACAAACCCTAACTTAGACTTATACAAGATTCTTGACCAAAGTGGAAGGTTTATATATGTGGAGTACCACATTTAGACATATTATGATGTGTCATAGACCTAAATATGTCATTTTAAACCTAAAAAAATCATCAAAATATCCCTTTTTAATGTAAAAATCTCTCTCAACCTTCACACGCAGGTCTATGACCTGAGAGACCTTAGTTTTTTCATTAGTTCTTGCAAGAGGATTTGCATGGGAAATGAATATATTATTGATATAAATTTACCCATATTTACTAAAACCTTGGATAATTATTGAAGGATAATATGTCTCTAACTGTATGAATCATTGCTAACAAGTGAAGTCACTTTGAAGCTATTAAGAGACCTAAAAGAACTCAATAGAAGTATAAGTCTTTATAATGACCTAAAATTCCCTTGAATAACCCTAAAAAAACTTTTATGATCTATAAACACCTATATAAATCTTATGGAATCACTATATATCATGTGTTATATAAAATGTATAGATATATGGCCTAGAAGATTGCCTTTTAAAATTAGTTTATAGGGTTTTGAAGTCTGCAAGTCTTCTTAACTAGTGGTAGAGGATTATTAAGCCAAGAAATAGGTATTGTGATAATTAAAAAGTAATTTGAGAGGTATTTAAATGGATAGTAAAATTTTCAAGTAGAAAACTAGGCCTAGGAGAATAAAGGTGATCAATATTGCACCAAGAAGGTTAAATTGCAGGTCTCTGATCGTATAAATGAACGTGAAGGAGTATGAATCTGAGTTTCACTCTTTTTTAAATGAGACAAACCCTGGAGTGGTCAAATATGGAATGATAATACTACAATATAAACATGATCAAGGGTGATACATGGTAATACATATACTTGTAACTCCTTAGAGACCAAGAATGGGAAGTTTTAAATGAGGTTGATGAGTCATCCTAGAAGGTGAAGATTCATTCCACACTAGCCTTGATAAGGGAGAAGATCACATCAAGTTGACAATTATGATTAAGATGTTATTAGACTACTCTCTAATAATGTTATTGCTTATAACGTTTTCCTCATGAGATGACACTTGTAATATGCATCTCTTATGCCTTTCTCTCCCCACTTCTTACATTATTCTATATATGTTGCCTTGAAATGCTTGTGATGGATCCTTTAGCTAAGTATGGTGAAGCCCCACACAATTAAACACTTGTCCTGTGCATTTGAATGTTAAATAAATTCATTTCTTACCTTCTTAAATTCTTTAAATTAATGTACTTCTATGATTATTGATGAATGCAAGTAGTAGTACCTTCTCACTCTCTCATTTGTCCTCTCCTACCTATTTGAAAATAGAGTGTCTTCTTGTAGGTCACATGGTGAGTTTGGATAGATTTACATAGTTTAGGAGTGGATTTTAGTCATTAGTTCCTTTATTATACCTCTTAATTAGCCCTTATATTAAATACATTATATATGACCTCTATGTTAAAACACTCATGTTTAAAGGTCCTTGTTGAGTTAGTGTGATAGATTTCAATCCTTGTTCATGTTCTTAGTGTAGTATAAGAAAGTGGAGGGTGTCAAATTTGGTGCATCGCCTCTCTTTTATTTATTTTAAATCCATTGAATTTGTTTTCCCTTGTAAGAAAGTAGTAGATCTAATATTACTTTTAAGGGTGATAGCATCAAGGGAGCTAGCCCTATCTAGAGATTCACATCAATGACTAGGCCACCCATAGCCAAGAAGTGTCTCCATGTTATCATTTAAGTGAGGAGGCTTGAACAACCTCTTCAAAGGTGCAAATTTTGATGATAAAATTACCATGGTTTATAAATACACACAGGGTACACATTATCATGTTATATATTATGATAATGATGGATATATTACAACACATGATCACTTATTTGATTTAAATAATGTGATTCCTCACTCACAATTTTTGACATTCACATAAATCAATCTAGGGCATACATGTAAACATATCATTACTTAGTATGATTATATTAAAAATAAAATTCAAACTATTAGAGTATTTTAAAAAATAAAAATCATGACCTATGCATGACATGCCTTTATGATTACATGATTATTTTTGTTATTTATCATCTACATGGTATATTACATATCTATTTTCTACACACAATTTTCATGGTATAAATGAGTGGGATATAATACATATGATACATGGACATACAGATGTGGGACATTTATTACACCTAAGGGCTATATTTTTACATTGGGGGCATGCCTACATTAGGGGTTATTGGTACACTTTGTTGTTTATATATTTATATGATTGTTATATTGATCATATTGAGTGACATAGAATGTGTATACATGAATTTATATTTAATATACTCTTCAGGGTTATATTCCATATGAATATTGTGATTTTTTATATGAGATGATGACATTGACTGATTATAGAGACTAACATTGCTTTTTATATGCATATTGATGATGTTGATTGTTACACTATGTGATGATTGATTGTGTCTTACATTGATTGTTTATATGGATGCATTGATGGTGTTTTTTAATGTCATGCATCAACTATGTTAAGGATATTCTATTTCATTTCATGGTTATGTTTTTATGTATGTTAGTTCAAAGCTGATTCAATTAGGCTAATTTTTTTAGTATTTTATGTTTCATGATCATGATATTATGTATATGTATGTGTGCATACATATATGAATATTAATAAGCTTGGTGCCATGATTTTAATCATGCATACTTTTATTGTGTGTCATTCCATGATTTCTTTCATGAATCTATTATTATGTTTATTAGTACATGTTGTAGACACTAAATTATATTTAGTGTCAAAATGAACCTAAAACCTATTAATCATTCTTATTAATATAATTCATGACATCTCCTTCCAAATTCAAACAATCGAATAAATAAAATTAGGGAATTGTGTACATTTTTAAATCCTTATTTAAATATTAAATATAGATTTTACTCCTCACCCAACATCTTCCACCTTATTCTCCCTCACATGTTGACTCATCCAAACAAAACCCACAACTTCCTCAACCTCCTTTGAGTCATCCCCTTAGTTATCAAAAAGTTTGACTCATTATTTGTGACTCGGTTAACCATTCCCATACTTCTCTCAACCATTTTAAATGGTCATAATCCTCATGGGGGAGGACTAATTAGCCACCATAGATTATTTGTATCATTTAAAATATACAAATAATCCTCCACCATTGGATCTTCCTCCACAAATCTATAAATAAGCATGAAAACCATCATTTTCATCATCTTGACTTATGTTAACTAAGTGTTATCTAATTCACAAGTGAATCCAAGTGAATCAAAGCATCCAAAAACCACTTTTTGTATTGAAATGCTACCCATTCTCCTTTGCATTGGAAGAGTTAGCAACCAAATTTTGAAGAGAAAATAAAGTTTACATCACTATAGAAGAAACTTTCATATTTAAGGTATAATATTGTGGCTTAAATTTAAGATCACATTATTAGTTGGTTTCTTATCACTTACATATTTTATTCAATACATTTTGGCATGCCCAATAGGACATTCCCTCATATTTTTAATCCTACATTTATTATAATTTCATTTTAAACACATTTTTCATTTGATTTTTGTTATTCGTATTTGCATATGCATTTAATCTTGGTTTTTTGAGTGTTGGTTCAAGCTACAAGTCATTTTTTGACATTTTTTTCTTGGTTGTGTATGTTCACTATGTAATTATGGAATTGGAAACATTAGTTTCAAAATTATACCCCATAATAGTGAAATCATTTTTTATCATATTTTTAATGTCTTTTCTTAACTTTATTTCCACTATCATTTTTTTGTTCATTTTATGCTTATGCCTGTGTTTTCAATTTTTTAACTCTCTATTACAGGCAAACTATGAATTCAGAAACCTTTTTAGCAAAATCATTATTTCAAACTATAAATTTATCTTGATTTGCTATGAAATTGTTAACCTTAGTCATGAAATAGTCACAAAACTACAAATTTGTCTATTTATTTTTATGTGTTTTATTTGTCTTTGTAGTTATAATAGTGAAATTATTCTACAGTTGTGAAATCATCTTCCCTAATAGTGAAATCATCATTCTATGAAGTGAATTCTTTATTTTTGTTAGTGAAATCATTTTTATAGGTTATGAATTCATCATTTCAACCAATGAAATCATTTTTGTATCTATGAAATCATCATTTCAACTAATGAAATTATTTTGTAAGTGTGAATTTTTTTACTCTATGTTTTTACATTCTGTTTATTTTTTACAATTTCACTTTTCTATCCTTCTACGTAACTGTGAATTTATTACAAAGAATTAATTTTGTGTTGTTCTTGTGGTTTTTATTTGTTCCATTACATTTTTCCTTCTACTAATCCCAAACAAACACTCTAACCAATTATTTATAGGATGCTTGTCAAAAAAAATCACAAAAGGGCTTAAAAAATTCAATTTATTTTATTTTTCTACTAAAACTTTCAATTTAGTTTTTCAAGTTTTTAGTAATTACATCACATTTAGTTTGAAGTTATTTATTTTCATTTCAGCATTTTTCTTGTAATTGTAAAAATTATGTATGCTCTTCCCTTGGCATCACATTGGTGATGATACTCAGGAATAAAAAAATAATTCCATAATTTTTATGTTACCCAAGCAGTGCTAACATATGTTCTTTCCTTGGAATCAAATTGGTAACAAAACATGGAAATCATAAATGAACAATTACTTTTTATTTATTTTTCTAAGGACTCTATTGATTGTGAATTTTACCATCATGTAGATAGTCAAACCTTGTATACCAATTGGGTATATAAATTAAGATCCAAGTGTTTCAATTGCCTAAGTATCTATTTAATTTAATCACACTCTAATGTGAGCGGATTTCATGGTCTAATACCTAGGTTTTAAATAGTTGCCTCAAAATATGATATTTTTGATTATCAACAGTTGTGTTGGGTACTTTGGGACAAGACCCAATACTATGCATCCTCTTTATTTATTTCTTCCATATTTTTGGGCCTCAACATACTCAAATATATCTTAGAAGACTCCCCTTAGATGATATTGTTTAAACCTTAAGCCTAAGAAAACCTCTTTTACCATTTGACTTTGGTGCATTAGTTAATAGTTAACACTAAGAAGTTACCTTCAACACACCCTTAAAATTGGACTTAGTGGGCCATAGTATTTTATAGGATATTATATGGTTAATGCCTTGAAATATTAGGTCACAATTGAGAGTATGGATGAGTAAGTGACATCAAAAGAACCAAAATTTGTTCATGACCCTTATCCTAGTTTTTCACCTTTTATGTGTAATTGTTTAAATTTTTAAAATAAGAATTTGTATATTATTTCCTTATGTTTACCACATGATTCAATATCCTTGGTTTGTAAATAAATTCTTTTGAATTTTATAAATATCCTAAAAATCAAAACTTTTTCCCAAAACTCAAAATAATCAGTTTAAGAATTCAAATTTTCAATCACCTTTGGTTAGTGTTTTTAGTTTAAAACTTCCATCTTTTAGAGTCATTTTATTTTAATCTTATCCATATCCCTTATCACTAGGTAAATGGCCATGATAAACAATCACAATGCAAGCATTGAGCCTTTCGACAATGACCCCTTTCAGTTTACTAGCCAAGAGCATCATGTATAAATACATGAGATAATTAAATAATAAGAAGACTAAGGAGGGGCTTACCAAGATGAGGTTACCCCCAAATTTGAATAAACTCCACCCTCCTTTGATGAGTATATCATTTCCAACAATAATTAAGTATTGCTTCAAACCTTGGGCTTTAGAGAAAAATTCCCATCTAGCTTTTATGTACATAATTTTCAATATTTAATTTCAAGCAAATAACCTTAATCCTAAAATCCTAATTAATATACCTCATAAGGTTATTTATATGGTAATATTTCCCTTATAACCTCCTCACAAACTCATCCCCAATTCTCTCAATATAAATGGAAAATTATCTTACATGAGGAGTTATCTCAAACAAGCCATGGATTCTCCATGAAAATTCATGCAGCCTAAGGAGACAGAGATTATGAACTTTCAATCTCATCAAAAAACCAATCCCTTTGGTAACCCCAATGTGAATTTCAATCCTAATTTACCTTCACAATTTTATCCAACTAATCTGAGTTTGACCATACCTTCAAATTCACCAGTCATGCACCTAACCACTCAAAACTTGAACTTTAATCAATCAACATTTGATTACATTTAGAATGAAATAGAAATATTTTTGAATTTCTAGGTGAAATTTATATGGAAGGTTTAAATATTTACTTTATTATCAAAACTATTAAACTCAGTAAGCAAAACAAATCCAATCTGAGAAGAGCACAAATCATTGTGAATGGTTGGAGGAAAACAGTGTATGGAAGAAATTTCAACTTGAAAATAAAATTAAACTGATGTGCCAAGAATGAAGTGTTTCAAATGCAAGAATGGAAATAGAATTAGAATTAAAAAAATTAGAACATTTCTTGATTTATTAATCAAAAAATGTAAACCCAAACTTGAACATGGGCATTCCATATAATTCAATTTTAATCAATCAACATTTGATTACATTAAAATTGAATATTCATCAAAATTCACAAGGTTATGGGTTAGAATCTACATTCAAACTTACCTGTCAACCCCAATCAAATTCTCCAAGGCTCACCAATCGTTCGCAACCAAAATCAAAATCAAAACTTGAATACTCATTCTAGCTTGCCCAATCAACTATCCAATCCTAGTTTGAGTATTGTTTCATGTGTGTTCAACAATCTAAATTTAAATAGTGGATTACCAAATTAGTTTTCTTCCTCTAATACTCTTGGATTAGTTTTATCCAATCCAAGTTTCAATTTAAATTCTAATCCTAATATAACTCAGTTCAATTCTAATCCCAATCCTTCATTTTCCAACCCTAATCCTAACACAAGATTAAACTGAAACCAAACACCAACTAATTTGAACAATTCTAACCTCAATCCTAACATTAACTTCAATAATATAAACACAAATTCTAATTTTAACCTTAATCAACATCCAAATAATCCAAGCCAAAATCCACTCCAATCAAACCAAACTAACTCTAGTTCAAACCTAGGTTATAATCCGTTTAATTCAAACTACAACATGCACCCATAACAACCCAATCCAAATTTTTTTAATCAAATAAGTTTTGGTTACAACACTAATCCTAATTCCATGAACTTCGACAATAATCCATCAAACAACTCAAATTTGAACCCAAATCCAGCAAATTCAAACATAAACTTTGTAAATAACCCCAACTTGGTTTTAACCCATATTTAAATCAAGAAAACTTTAGTTCCAATCCAAACCTAAGTCAAAAAAATTATGATTCTAATTCAAATCCAAAACTTGGATATAAACCCAACTTCAATCCCTTTTCAAACACTCAAAACATTAATTTTGACAATCAAACTCCAAATATTTTTAACATATAAATTTCCCAAAACACAAATCAATTCATGGGTCAACCATCTAATCCACTAAGTCAAATAAACCAAATATACCTATATCTCATACAAAATTTCAAAACATAAAGGATAGAGTTCAAGGCTTATAAGATGGCACTTATTCTCAAAAAAAATAATTCAAGTTTGAGGAAATTTTCCCATACCCATATGATTTAAGTAAAATTACTAAACCTTTTACAAAATATTTTGAACTCCCAAAATTTTACAAGCATAAAGGTAAAGGATATCCCAACAAACATCTAATCGACTTCTATCACACATGTGTGAACATTGTTTATACTAATGAATACATGTTGCATTTTTTCCCATGAAGTCTCAAGGTCCAATCCCTTGAATGGTTTTCACAACTCCAAAAAGGATCTATTACTTATCTTAAAAAATTATTCACCACTTATCTTATAAAATCAAAAAATACTTGACCACCTTAGATTTACACAACACCAAGTAATGTAATGGTGAAACTTTTGCTTCCTTCCTCCAAATATGGTGATAAATGGAAAGAAATTTCACATGGTCATTTATTGAAATAAATATTGTCGACATCTTCATGAATAACTTAAATTTAGACTTGGGACATCATTTTTTATTCCTTTGCCTAAGGTCCTTTGATTCAATTATTGAAAAAGGAGTTCAAGTAGAAATAACATTGATTAATAAAGGTGTAATAAAAATATTTAAACTAGATTATAATATTTCCTCTAAAATAACATAAAAACTAATGTTATTTTCCAAGAACAAAAATATTTTTGGAAATGGTGTGATTTATTTCAAATAGATTCAAAACCCCCAACCTCAAATAGAAACCTACACTCAACCAATCAATAACATCATAATTCCCAGTAGACAACCAAGATAAGGAAAACCTAAGTGTAAGTTCACTAAATTAGGTGAAACTTATGAGTATGTTTTCCAAAAGTGGGCTCATTTAAACATGGTCACATAGAAAAACACTAAACCCTTTGATGAAAATGTTCCCAAACCCAACTAGTATAAAGAGGACGAGTATTTTGAATACCATCAGATTAAAGGACATTCAACTAATAGGTGTATGCAACTTAAACACTATGTGAAATACCTCATTGATAAAGGTGACATAGCAATAAAAAATAAACCATATAAACCATTTAATAACAAAAAATTGAGGATATACCAAGATCTATTCCCTAATCATGAGCAAGGAAAGGGAAAGCATAAACACGAACAATTAGAATCTAGTAATGTTAATCAAGCAAGTCATCCATTTAATTTTATAGTCAATAGTATAAATTCCATGCATATATATGTTAATTTTATTAATTTTACATCATATGAATTAATTTTTACTGCAAGGAAAGAAAATATTACCCTTCCAAGTGCATCATCCTTTAATGTTGAATGCAAGTACAACATTATTGACCATCTTGAGAAAACACTAACAAATATTTCAATATTAGATATTCTCTTGACATCCCCTGTATATAAAGATATCTTGAATAAAGTTTTTTAAGATTAAATTCTACCTAACGACATCAATCCTACCAATTTCCAAGCATTAATAGGTTCTTTGTCTATAAATAACCAAGTACTGTTTGATCATTCAGATGTCTCTCTTTTAGGTCAGATCATAACCTCCCATTGTATATGGAGGTTATCATATCTCAACACAAAGTAAAAAGGGTTTTTTGTAGATAATGGTTCAACACTCAATATATGTACATTAAGACATATAAAAAATCTAGTTTATCTAATAATAGAATTAGAAATAAACATTATTACCATAAAGGCATATGACAATAATGAGTGACAATCTATCAGAAAAATCTATCTTCCTTTGATGGTGGGGTCTATTATTAAATAAAATCTCATTCATGTACTCAATGTTGATATAACATACAACATACTTCTTGGTCATCCATGGATACATTCCATTAATTCCATCTCATATACCTTAAATCAATGTTTGAAATTATCCCATTTAAGAATGGAAGTTACTATACAAGGTTATCCTCAACCCTTCCAATATTATAATCTGTTAGAGGGAAAATACCAAAAATAAAACTATTTACCATTTATAGATGATAATTTTACTCCCATTAAGGATTATCCATCTTTACTTGAAAATTATGTCCATCTAAAAAGATTATTTATAACACATCCCCTTAATGGTTGGATTAATACATGAACTACCTTTGTCTCCATTGAAAAGGCTTCCACTAGTGAAGCATCCAACTAACCATCTGAGCAACCTTCAAATCAACCTTCTATAAATCAATAATCCAATAAATCATCTATATAAAAATCTTTAAATAACACTTCTACTAAACAATCTTTCACTCCATCCCCCACTTCCAAAGCATCCTCATCTACTTCTTCCCACTTTACGATCAATGATAGATGAATGAATGAGTATATAACTCTAGATTTTTACACAATTATAATCCATACCAATCCAAACAACTATGGTAGGCCCCACCATTTAAAGGATAATAGAATGGTTAACAATCTTGGTAAGTAAAAATTTATAGAGGGAGGTTTCCTTTCAGATGAACATATCAAATATTCTAATCCTTCTTGGATTTATTTTGACAAACTAGCTACTTGCTTCTCCAACAACAAGTATTCTATTGATCAATCCATCTTGTGTAATATAATTAACTATAATGGTAAAGGTATCATCCTCCATGAAAAATGATGAATTGAACCTATCACAATAAAATCAAATAAGGAAAAAATGGTATATGATTTAACCCACTCAATGTGCATCTCACACTTTTCCAAAGTGACTCTTCTAGTGAGATAGAGGATGATTCTTTAGATAACGAGATGGGTTCCATACTTAGCCAATTTTAAGACCTTTCCCTCACCAACCTATTTAATTAAAATGTCATTCTTACACTTGATCTTGCATATCCATCCCTCATACAGTGGGACCAACATGAAATACATCAACTTAATCATTTTTAGAATGATAAGGCTATTTCTAAATTCTTGATAACAAGGGATCAGATTCTAGTAGGTGACCATAAGAAATGATTTCTAATTCAATTATATGATTCAAAATGCTTTGGGGGATATAATTTATATAATAATATCAGTTCAACTTCTACATCCAATCAAAAAAAAATCAAGGAAGACTTCCATCTTCCTACAACATCCCTAAAATATAAATATGAATCAACTCTACTTGTTGATTAAACTATTCCTATGAACATTGGAACTAAAGAAAATCTTAAAATTGTTAAACTTACCATATCACTCAAGAAAAAAGAGACATATTTACACTTCTACTTTGTGAATTATCTGATGTCTTTGCATGGTCTTATGCAGACATGCCAAGACTTGATCCATAATTAGTAGTTCATCACCTTGTGGTGCATCAAGATGCCAAACCAATCAAATAGAAGATCCATAAGATGCATCCTAATATTTCACTACTAGTAAAAGAGGAACTAAATAAGTAGTTGGCTATATTTTTCATATGTCTTAATGATTATTTAGACTATATATCAAACATTGTACCGGTATCAAAGAAACTAGAAGGGATTAGAGTTTTCAAGGATTTGTATGATATCAACAAAGCATGCTCAAAATATGATTTTCCATTTCCCAACATAGATATGATTGTATATTCAAATATAATTCATGAGATTTTATCTTTGACGGATGGATTTTAGGCTATAATAAAATAAAATTTATTGCTAAATACCAACACAAAACTTCACTTACAATGCCATGGGGAACATTCTACTCTTAAGTAATTCCTTTTGGTCTAAAAAATAATGGAGCTACATATCAGCACGAAATGACTATCATTTTCCATGACATGCTTCATGACATTATGGAAGAATATGTTGATGATATTCTTGATAAATTTAAATCCATAAAAGAGCACCCTCAAGTGTTTCATCATATTTTTGAATGCATGAGAGAGTACAACATGAGATTAAATCCTAAGAAGTGTATGTTTAGTATGACATCGAGAAAGTTATTAGGGTTCATTGTTGCATAATATGGCATCAAATTTTATCCCTCTAAACTTTTATCTATCATGGATATACCTCTACCTAAGAATCTTAAATAGCTTAGAATTCTACAAGGAAAAATTCAATCAATCAAGTGATTTATATCTCAACTTGCAGACATTTGTCACCCTTTCATATTTTTGTTGAAGGACACTCCTTTTACTTGGAATGAAATTTGTGAAAAATCATTTGAAAATCTTAAACAATATATTTCCAACCCACCAATACTAATGCCACTTGTTTCTAGTAAACCTTTTTTTGTACATTTAAGCTACTCAATTTACACTATGGGCATTATTAAAACAACATGATGACAATGGGAAAGAATGGGAAGTGTAATACCTAAGAAAAAATTTGATATCATATGAACTCAACTACTCTTAGATAGAAAAAACATGTCTATTAGTTGTTTTTTCTTCTCAAAAACTATGGTATTACATGCTCAACAATCAACCTAAGATTATTACTAAGATAAACACTCTTAAATATCTTCTATCTATAATAGCTCTAACAGACAAGATGGCTAGGTGGGTTATGATTCTTAGTGAGTTTTATTTAGTATATGTCAACCAAAATCAATCAAAGGATAGGTATTAGTAGATGTATTGGTTGAAACACCACTAAATGACAAAGCACCTCTTATTGTAGAGTTTTTAGATGAAACAATAATGTTTATAGATGAGTCTCTAATTTGGCATCTCTTCTTTGATGGTTCCTTTACCAACCACAGATTAGGAGTAGGTATCTTGTTTGTCACACTTGATAGGGATTACATTCCCAAGGATTTATAAATCGAATTCCTTTGCACCAATAACATATCATAGTATGAAGGTCTCATAGAAGGTCTCAAAATGGAAATCTAATGGGGAATCCAACATTTTCTTATTTTTGATGATTCTAAACTTATCATTAATCAAGTCACTAATGAATTATAAACTCATAATGATAAGATGATCCCATATAAATGAATGGTGGATAGTTTAAAATTATATTTTGAGTTCATCCAATTTAAACAAATGTTAATAATCAACAATAGAACAATGGACATTATGGCTATAATTATTTCCCTATTGGATTTAAGTATAAATCTACTTAAAGATACCAAATTATGATACACCTAATTCATAAATGGTTTGTGATGTGGTTGGTTCCACTTATCCCTAGTACTTTGATATCTATACCTACCTTTATAACAATACTTCACCATCTAACTAATCAAATAACCAATATAAGTCCTTTATTCAACACACATTTCACTACACCATCCTTAGCAACACCATGTACCATAGAGGCTATGATGGAACTCTTTTAAGTTGTTTAAATTTTGAATAATCTACTTTGGAAATTTGATAAGTCCATAAGGGAATATGTGGAGTACATTCAAGTGGCATGGTCCTTGCAAATAAGCTTCTATGAGTAGGTTACTATTAGCCTATAATAGAATCTAATTCATGTTCTTATGTCAAGAAATGCATGCCTTATCAGAAACATGGGGACCTTATCCATAGTCCCTCATAAGATTTACAACCTATTACATCACCTTGGCCATTTTTCACATGGGGGTTAGACCTCATCAAAAAGATAAATCTCAATTCTTATGATGGACATAAGCATATTATAACAACATTAGATTATTTTAAAAAATGAGTCAAGGCAATACCCAAAACCTATGTCATTAGAAATTAAATTTCCAAATTTATCCTCAACCACATTATCTACCAATTTGGTATTCCTTCCACTCTCATTTTTGATAATGGAAAATCATTTAATAAAAGAGATGTTAAGACCTATTGTCAAACCTACCCTATCAAGCACAAGTGGTCAATTCCTTATTACCCATAAGGTAATGTCCAAGCTAAGGCAATCAAAAAAAACATTTTGTGCACATCCTTAATAGAGTTGTCAATAAAGTTGGTCATGATTGGAATATTCAGTTATATCCTTCCCTTTAGGCATACTACACTAACATTTATACACCCATGGGGGTAACCCCTTATTCCCTTGTACATGGTAATGAGTCTATTTTTCCCATATAGGTCTAGATTCCATATTTATGAATATCCTTATAAAAAATCATAGATGAATAATCCTATCACATTTCATACCTCAGTTAACTTGACCTTTTAGATGAAAAATGACTCAATGCTTTAAACCATTTGCAAGTTTATCATAATCAAATTCATCATAGCTATAATAAGTAGATTAAAGCTAGTGAATTTGAAACCAAAGATCTTATTATTAAGTAAAACCAATAAAACACCAATGTTGAAAGATAAAATAAGGGAAAATTTAATCCTAATTAGTCACCCATATATTATCATTGCTAAGTATGGATCAAGAGCTTATAGATTATCTATAAAATATGGAGAGGAGCTTGATGAACCTATGAACATCATACACCTTAAGTGATTCTATGCCTAAATTTTTTATATATGTTTTTATTTATATCCTAGGTGTTTAAAAAAAATTCAAAATCAAAAACCAAAAATAGAGAAACAAAAAAAAACAAGAAAAAACACATAGATCGTCCAAAAGTGAAAACCATTTTACTGGCACTTTGGAAAACTACCATGGTGAAGACCATATTTTTGGTGTCATTTGTAAACCATTTTTTATATTTACCTTAATTACTTAGGGGCATCATGTTTTATTAGTTCATTATATATTTCCATCTCACTTGTTCATCGCTTGTCCTATAACATGCAAGATTAAGGTTTGATACTCCTAAATGTGAACCTACATCTTTGCACATGATAGAAGAAAAATTATTTTATATATATATTTTTTTAAAATCTAAAAATAAAAAAACATCCCAAAAATATGTTAAACTCTTACCTCAACACATTTACCATTCTAGTTATCTTCTCCATCGTTCACTCATTTGTGGGTGGGTCACCCATGCATATTTTTTATCTGACATTTAAACACTTCATCAATCGCCCACTTTTTCATCACTTCTCATATTTGGAGAACTACATATGACCTGATATCCCCACATGGAATTTGACTAGGGTGGATTATGTAGGCAATGCTTAGAGACATGGGGTCTTTAGGGTCAACTTAACCACCATCTTCCCCATCATCTATTTTCCCAAGAATTGATTTGTTTATCTTTATTATAACTCATCGATTGTTCAATACTTAGCCTAGCTCTTGGTTATAATTGTTAAGCTCTTGATTAGGATGTTAAGTCTGTGGTTATAGCTATTCCTACTTGATCCCTTGTTTGTTTTGATTAATGTATTGTTTGTTTTTTTATCCTTAATCATTAAGTTGGTCATTTATTATTTCTATCCTTATTCATTAAGTTGGTTTATAATCCATTTTATCCTTAACCATTTACATGGTTATACTATTTATATTTACTTTGTCCATTTTGATTGTTTTACTTTAGTATGTCAATTGTTTATCGTTAGAATGTTTACTATTTGTTTTTTTGTTTGTGTATCATTTTTTCTTATTTTATTAATGTTTTTGCATTGTCATTTTGTGTGTTTGCATCATATAGATTAATTTTGTTTTCAAAACTTTATTTAATTTCCTTATTTTTATATGTTTGGAAAATATTATTTTGTAAATTGCATAATAATATGGTTATGGTTTTTCTATATCATGATGTACTTTTATTTTACACAAATTATTCTTTATTTTATTCATATGCCTAAAACATCAACATTAATCATGATCACTTACTATCATTGGTGGTAATGTGTTTTATGATATATTAAAAATTAGGTTGCTCAATACTCTTTATTGTTAGAAATCCAGTGCAAGGAACCAAAAAAAAAAAGTAACTATCTCACATCATTATCAATGAATTTATAAATCCAATCATACATGAGATAATCCATAAAAATATGTTGAGAAATAATTAATACATGCTAGTGTGAATTAAAATGTAGGAAATATAACCAGTGCTCTATCTATCCATATATCCATCAACCATGAGTAATTCAATATGACAAACCATGCAAAATCCATATAAATTCCATAAAAAATCCATAATGTCCCTCTAAATAGTATAAGGTCTCGTAATATATATATATATCAAGTGCATCCATATGAAAATATATATCTCAAATATATGTATACATCGATCAAACCATCGTCAAAGCACTGTGTCATGTCTCAACCTATCCTTATGATGTAGTGTCTAGTTTTGGAAATAGCTCATCACATCATGGTGTTCTTCATGGTAGACCCATCACATGTTGTGTATCCTACCCAACAGACCTCTCTGACTCTATCAGTTATAGTGATCTCCTTGATGTAGATCATCTAACATAATACTCTCTGAAGGATGGAGCCCTTTGTGTGTTTGGAACAACCTCCTCATATAAGATCCTATAATATGTGTCTTGCTCAATGGCCCTCATAACCCTATCTAATGTAGTAATATGTTCCTATACTACTAGTAATACCCTTGCCTCTACTAGCACAAGTCCTAGGAGTGTCTCTTTCTTATTTATAATATTGTGTTAATGTTGTGTGATTTAGAGTCTGAGTCTCCTCATCATGTGTATAAACTCCACCTATTTTAGCCATACCATCTATCTCAATCCCTCAACTATATCCTATAACCTATCAACCTTTGCTTGTAATCATCTAACCTCATATGCATGATCTCCTCTACTATCTACAACTCCCTATAATCTGGACACCTACCTGTGCAACCCATTTATCTCCCTATCTTGAGATCTGATCTCCTCATGAATTATATAAATTAGTGTCTACTCCTATTTAGATCAAGTATAACATGAATAACTAGTAATATCCCCTCTATTTTTATGTGTATCATGTGTTTATGTCATAACTATGTCCTCCCCATATCTATCCCCCTCACTATGAATAACTTTTGGTGGAGTCATCTATGGATATCTACTCTGTATCCACATCTATATCCACCCCAACCTCCCATAAAATATCCACATCCTCCATCTTAATAAACTCAACATCATGTAACTAACTAATCTCCAAAACACATCTCATGCCTCATGCTCATGTTTGTCCCCTATATTTTGTAACAACTCTCCTAATCTAAGATCTCAATCATGTGCCTTACATCTACCCACTCAAGCTAACAACTAGTCTCGATCTACAAGTTTATGGTGGTGAATATGGTGTAATAAATCTCAATATAAATTGTCTATCCCACCAATCCACATAACCATCCATAAATCATGCATCAATAACATCTCCCCTATCACTCCATCTCACTATTTATAACTATAACTAGTTGTGATTGGCTATCGTTGGATAAATAATCATCCCCTATAATTCTCTCTCTCACACACTAATCATACAACAAGGTGTGTATATATTAGAATGTGTTTCCTAACCTCAAACTACCTCATCACCCTATTTGGGTGATATCTCTCTCTATATATAACTAGGTCATCATATAATCCATATGCAAGTCATCATATGGCCATTGAAATATTAATTCTTTGTAAGGTAACTAGATTATCTTATCATCACCTAGCTCATTAATATCCCTCATATAGAACTCAAGATCGCCTAATGTGGTCTAAAATTACCAATAATCATATACCATCTATATACCAACGGCTCATCCACAGACTAAGTATTCATGTTCCCAACTAGCCTCTTTGTAGCAATGTGTTCCCAGCACCATACCTATAATAATTTAAATGGCCCAATCTCCCTCCCATATATACACACTAACATGATGTAAATCCTTATATAGGTATGCTAGTATTCATATCACCCATGCAAATATCTCACCCATATCCATCATGTTTTTGATAATGTCTAATAACCTAATTGATCATAGTCTCCTACTCTTGTTAAGTAGTATAATGCCACTAACAACGACCATAAGAAAAATAATCAAGTAATCCATTTATAATTTAGTAAAATAATTAGCATCCACTCCACCCCTCATAATAAGAATCAGTCCATCACCAAAGATCATATATAATGTAATCTCCTATGAACCTTGCCCCTAATATGCTCACCTCCCTCGTATCAAAATACCCAAAATTTGATAAATATCCTCTAACATAATTATCATCTCCTCTATCAATAGGTGAAATTTACTAGTCTTACTATGCCATCTCTCAACAAGCACTATTAACAACACCATGTCTACCTGAATCTATGATAAACTAATAGCCTCTATAACCCCAAACTTGTACTCTATGATGCTATTTATCCTCTTTAATGCACTTGTTCTCCATTCTAATGTCATCAACACTGGTAATACCTCATGTAAACAAACACATTAGCATCAAGTTAATTTTATTTCTTAGCATGATATTCCATAAACCACTACATTAAAAACATTCAAAAACTAAAAACACTCTCAAATCAACATTTCTAATCATGATATTCTTATGACATTCTCATGAAACTTGTTTATCCTTTCTAACATATTATTTTCCTCTTTAAAATCACATTTTCACTTCTCCAATTAACATTTTTCACTCCATTTTTTAATTTCACTTTTAAACCATTTAATTTCACCTTTCCTTATTCATAATCTACCCTAAAATGAATTTGCTACATGTTTTGATGATTTTTTGATCCATTATAATAAATATACTTCTCTATTCCATGATTCATGATTTGCAATTACAAAATTGTGAAATCATAATTTCCCCCAATTTTGACCCTAAAATGATTTTGTTATTTTATTATATGAATTCACTACCTAGTTTGATGAAATCATGGATCGCTATAATGAATTCATAACATTCATTTCCGAATTCACATATAACGCATCTATAAATTCATTTATACCTCCTTTAAGCCCTAATAAATGACATTAAATGAAAAAAATAAAAATAAAACCTCACTTACCAGAGGTCCACTCCTCTTAGGTCTCTACAATATCCTCACTCGCTCTACACGGTGCTCATGGTGTGGAATGTGGTCCATTTTCCTCCAAGGTCTTCGATTGAATCTCCTCAATAAAATTATCTTAGAAAATAGCTTCAAAAATCAAATGTACATAAATTAATTTATTCAACCTCACTCTTCTATTTATATTTTTACCCCATTTCAAATATTTTCCCCTTCATCCATCCATTCTATTCATTTTTTTATTCATTTTGATTCAATTTTTCATGACACATTTAATTAACCTATTTCAAATTTATTTTAAAATCTTACAAAAATCAATCTATGTAATTTTTTTATTAAAAATTAAAAATCAATATATTTTTCTATTTTTAGATCCATAACTTATTATCATTGGGATATATCATTCCCACAAATTGCTCAATTAACCCTACATCATTAGAAAACATTAAGCATGTAATCTCTGAATGGTATAACATATTATTTTTTTGATCAATATTCTAGTTATACTCAACTAGGGTCAAATTATTTACACAATCTAAATATTGTAAGTTTGACATTGATTCTATAATAAATTAATTTTTTGCTCATCCAAATCACTTTATCAATTTCCTCTTTTCATATGATTTTGATAGTTTATCTATTTTCTCACAAAACCCTTGAGGGGGCTATTGGCCAATTTTGGCCTACATACAAAGCTTATACCTATATGGATGAACTTAACATATTTTTGGATGGAATGAGTGGTCCAAAGATCACATATAGCTTACAAATCTTTTGAAACACTTTAATTAAACTTAAAGTGTAGTTTGTCAAATTTTGAGAAAGTAGGTTCTCATGGTGATCATGACCTTCATGGACATAAATCAAGCTTCACAGGTCTTAGAAACTCATTTTGAGCCTTGAAAGTTCTTGCACAAGTATAGAAGAGCCAAATAACCATCACACATCATGTAGAAATGGACTAGTCAACTCGATTGTGCATGTTATAAGTATGCTTGGGATGTTTCTAAGAGCCAAATGATTGCATGGACATGGTATTCTTCATGCCTTGAACATTATTTACAAATTGTGTGACTTGATGAGTTGTTTATCTCAAGTTATAAGTCATTAAAGTCAGACTTGAAGAGTGAAACGTGTGCACAAACATCAAGTTAAAGCTATGGAAAATAGCCATTTAAATTCAAATGTTTCAAGGTTTAACATGTGAATTACAAGTGTCAAGATCATAGGAGCTCAAGTCAAAATCTAATGGTGATCAATGATCTAATGAGTCAATAGATCCTAAATATCTAATGATGTACATTTGATCATGCATTAAATATCAATGGTGAGCATCAAATCAAAAAGTTAGCATAAACATGTCAATGACAAGTGTCAAGATATTGATTACATGAATAAATATCTAATGGTTCATAGTGATTGAAAAAGCTAGTAGGCCCAAGTAGATTGATGGTGCATGATCTATTGTATAAAATCAAATCAACATTGATTGAGAGGTCAAAGAGTCAGTGGATCTCAAAAATGAATGATAAGCTACCAAGTGTCATGACTATAGTAATTGTTAGGTAAATCAATAGTTCATGTTATATCCATGTAAAGAGATATCTATGGTACACATGAGGTCAAGGATTCAAAGAGCTAACATTAAGATCTTGAGAATGAATAAAGAGCTGATATATGGCATAATTTGACAAGGCCCAAATCAAGAGCGATGGTTGTTATTAAAATTTGAAAGCTAGGGACTTCAAAAAAAGGTCAAATATGTTTTGTTTTATACCATTAAAATGTTTTGAAGGGCATATGTCACCATTAGATCTCAGTTGAACATCCATCAACTAGATGTAGTGGTATAGTCAAGATTATTAATGTTGAAGTTTTGTCACCATTAAAGCATAGTCTTGACCTCTGGTTTGAATATTTAGAACTTACAGAGCCCATTTTTTAGGGTTGCAAAATTATTTCATGACTATGATCATTGCTCTTTAAATAATATTTGTGTAAATAATGATTCCTCAACTTACATAAGGTTCAGATGAAAAATAGTTTGCTCAAACCTAATAGAGATTGAGAACAAATCTATGTGGCTTGTAGGATTTTCATTGATAGGATAACTATAGGAAAACCAATAAAGGAAATTGGTTTTCATCTAAAGTAGACCTATGTTTAGATATTGAAGTAGGGAAAGATATGAATGGTTATGAAGGAGTGTCTCATCTTCCAATATAGTCATAGACTTGACAAACAAGTACCTACCACCACTCAAACCAAACATGGCATGGCTCTATCGAATTTGTAGATATGAAGATTTTATATTCATAAATAGATCATGTGGGAGATGGCATAAAAGATCAGAGAAAAGAGATTTGAGGATTAGAGAACATATTGGATCATTCAATGTTGTTCAGATCTTAAGGATCTTTCTTCTTTGAAAGGATCACGATTCATCATCTACAAAATAGACTCTTGTCTTGTAGTGTATTTATCAACCAATGAGAAGATATTGAAGACTATTAGAGCAATGAAGGATAATTTATCGATGAAGGATCAGTCCTAACTAGATTAAGAGTGATAGAGAATTCATTGAAAGGTGGTAGCTCATTGATTATTTTTGGTTAACATGCTCCCTCTTCTCTCTTCACCCTTTCTCTATATTACCTACTCTTTCTCATTTGTAAAAGGATGTTCATTTTTTGGAGTATCAAGGGACTCCTTGAGATATTGCAAGATATTTTCCTCTTGATTAGACTAAACCCTATCAAGCTTTTGTAATAGCTACCTCTTGATGCAATAAAAGACTTTATTTACCTATCCTTACCCTGGATTAGTGTTTAATGAGTTGTTCATGATGTCATTGTGTGAAGGAGAATATTCCTCATCCATTGTCCTCCTTTCTGACCTCCTTTAGGGTGTTTTCAAGATATTATAGGTCTAGATTAATGTTCTACCTGAACCTAGTTAGTGAAACAATTATACAATTAGCTAGATTGTGAGGTTGTGTGAACTAGCATTATCTTTTATAGATTTAGTGTGGGTTAAAGCTAATGGTAGTCTTCCATTTTTATTTGGTGCATCACCTGGTTAACTTTCTTAGGATCCCTTTCCCCTTTCTAACCCTTTTCCTTGTAGTAGCATTAGTTTAGGCGATCCATCAAGAGGAAGCCAACCTTATTTAGAGGTTCAACCCTATTATAGGATACCCATATCCTGGGGTTATTATCATATTATAAATTAGTTAGAGGGAGCCTAAATAAATCTCTCCAAGGGTGTAGATTAATGTCATAATAGTTTATGACATGCCTGATGGGACTTACTATATTGTTTACTAGTGAATATTTTTGGTGTTCTCTTTATCCAATCAACCTTTAAAGGTAAGTGTTCAAACATAAATGGTAACTCTGATCATCTATCAACTAGTTTAAATATCATAACTAAGTGCCTAATCATCATAATCTAGTATGTACACTCAACCATATTTTGATCAGTATGTTTATTCTCTACCTTAGCCTCACACTTATTAGGCAAATAATGTTTATGTGTTTCCCCCAAGTGGCCCTCAAATAGCCTATCATCTTTATCATGACCTTTTCCCTCTTCCCACCCCTACATATGACCAAGGTCAACCTCCTTTGTATTGAAATCAGTCCTCTAATTCCCATTGTCAATACCAAGCTTATCCTGTTACATCCTTGTTAGGATTCAAGCAAACATTATCAATTTATATTAAGTTGATAAGAGAGATTGGTAGGGGTTTGGATTTTCCTTTAGTCATCCCTATCCATGTTCTACAAGAGGTAATGAGTGCTCTTTATTTGGTCAAGAATAGATGGTCAGTTTTTGAGGGTGAACAAGGGTTATCTTGTTGGAATGAGGACATAGAAATGATGAGAAGCATGATCCAAAATGTAAACAGTGTGTTGATATCTTATGAAAAACATTAGGTTCATTTGGATCAGTCTTATGTGTCCTCTCCCCTCTAAGATCCTCAAGCTTAACCTTCAAGAGTTCTTGATCAACCCCCTAGTCAACCTTGCCAAAGTCCATCCTTGTCAAAACTTAAAGAGACAATATTGGACCAAGGTAGAACAATCATGAAAATTAATGAAGGGGTTAATCTTGGGCAATAATTCCCCATTCACACCATGGAGGGGATAAAAAAATTCTTACATGATTTTTGGAACATGTGGGCATTTATTGAAGAAGATAACTATCCACAAGTTGAGAAGCAAGAATTGAAAGGGTGGGTATTATCCAATTGGAAAGTGTTTAAGAAATAGGATAAATCATATGTCAAAATTTATATAATCAATTTTCCCTCTCCTACTCTTACACCCATTCCCATGAAAGAGCATGAAGCCATTCCATCATGGATCTTCTCCAAACCATTTGACCCTAGCTATGTCATGCCCTCACTTATGAGGCCACCCTATCCTATAACCATTCACAAGGAAGAACATGTGTATGTTCCCAACTCATTTCCATCATGGAATTTAGTTTAGAAAGGCATAAAGAAGAAGGAGGAGGTGTTGTCTATAGAGGTCCAACCACTAGTTTAGGAGCTACCAAAGAGACAATTTAAATTCCATAGCTGAAAGGAGACTCTCTTAAGATGTAAGTAAGGTGAAATTCTTAACCATCCCACCATATCCATCTTAGGAAAAAAACCTATTCTATAAAGTATAGAGGAGGATATTGTAGTCATAAGTGAGCCTAAAGAGGGCATTTCAAGTGTCTATGATGAGGAGATGATGGTGAGAAGAAAGAGGAAAACCTTCATGAACCTATTATGGACATTAAGGGAAACTCAAGTGACTTAGAAGATCAATGGAAACATTTATGCTCAGATTTCTTGAGTGAAATGGAGCAACTTAATGTTGAAAACATTTCTAAAGAAGACAATCCTCAAGTTAAAAAATAGATTATACTTTTAATGGACTACTGAAGGTCCATTATACATATATCAAGAAGAGGATCAAAACTAGGTGCTTGAGGTTGGTCCACTTCAAGATGAGGCGTTAGTTGAGGATAGCCCTGATATGTTAGATCTAGAGGAAAGCATATTAAAACTTGGGTAAGATAAATGTGATGTTTTAAACCTTAGATGGTCAAATCAACCCTCATTTGTAGTTAAATAACAAGATGAAATATTGAGTGATGTTTATTAAAGAGACATCTCAAGGGCTTAGGTGATGTAGTTTGAGAAGTATACCAGTGAAGATCCTAAAGAGTTATGGTAGTGGTTCAATGTTATAACCAAATATTTTGAAGAGGCTAAGAGACATGTCCTTCTTCCAAGAACCTATGAACATGCTTCTCTAAGCATGATCAGTCCTAATTTTCACAAGGATAAGGGGGAAGGATATGGTATTTTGGACCACCAAGTGAACCAAGTGTAGTTGCTCCCAAGAGCCTAAATGATGTCTTAATGCAAGGTTTTCTCAAGGGTGATGAGAAACATCAAGCATGTGCTCCTGAAGTCCAACATGGAAAAATATTGGAAGACTTAGATGATTATATCTACATTGGAGAGCACATCAAAAGGATTGGCCACCAAGCTGCTTAGTTCACCATTATGTGTACCTCCAAAGCAACGTATTTTTCATCTTGGTTTGTTACAAGTGAATGATACTCAAATTTTTCCATTTGACTTAGGAGGGATGTGATTTTAAATTTTTTTATAATATTTTATATATTAGAGTATATTTCATGCTTTTCTCTAAGTGTCTGTGTGTACATTTGTTTATTAGGTTAGTTTCCTTTCTTATTTTATGTTTCCATTCCATAATTTCCTTGGGCATAGTTATTTTTTTGCTTATTTTTGTCCCTTGTTGTTTCAAGAGGAGTTTTTATGGAAAAGGGACAACCTTACTCAATTTAGATCAGCTTATGACTCCATGCCCAATGGATCAAACAAGGTAACTAGTCTAGGTTCTCAAGTATAATAGGCATGTTTACCTATGAGTCACCAAATACGTTATCCAATTTTGGCCTGCATATAAATATTTTTCCTATATGAATGATTTAAATAGAGTTATGGATGGAATGAGTCATCCAAAAATCACATACAACTTGTAAAGATTTTGAAATACTTTAAGTAAACTTAAAGTGTATTTTGTCAAAATTTGAGAAAGTAGGTTCTCATGGTGATTATGACCTTCATCGACTTAAATTAGGTTTTATGGGTCTCATAAAATAATTTTTATACTTGAAATTTCTTGCACAAGCATAAAAGATCTAGACCGTCATCACACGTCATATAGAAATAGACTAGTCAACTCAATTGTGCATTTTATAAGTATGATTGGGAAGCCTCTCAAATCCAAAGTATTTCATAGACATGGTGTTATTAATTCCTTGAACATTATCTATAATTTTTTTTACTTGATGATTTTTATATCTAAAGTTATAAGCCTATAAATTTAGACTTACAGAGTGAAACATGTGTTCAGATGTCAAGTTAAATCTATGGAAAATAGTCATTTTAATTCAAATGTTTCAAGATTGAATTCATGGTTGATAGGTTTTAATATCTTGGGAGTTCAATTCAAGATCTAATGGTGAGCGTTTATCTAATGAATCAATGGTTCCAAAAGATATAATGACATGTGTTTGATTGTGCATCAAAGATCAATGATGAGCATAAAGTCAAAAAGTTAGCATAAACACATTGATGATAAGTGTCAAGATCTTGGGTACCTAAACAAATATCTAATGGTTCATGGTATTTTACAAATCTATTGGGCCCATGTAGATCGATGCTGAACAATCTATTGTAAAAAAGCATATTAGTGGTGAGCAAGAGGTCAAAGAGTCAGTGGATCTTAAAGATGAATGAGAATCTACCAAGTGTCATGACCATGGAAATTTTTAGGTAAATCAATGGTATGTATTTTATCAATGAAAATATATATATATGATGCACATGAGTTCAAGGAGTCAAATAATTGATAGTAGGATCCTAAGAATGAATGAAGAGCTGAAAGATATCACAATTTGAGAAGGCCTAGATCAAGATCGATGGTCATTGTTATAAGTTAAAATCCAAGTAATTCAAATAGAGGTTGAATATGATTTGGGTTGAACTAGAGTAATGTTTAAAATTTTAATGTAACCATTAGATCTCAATCAATCATCCATCAAGAAAACATAGTGATATAGTCAAGATTATCAATGTTGAAATTTCATCACCATTAAAGCATAGTCTTGAGCTCTAGTTCAAATATTTAAAACTTACATGTCCCATATTTTTGGGTTAAATAATTATTTAAAAACTATCATCATTGATATTTAAATAATATATATGTAGATAATGAGTCCTCAACTTCTACAAGGTTTAGAGGTAGAATAGGTTTGTTCAAACCTAATAGAGACTAAGAACAAAGGTACATGAATTGTATGCTTTTCATTGATAGGATAACTATATGAAAACTAATAAAGGATATTAGTTTTCATGTATAGTATACCTATGTTCAAATATTTAAGTAGGGTCATATATAAATGGTTATGGAGTGTCTCATCTTCCAATATAGTCACAACCTCGATAAACAGGTACCTATCTCCACTCAAAGAAGACATGGCATGGCTTTGTTAGATCCATAGATATGAATATTTCGTCTTTATAAATAGGGAAAGATAAATGACATAGAATATCAAAGAAAAGAGATTTGAGGATTGGAGAGAATAGTGGAACATTCAATGTTATTTAGATCTTAAGGATCTTTCTTCCTTTAAAGGATCATGACTCATCATCTATAGAGAAGACTCTTATCTTCTAGTTTATTTCTCAACCAATGAGAAGATCTTGAAAACTATTAGAGAAATGAAGGATAATTTGTTGATGAAGGATCAGTCTTGATTAGATTATGTGTAATAGATCATTCATTGAAAGGTGGTAGCTCATTGATTTTTCTTGGTTAACATGTTCCCTCTTCTTTCTTCTCTCTTTCTCTATATTACCAATTCTTTCTCATTTGTAAAAATATGCTCATTTTTGGGAATATTAGGGCAATATTTGAGATATTTTAAGATATTTTCCTCTTGATTAGGCTAAACCCTATCAATCATTTGTAATAAGTACCTATTAATGTAATAAAGGACTTTCTCTACCTATCTCTTACCTTGGATCAGTGTTTAATGAGTTGTGTATGATGGAATTATGTGAAGGAGAATATTAATCATATATTGTCCTCATTTTTTACCTCATTTATGGTTTTTTCAAGCTATTATAGGTCTAGGTTAGTGTTCTACTTGAACCTAGTCCATGAAACACTTATGCAATTAGCTAGATTATGAGTTATGTGAGCTAAAATTGTCTTCTATAGATCTAGTTTGGGCTCAAGCTTATGGGAGTATTCCATTTTTATTTTTTTCATAAACTAATTAAATTTATTAGGATCCCTTTACCCATTTCTAACCCTTATCCCTATAGTATCATTAGTTTAGGTGATCTATCAAGAGGAAGTTGGCCTTCTCTAGAAGTTCTATCTTATTATAGGATACCCACAACCTAGGTTTGTTCTCAATTACGACTTAGTTGGAGGGATCTTTAAGAACTCTCTCCAAAGGTTTAGATTAATTTCATAATATGGAAATCATCACACTCATTCTCATTCATTTTGGGTAACTTTTTATTCCTTAATCATTAATGCTATACATATTCTACTATTATTTGAAAAAGTATTGCTTCGCAACATTATTTCAAAGAGGGGAAATTGTAGACACCTAAATTAAATTTAGTGTTTAAATGCACCTAAAACCTATTAATCATTCTTCTTAATATAATTCATGTCATCTCTTTCTAAATTAAAACAATTGAATAAATCAAATTATGCAATTATGCACACTTTTAAATCATTATTTAAATATTAAATTTAGATTTTACACCTCACCCAACATCTTCCACCTTATTCTCCATCACATGTTGACCCATCCCAACTGAACCCACAAATTCCTCAACCTCCTTTGAGTCATCCCTTGAGTTCTCAAAAACTTTGACTCATTCTTGGTGAATCAGTTAACCATTCCCATACTCCTCTCAACCATTTAAAATGGTCATCATCCTCATGGGTGAGGACACATTAGCCACCTTAGATTATTTGGATCACTTAAAATATCTAAATAATTATCCATTCTTGGATCTTCCTCCATAAAGCTATAAATAAGCATGAAAACCATCCTTTTCATCATCCTAACTTATGATAATGAAGTGATATCAATCTTAAAAGTGAATCCAAGAAAATCAAATCATCCAAAAACCAATTTTTTTATCAAAATGATGCTCATTATCCTTTGCATTGGAAGGGTGAGCAACCACATTTTGAAGAGAAAATCAAGTTTACATCGTAATGGAGAAAACTTTCATATTGAAGATATAATTTTGTGTTTACTATTTTCTTTGTTTGTTGCTCTATCTTAGGTTTAATTTAGCTTAGATTAATATTTCATTATTAGTTGGTTTCTTAGCACTTCTATATTTAGTTCAATACACATGCCTAATTGTTATTTCTACTTGACATGATATGTGTAACCCATTACCTTAGATTACATGTTTATTATAATTTTTGATGATCAAACATTCATATGATGACATAACTTATCATGTTATTATACATTCTTTACATGATTAAAATTTTCTATATAACATGATATACATATCTCTTTATTTTCAAAAAAGTGATTTGTAGGCTTCATCACTCACCTCAAAAGAGGGCATATAGTGGACTTATCTGAAAAATTAAAGCCTTAAAAAATAAAAAAATCATATTATGGATCATATTTAGTGATATATATATGGGCTCAATTGATAATATTCTATGACATTCTAAAACAAATTACATGATTAAAATTGAGCAAAGTTTATCAAATTTATCAAAATGAATATATTGACATATAGATTATGGGATTTTATAACACTTTGAGGTACAAATGGATAAAAATTAGGGCATGAATGTTGTTAATATGAAAACTTATCTATTTATATAATCATTTTGATGATACTACATAAGCGCTTTGGGTATAAAATTTTCCTAAAACTAATAAAAAGAGTTATGTTGATATTTTGAGTAGTGTGGTTGAGGTTCTATGTTGCTCAACTTCTATCACTCCATCTCCAATGGGGATCAAGACATTTATACTTCTCAACCATTTTTTTAGTAGTGGCATATTCTTGGAGCATAATCACCCATGGCATTATCCACTTCATTTTAATAGAGGGCAACTTAGCTCGTGTAGCCATAGGTGTATTTGCTCCTTGACTTTTCAATTTCAAATTGTTTAATGATCTAAACTATCATGAATGAAAATTAATTTATACATGTTTCCTTATAGGTTTTTCATGGAGAAATATATATATATATATATATATATATATATTGGGCATACCTAGCAATACCATGTGTGGTTATACACAAGTACAAAATCTATATATTTTATCTATTTAATATAATATTTTCAATACTATACTAAAATGGAGAATTTTTATACAAATAAATTTGGTATTAGGCACTTAAAAACTTAATTTTTGAAATGTATTCAACGTACATGACTTATGAATACACATTTGACTCTTCTCCACATCCTTCCCTATCTGTTTATCTATCTATTAACTTGGGCAAACCACATTTCCATCACTAATGTTCAAGATCTCCCTAGTATATGCTAGAATGCTCCTTTATCCTAAGAAAATTATCACCATATTCTAGATCCCTATATTCTTATCTTTGGATAGTGTTAGAAATAATTAGAGGCTAGTAGATACCATAAGCATCTACCTTTTCTAGAAGCATCTAGGATCCCCTATTGACTATTTTTCAAATTAAAATATTTCCCTTGTGTTTGCCTAAGCACCTTCACATATCATTTATGGGGGAGGAATATAAAGAGTAACTTATAAATAAAAATCAAGATTAAGTCCATTCCTATCTAGACTATCTATCACTCATTTTGGAAAAGATTAAAAGATATATTTTCACACCCTTGAGACATTATTTAAAGAATCAAAATATTAATAACCCCCAAATGAATATACATAAATCCAAGTTTTAACATAAAATCAAGGTCAAAGTTACATGTTGTAAAATGTCAAAATCCAAAACTATAAATTACATTTTATTATATCATGATTGAGAGTACATACATAGATGGGAGAACTAAATGAAGTTTTTTCACTTTTCAAATTAATTAAATGTAATAAATGCTCAACCACTAGTTATCCAACCCATATTTTACCCCCATTCTTTCATATCAAGCTAACATTGAAAGTAGAGTTAGGGGTTCAAGGAAAAAGAAGATAAAATAAGGATCTATGGATAGGACCAATGTCAAAAAACATATAGGGATAATCTAAATAGGAAAACAAATTGATCTATGGTAGAACAAACCATAATAATACACATGGACAATACCAATATACACTGGATATGACCAATTTTTTTAGGTGTTTAGGCATTTATAGATGGCATCTTGGTAGATTTTAACAATTTTTTTCCTAAGATAAGCAGTCACAAATCAATTATAAAGTTTTTAGTGGACTTTACAACAAAAATGAACATTATTAAACAAAATATTAACTAATTACCTTCTTTCCATTATGTGCTTCAACATTTATATAAATAGTAAGCACAACTAATCTCTTTATTGCATTCAATTTTTGTGTTAATTGTTTTATCTTATGTAATCTAAGTTTCAATAGTTTGATCCTTTCTAAACTGAATAATCCAAAATAAGATAAAATACCTACACTTAGATAAATTATGATTAGTACATGGACATTTTATAGTATATGGAAAGATAATTGGTTGATATCCTTGATGGAAAAGAGTGTCAACATAGTGAGGGGTGAATTAGTGACATTTTTGTCCCTAAACCTCATAGTTAACACTTACAACATGAGTTTTTTAAATTTTTAAATCCCAAGATGTTGATATAATTCTTTGCTCTAGTGAATAATTTCACCAACAACCATATTTCAGACATCACCACTAAGAAAATTATTTTAACCTAATATGGTTTATCTTATGTAAATCTTATGTTTGATTAAAGGTTTGAGTAGTCTAAATTAGGTAAATAATATGCATACAATAACCACTAATTTTTTATAGATTTTAATAGCTTTAAATTTCTAAAAATAGTAATAAATATGTACAAATAAAGACTTATGTGGAAAATACCTAATACAAACGATCTATGTGTTGGAAACTAAGATAAGAGAAAGTGTGAGTGTTGTCAACTAGATACTTATGTCATAACCCATCCTAGACAGCAGGACCACATTTGGATAGAGGCACCATGTGGCTTTAGTGTTTAAATATTAGCACTAATTTCTTTTGTGTAGGATTGTCCTAAACTTTTGGCTGCATATGTGTTTGTGTTTTTGGATTTTGTTCCTATGCACATGAAGTATAAAACTCTATATTATTCTTATAATGACTAATTTATGATGAAAACCCTAATCCTCTTTGCAATTAAGGAATGAGCTAAAAAATATGTCAGTTAGTAGGATAGGTTAGACATCCTCAACACCCCATTATGAAGAGAATTGCCTACATATAGTAGGATAGGCTAGACATCCTCAACACCCCATTATGAAGAGAATTGCCTACATACCAATACTCAAGGAGGTATTAATCCTAATGTAGTTTTCCCCACCTAAGTGTTATTACAAGTGAAAGTGATACTAGTAGGATAGTGTCCTTGAGTGCCTTGAGCATATTTGAGATTGGAAATCTAGAAAATCTAAGCTTAAGGCTACTGTAGATGGTAGTATGTATAAGTAGGGAAGAATAAGGATTAATAACCTTGATTTTTATAAAGTTATTTCATGATTGAATAAGTATTTTTCATCTAATTTACATATAATGGATATAGGGATAAAATTCATGTATTTATAGTGTTATGTTGCTTGTGCAAATATTAAAATATGTTTAGGCCAGCCTTAGGAGGGTTTCACCTTTCAAAATATATCCATTCAATAAATCTAGGGTAAAGGACATACATTCCATTTTGGGGACACTAGTGCCATATGGCTCTAGTGTCCTTAATGTAGCACTAATGCAAATATGGTTTAACACTAGGCATAAATTGCCAAGATTGGGAAATGAGGTCTGGGATTGCATTTGACCTGAATAGGGACACCTGTGGCCAACATGAAAGCTAAAAAATTGTGATAATAGGCTCTAGAGTAGGTCTATGGATAATTTGGGAATAGGTAGTCTCAAGAAACACTCTTACCGCTCATATATCACTTTTAGGTGATTACATTTGCCCCCTTTTATGATAGAAATGAAGCAAAGTGAAATTACTAGTATAAATGAAAAAGAAACATACCTAGACTTATCAAAGAAGTGAACCCCATGAAGTTGAGTCTGATTATGTGAATCTAAGTCTGCTTATGTGAAGCATGATCTAATGTATAACCTACAAATGAAATTTGCATAGATCAGTCCTTACTTAAGATATATCAAAATCAAAAGACCATGCTAAGTAAAGAAGTAACTGAGTAAAATTGAGTAAATAGACAGGAAAGAGGAAAGGAATGAATATACCTCATTGGGTATATGAACCAATGCATGAACCTAGAGATAACTTGTCTATGTGCATGTATATAGTGATAAATCATTGAATAACTTGGTCAAAGCTAATATTTTTCTCAATCCTCATGTGTGGATGACTCAAGAACTCAATCCAATTTTGACTCCATCATTTCCCACCCCTACTTGGTGGATCATGACTTGTGAATAGCTTGGATTGGACTGATAGTGTATCAAACCCTCTCATATGGGTGGCTCAAGAACTCAAGTAGGTTATGAATCCATCATTTCCCACCCATATGTAGTATATACATCTAAAACTAAACTATGAAAAGTAATATAAATGTCTAAATATGTATGTCAGCTCTATATCCACTTAGGTACATTAGGAAACTCTAGGCCACTTGAGAATGCCAACCACTATAGATGGATTAAGGCATGAAATTGGTGACAACCTATAATATGATGTAAAGTGTATACAACATAGATAATAACATGGAATTTTTCATTCCATTTGATCAATCGATGTGTAACTGAGCTTATATAAATAATGTGTCAGGTCCATGCCCCCAATCTAGTATCTAAGTATATTTATTCTAGACTTATTTGTAATAATTGTATTTGAGTATCTAAACTAAATATGGGAATGGTCATGCCACACATTATTCCCCTAATTTGAGCAAATGATATGAATCTGAATTGAACTAGTATGAATCTAAGAAAAAAATTAGTATAACTAATAAACTTGTTACTGGATCTATACTATACTAGCCAATCTAAGTTCTAAAATTTAGGCTACTAGATAGTAGCACCATATCTTGGATAATAGTTCCATATGATTCTAGTGTCCCTATTTGGGTGATAATGACCTTTTGGTTTGAATTATGTATCACTATATTGCTTTTTGAGTCATTATTTTTCTTTATGTTTACCTATGTCTAATTTTATAAAATTAAGCTTGTGTGTTGAAAATGTATTGTGAATGCAATATAGGAGCTTGATCTCTGTGAAAAACCCTTGTGAATTCCCCCTCTTTTGGGGGAATTTTTTGAAAATGTGCAATAACTATCCTCAAAATAAAAATCTCTAAAAATGTGTGTTAGTCAGAACATATATGATAACTACATGATAATCCAATATAATGTACAAACATAACATCATAATATAAGATAATTTGAGCATAAGTATGTAATGTAAGATGTATTTCATGTCTAGAATTTGATAAGGGTATCAAGATGGATGTAATCAATGTATGTAATATCAAATCTAAGTATAATTAATTAGCTACCTAGTGGTTTGGGGCATGATGCCCATCATGACACCCAAATAGGAATGGTAGATAAATGAGGTCCCTCATGGAATTGAAATGGGTGTGTGTAACAAGAAAATAAAAGTGTCATGGAAATGATGCATATAATTAAGCATACATACAAAACACATCAGGCACACCAAAATAGGCTGAGGGGTCACAATACAAGGGACATGGGCACATGTCACTAAATTTGAGAAAAATATGACATACAAGGACATGTTCAAATGTCCACATACACAAGTAGCAAGAAATTTGGCTTAGAGTTACATATAAGGACATGTTCAAATGTCTACATACACAATTATGAAATAACACTCAAGGGAGATGGGAAAATGTCGAAGGCATACATACTATGAATAGAAGTGGCATGGAGCCAAAGATTAATGGCTTATTCAAATGCCCTCGAATAGAATAAGCATAGAAATATAATCAATTATAAACTAAGAAATATAGAAATGAAAGCATGCTTGAATATGTAATATAAATCTATGTAAGATCTATTATGTACATATGTTGAGTATAAAGTGGTAATAGTTGGCAAAAAATCTAAGTATGAGTAGCAACGATCAATATCTAGATATAATAATGCTAAAGTTGGAATGTAGAGAATGTAAAAATATAACCTAGTAATATAAACTATGTATAGGATGCCCCCAAGTGGGATAATTTTTCAAATTAATAACCATGAATCAATGTATACACCCCTAGTGGGTAGGTAACAATAAGTCTGGATCAATGTAGAGGACTTGAGTCCTGTAATCAATCTACAAACACTCAAAAAGAAAAAGCAAAGCATGTAGTATGATAAAATTGACTATACTAAGATATCTAACATATGTAGTTTTTAGCAAATATAAGAAGTGTAAACATAAAAATACTTATAATCTATAAATTTTTTGTTTTTTGAGTAATAATTTGAATTGTTTTTGTGTTTTTTGACATCTTTTATTATTTTTGTATTTTTTGGAAATAAGTTATGTACAAGTAACATGAAAATTAATTGTGTATTTTTTATATGTAAAATATCCTTACATGCATGATGTTCAATGGGTTTTTGATTGCCTTGCCATCAAGTGAAGCTAGATGGGATACTTTTGGGTTAAGATTTTATGTGATGATGTATGGTATAAGATAATTTTGTTTTACTTTCATTTGTTCTCTTACTTGGCATTGACATTTTTGAGATTTTATTTTAAAACCAAATCATTGAATTCAAATTCCCTATTATGTACTTGGTTATTATATGTTTTCTAGATTCATTTTTGATAGGCTTTGATATTCTCTATAGCTTGAATGCACATTTGATCCAACTATTCTAATTCATGGATACATCTCTCTCTATACTGGTCATCTATGATGAACCCTTTTAAAGACACCTATAAGAAGGGGATTTCTAACTCCAATGGCATAAATTCTTATGTGCCATGTACTAGTGAGTAAGGAGTATTTCTTATCAATGTGTGTATACTAGTGTAGTAAGCCTATAATGCATAAACTAATTTATTGTTCTAGTCATCACCAAAATTGGTAACTATTTTGCTGATAAAATTGTTAATTATATTATTTGTTGATTTTGATTGACCATAACCCTATGGGTAATGTGGAGTAAAAAATTTGTGTTAGATTTTCTTTGGTGAAAAAAAATCATTATTTTATTCTTGAAAGAGGTTTCATTATCTGTGATTATGGCCATTGGGAGGCTAAAGCAGGAAATAATATTGATCATGATAAAATGGCATATATCCTCTCTCTTTGTGGATTGTAATGGGATGGATTCTACCCATTTCGTAGTTATGATAATGAATTTGTGGCCTCCTACAGATTCTAGGTTTATCTTACCAATCAGATCAAAGCCCCATAGCATGAATGGCCAAAGGGATATGATAGATTGAAGCTATTAAAAATTTACATGGTGTAGGTTATAATGGTGTTGACATTTATCACATAACTTAGTGTATTCTTAGCATTATTTCTTCATAGTTGGCCAATAGTAACCTTGTCTAAGTAACTCACATGACATTGTTCTACCACTAAAATGACCTCCACATTCACTATCATGTACTTGTTTAATAGCCAATTCAGCTTCCTCGACTATCAAGCATCGAAGTAAGTGTCCCTCAAAATATATCTTAAATAAGTCTCTACAAATGATGACATATCAAAGGGAGTTTTTTTGTATTTTACACTTTTCATTTCTTGTGAAAGTATCAGGTGTAATAGATTTATTCAAAAAGTTATATATCTCATAAGACCATTTAAATGGTGTTATACTGAGTGGTAACCAAAAATGTTAAAGTGATAAGGTCTTCATTGGACACTAATGTAGATTTTAAGCATTTGATAGTGAAAATCTCTTGGTCTACATCTATGGTGATGGGGATTAGTGATGTGGCACTATCCATTACATCAGTATGATGGTTAAATTTACATGGGATATTCTTAATAGAAAAATTATCAAACTAAACATGTAGACATTGAACCATATTATTAGAAGGAATCAGGTGTTCTTCTTTTGTTTGGAAGAAATCTATAACTTGATTTAAAATTATGTATGAGTCCCTATAAACTTTTATTGATTTAATCTGGAGAGCTTGAGTTGTTTGAAGGCTTAGGATAAGAGCTTAATATTTTGTGATGTTATTAGTACATGAAAAAATAAGTCAATAAGTGAGAGGTACTATGTATCCAAGTGGAACGATTAAAATAAATTTGGCTCTAGCACCAGATGCACATTTAGAACCATTAAAGAACATTATACATGTATCTAAAGTGGTATTATATGTTGTGAAGTCATCTTTGAAATCATAGTTGATAGGATTTTTATCCAGTAAAGGATCTACTTCCAATTAATCTACAATTATTTGGCCTCTTACTAATTTTTGTAAAATGATCTTGAGGTTAAATTTTTTAAGTAACATAAACCATTTTACAATATGGCCTAAGAGATGTGGTTTTGACATAAGGAATTTTAAAAGATCAACTTTTGTAATGATTCATGTCTCATTATTAATCATATAGTTTTAGATCTTCTAAGTAATAAACACAAGTGCTAAGAAAAGTTTTTTGATTTCTAGAAAATTTATTTCACAGTCAACTAGTGTATAACTAATGTAGTAAATGGCCCTCTCTTTATGTTTATAATTGTGATGTGCTAAGAGTGCACCAAGTGCATGATTTTTTGTTTAGAGGTAAAGTAAAAGTGGCTTGTCATGTACTAGTGGTACCTAAGATATGTGGGTTTATCAAGTATTGTTTAAGTGTATAAAACCTTTCTTGACATGTGATGTCCCATTCAAATTTTACATCCCTTTTAAGTAGTCTGGTGAATGATTGGGTCTTATCTACGATTTGTGTCATGAAGTGATGAATTTCTTGGATTTTACCTTATAGGGAGCAAAGTTTTTTTAAATTGGTAGGAGGCATATCTATGATTAATTTGACTTTATTAGGGTCAACCTCTATGACACATTGGGATATTATAACTTCTATAAGTTTTCCTAATGAAACCCCAAAGACACATTTCTTGGGATTAAATCGCACATTATATTTTTTGAGTCTCAAAAATTTGTCACAAATATATTGCATGATGTTGTCACTCTTTCGATTTTTTAAGAAAATCATCGATGTAATCTTCAACTATCTTATGAATGATATCATGAAATATATGTGTCATTGTCTATTGGTATGATTTGCCTTCATTTTTTAATATGAATAGCATGAATGTATAGCAAAAAGTACCCCATGATGTGTAAAAAGAAGTATTTTCTTGGTCTTCTTTAGTTATCTTAATTTGATTATACTCAGAGAAACCATCCATAAAGGAGGGCATCTTATAGACTACCATGGATTCAACTATCATATCAATGTTGGGTAAAGGAAAGTCATCCTTAGGACATGATTTGTTGAGGTATTTGGAATCACAACATTAGATTTCGATGTTAAGATTTATAACAAGAATAATATTAGTAACCCATTATGGATGAGCAACTGGTCAAAGGAAAATGACATCTAAAAACTATTGGATCTCATTTTTAACTAAAAGAGCAAATTTGGGATGCATTTTTCAAATTTTTTGTTTAACTAACTTGGCATCAAGATATAATGTAATTTTGTGTACTATTATTAAGGGATCAATGCCAATCATATAAAAATAAGATTAGGCAAATACTTTAGGAAAATCATTAAAAAATTTATGAATATCCATATCTTCTAATTTATGTAAAGTAGAAGCCAATAATATGATATAAGGATCAATTTTTATGCCATAATTGAATTTGACTATTTCTTCATTAAGTAACATAGATCAATCCATAGTGTATTTTATTGTAGGGATAGTATCATCTATGCTGGGAAACATATCATTTGAGTTATTTGTAATCTCACCAAAGTATGCATGGGCACTTGTGGAATGAGGGAACCTATTCTTATTGTCAAAGGAAGGGAGATCCTCATATGCACCTAACAATCCTCATCATTAGTGAACTCATCAAAAATAGGTAGATATGGAGAAACTTTAGCATCAAAAGATTGGGGTAAATAACTAAAAGTGTAGAAACATGGTTCATTGTATCATTTTCCCATGGAATAGGTGGATAAAACATGATATGTTGAGAATCATGGTGAGATGAATTAGCATTAGATGTGTTATCTCTATATCCAAGTCTTTGTCTACCCTATTAACCATATGCCTCAATGGGATTAAGGATTCCCTACTCATGTTTTCCAAGGTATTATATTGTGTAACCCATATTCTATAAATATATTAATGCAAAAGGTGAAGTGAACTTATTATCCTATGTTTTGGAAGTAATTGGGGGAGTTGTATGCATGATTTGAATTTTAGACTAGATTGGTATTGTATAAAAATCCATGTGAGGAATATAATTGTGTGAAGGTTATGTATGTTGACATTACTTGAATGGTTCTTTATCCATATGGCATGAATATATATAACCTCTATAGATGAATTTTAAACATGTATGTAAATTAGATGGAATTGTGTGTATAGCATGAATCCATGATCTTCCAAGAAAGATATTATAATTAAGATCATTAGGCATAACTTGACATGTGGTAGGTAGTTTTATAGGCCCCAATGTAAGGTTTAATGTGATATAACCCAAAACTTTGCATGGAATATTATCAAACCCTCAGATGTTCATATCATAAGGATGAATATCCTTAACATGTATATTAATAATTAGAAAATAGATATTGCAAGTGTTCAATCTTAAGCCATTATCTACTAAAACCCATTTGAAACCTACCTCATTAACTTGTAAGGAAATTTAGAGAGGTTGGTGTAAATCTATGATGTGCTAAGATGGGAGATATTCCCTCTCAAAATAAATATGCTCTTATGTCTATTTCATAGTATTAATTATGGATGCAACATAAGTGGCTTTAGATGTTCAAGGTGCCTAAGTTTCATGAAGTTCAAAATACAAAATGTATTTTTATGTGTCAAAATGTTTTAGGATATATAAAATGGAAACTATATTTGAAGAAGCACTGTTTTGATCAATAAATCTATATCCACGGGTGTTGCAAACATGTCAAGTTTCATGACCATATGAGGACATCATAACCTGGACCGTATGGTCTAATAAGAACATAGAGCTAATAATAGAGTTAGGATGGTGGATAGATGTGTGTGATTAATAAAGATGAGGGATAAATGAGACCACTAATTTTTTTTTTTATCTAGACATGATAGGGAAGGAATCAAAATAAATAAAAGAGAAAAATGTGTCTAAGGGAGACTTGATTTTAGGTAGTACAGTTAATATTTGATGTAATGTGTTCTCTATGTGATTAAAGATTGGTTTCTTAATTACATTCCATATAAGAGAAATATATCAATATAAATAAATAATGAAACATGAAAAGCACTTTAATTGATATGAAGCATAATGTATACATATATCTATGTCTTTTCTAAATTCATTTCAAATTAAAGGGAATAAACATGAAAATGAAAGTATTAAGATTTGTGATATAAAGTGATGCACCTCTTCAATAATTATTATCATGATAAGGTCAAATAAAATTATAAAGTGTATGGATCTAAAATTTGAATGCTGGAAATGTGAACCCTAGGGTTATCTAGGGTTAAGGTTTATACAATGTTCTAAGTAAGTTGGGTTCACTAAATGTTTTAACCTTTTAAGGTTTATCTTATGTAAATTCTATGTTTGATTAAAGGGTTGAGTAGTATAAATAAGGTAAATAATATGCATAAAATAAATATTAATTTGTTACAGATTTAACTAGATTTGAATTTCTAAAAATATTAATAAATATGTACAAATAAAGACTTATCTAGAAAACACCTGATATAGATTATCTGAGTGCTATAAATTGAGATAAGAGTACATCTAAGTGTCTTAAATTAGATCATTATGTTATAAATCCTCCTAAATAGTAGTTCCATATTTGGATAAAGGTGCCATATGGCTCTAGTTCCTTGATATTGGCACTAGTGTCTTATGTGCAAGACTATCTCATACTTCTAGGTGTATATATGTTTATGTTTCTAGGTTTTGTTCCTATGCACATGAAGTTTGGAACTCTATATTATGTCTATAATTATTTATTTATGATGTAAACCCTAATCCTATTTGTAAGTAAGGCATGATCTAAAAATTGTGTTCATTAGTAGGATAGGTTAGACATCCTCAACACCCACTATGAAGAGAGTTGCCTACATACCAATAGTCTGAAGAGGTATCAAGTCTAATGTATTTCTCCCCACCTAAGTTCTAGTGAAATTTCAAGTGATGTTATTATTATAGTGTCCTTGAGTGCCTTGAGTGTGCTTGAGATTGAAAATCTTTAAACTTTGAGCTTAGGGCTATTGTAGATGGTAGTATGCATAAGTAGGGTAGAATAGGGATTAATAACCTTGATTTTTCTCAATTATTTTGTGTTTGAATAGGTATTTTGCATCTAATTTCCAGCTAGTGGATATAGGGATAAAATTCATGTATCTATAGTGCTTTTTTGTTTGTGTAGATAATAAAAGATGTTTAAGTTGACCTCAAGAGGGTTTTATCTTTGAAAATATATTTGTTTGAGAAAACCAGGGTAAAGGACATATGCACCATTTTTGTCACACTAGAGCCATGTGGATCTAGTGTCCTTAATGTGATTCTAATGTCTAGCTAGAAAAACACTAGGCACAAAGGGTTAGGATTAGGAAATGAGGGTCTGGGATTGCATTTGAGCTGACTAGGGACACTTGTGGCTCACATGAAGGCTATAAAAGTGTAATAATATTCTCTATAGTAGATCTAAGGATAAGCTAAGAATATGTATCTCAAGTATCACCCTTAGCACTCAAATAAAAATTTTAAGTGATTAAAAATATCTTTCAACTTGGAATTTTTATTTGCATAAATAATTGGGAAGCATTTGATTTTAAAAATTATATCAACAGTATAATTGATATCCTAATTCATAATGTGTATGAGAGCAAGAAACTTAATATTGAACACTAGGATGATCTTAAAAAATATAAACACTACAAGGGTAATTGTCTTCCAAGAATGCATGGATAATGGATCCATACCAAAGTCTATCTTCTATCAATCAATTGATGGAAGAATAAATTTCAAACAAAAATCAAGCATGACCCCAATAATATTAACCTATGAATAGTATGCTTTACAAAATAGAGGAAACTAAAGCCATGATTAATTAAATGTTCAATGCACATGCATATTAATATTTATAATTGGTTTAATTTGATAATAAATACATTTTTGAATGTTACAATTACATGGTGAAATTCATTGCCTATGTCTATGAGATAAGAAATAGGGAGTAAATCCTTCATGAAATATACCTTGAGGTTCCTATAATAAATAATGTGGTGATGACATAATTAGATTTTTTACTCATGCAAAGAGGCTTCTCAAATATGTAATGTGTCTTAGGAACTCTTTCTTATATATAAAAACTATGAGTAAGGAGTGTAGAGAGAGAGGTATCAATAGATAGATTTTGGAATAATGTAGAATTATAAAATGTTATGATTAATAGTTTGATAAACAAAGGATACCCAATATAATGGAATGAATGGAATAATGGAAGACAAGGATAGTGTTGTCAATGAGGTCTAGCACAATATATAGAGTGATAAAGACCAAATGCTATCATAAGAACACCCTTATATTAAAATATTGAATATGATTATTTTCAATAACCTTCCTTTGTTTACATTGGCAAGGTATTACATGGCAGAACACAAAGTGAATATGATATTATATGTGTTGGCCATTAATCCTTGTTTGATCTCATGGTTAGTCTTATTTGTGAACAAGGTGAGTAGGACCATGTTTTAGATTAATATATAAATGGTTAGATGGATCCATATGATCCTTGAGGAAAGGAATAAAATTACATTATTTTAATTCAAAATGTTTATAAAATCTCCCTTGAGCTATCCTTACCCATAAATACAGCACTATCATTCTGATGTATAGCCAAATCAAACTTTTCCTTTTCAATGTCTTTCTCAAAGATTAATCACCCAACTCTGACTTCTTTACTTCACTCATTATATTATCATCTTCATGTAGCATACTTATTATTACATTCATTCAAACACCATGGGTTAATCAATTCCATTAGGATATAAACCCCAAATACCTCTTACAAATCCATGAAAATGTTCAAGCATCATAAATAGTCTTCCTTGGTCATAAAAAACTTAAACCAATTCAACTAAGTGTCAATATTGCTTTCTTATGAATCATTGGTCTATCACCAACATACTCCAAAAGTCCATTTCTTTCTTAACACACTATACCATCATTATTTTTATTATATTAGCTTATTTCCATTCAATAAAACATGTTTCCACTTACCATGATACTTTATTCACTCTCAAACCCCTCATAGGCACCTTTGGCTTATATCTTGTTAGTCTTTCCTTGTAGCCATTAGAACATACAAACCTCCTATTTTAGAATAAAATATAGGTTTTATTAGATAATTAAGACCATATTGAGGTTTACTTTACCCCCATTTAACTTTACCCATAGTCACAATACATAAATCTCAAATCATAACCCTCAAACCAATCACTTTCTTATGTAATTAGGCCTTTTAAGGCTTATTTAGGTCTAGTTAATTGATATAGCCTTGAAAACCATATAGTACAGTCTTATGCCAAAGCAAAAAACTTTTAATATTTTATCACATGTCTAAATGTAATCAAATACAAAATTTCAATATATTTCACTAGAGAGATCAAAAGTTATTCCAATTTTCCTTTCAAAACGCTAATCAAGGTTGTCTTAGGCTTGTAGGTGGTTGAGAGGTTATTAAAATGAAAATATTTAGTTTTTAATGCATTAAAACTAAACTAAAAACATTATTAGGTCTGACCTAGCATAACACAACTCTTCTAAATGCAAGTTCACAAGGTTTTAGACACTTTTCTGGGACTATGTTACAAATTTTTATAATGTGATGAGCTTCAAGTTCCATAATATCTTAAAAAACCATAACTTCCATTCATTCACATAATATATACCTTCTACCAACATCACAATCCTTCATTTTTTTTCTAGTTCACCAAAGTCTTTCTTCAACACTTATACATGATTATCTACCATGTAAAAAGGATAAAAGTAGAATTGGGAGTTTTGATGTTTGAATAAAGTTTTAGATATTATTTAAGGATATAAACACCTTAAAACAATTC